>JAAALK010000290.1:53637204-54086501 GCA_019279435.1 Zizania palustris | reverse complement strand
ACTTCTAGTTGAGAAAAGCCCTGAGCTACAAGTCTAGCCTTATTTCTAACAATTGTTCCATCCTCCCCTTGTTTATTTTTAAAAATCCATTTTGTTCCAATGAAATGAACATTTGGTGGAGGATCAACTAAAGTCCAGACTTGGTTTCTTTCAAAATTCTCAAGCTCTTCATGCATGGCATTGATCCAACTAGAATCAGAAAGTGCATGACTAACATCTAAAGGCTCGAAAGAAGCAACAAAAGCAGCATTAGTGAAATGAGCGTGAGAACGTGTTACCCTTTGATCAAGCTCATCAATGATCTGCTCGGGAGGGTGCATCCTTTGGACATGATGTGGAGCCTCGCGGCGGGATGCAGTCTCCCCCTCAACTTGTGCGTTGGTGTGGTCCAAGATGACCGATGTTGAGGTAGTCGCTTCGGGACCTCGTGCCGAAGTAGTTGAAGCGGGGTCAGCTTCGGGGGTTGATGTCGAGGGTAGTAGGGGATCATCCTCGAATTCTCCGGGATCTTCGTCTTCGAATAAAGTCTGTTCCATGTCGTGTTCATTTGCCTGTTCAAAAGCAGAACTAACAGAGGGGGTTGATTCATCAAAAGTCACATCACATGACTCGATGACAGTGTTAGTCTCTAAATTATAAACACGATAAGAATGACCATGTGTAGTATAGCCCAAGAAGATCCCGTCAGAAGATCGCGACTCAAATTTATCCAAGTTACCACGTTTTAGGATAAAGCAGCGACAGCCAAAAACTCGAAGATGAGTAACCTTGGGCTGTCTCCCAAAACGCAGCTCATAAGATGTCAAGTTTAAAATTGAGCGCAAGAAAATTCGGTTTGAGATGTAGCAAGCAGTGTTCATGGCCTCAGCCCAGAATTTTCTAGGAGTCCTATGCTCATCAAGCATCGTCCTAGCCATCTCAACCAAAGTGCGGTTTTTCCTCTCAACAACACCGTTCTGTTGAGGAACCCGCGGAGCAGAGAATTGATGTTCTATGCCATGCTCCATGCAAAAGTCAACAAAGAGACTATTTTTGAACTCGGTGCCATTATCGCTTCGAATGAATTTTAATGCACCTGGGAGTTCAGTGAACAGTCTCAAAGCCAAGCTCCGAAAGTGTGAAAACACTTCATCCTTGCTGGCAAGAAAGAAGACCCAAGAGTAGCGAGAGTAATCGTCGACAATAACTAAAACATACCACTTGCCGCCTAAAGAACTAACCCGAGAAGGACCTACAGTGTCCATATGGAGAAGTTCTCCGGGCTGTTCAGTCATCACTGTGGTGACTGGCGAATGCGAAGCGGCAATCATTTTTCCATGTCGACAAGGAGCGCAAACTAAATTCTTCTCAAACTTGAGCTTGGGCAATCCTCGGATCAGACCTAGGGCGCTCAGACGAGCGAGCAACTCAAAGCTCATATGCCCTAGTCTCCTATGCCACTTCCAAAGCTCAGAAGTCGAATGTGCAACAAGACAATGAGAAGAACCAGACGACTCTGAAAAATCAGCTCCAAAAACTCTCCCAACCCTAAAGATCTTACACACCACAACGCCATCAGAATTGAGCACTTGCGAAGTATCGCGATGAAATCACACTTCGAAGCCCTCATCCAGCAACTGAGATACAGACAGCAAATTGTATCCCAGGTTCTCAACCAAAGCAACATCTTTGAGAGTGAAGTTCGCGTTAATTCTTACCACACCTTTACCTTTCACTCTACTCCTTCGATTGTTTCCGAAGGTGATATGTTCCCTTTGCTTGGTTGTGGTGAGGCTGGAGAACCAATTTGCATCTCCGGTCATGTGGCGCGAACAACCGGAGTCCATGATCCACGTGCCCTCCAAGCCTCGACCTGTTGCCTACACATGATAAGAATGCCTCGATCGCTCAGTGCTGGGGTGAGTAAAATAATGGCGAGGCATCCAGCACTGAGTGACACGAGTAGTAGGCACAGTAAAAGTAGACGGTCTACGCACATAATAATCAGAATGATGCAAAGTGCGAGGTCTACCAACATGCAAAGAACGCAAAGCATGACGAGGTCTCCTACTCTGACGAGGTACAAAGCTACTCGCCCGAGGTCTACCACCATATGGAACATGGTGAACACCTCGAGGAGCAAAACCTCTCCGAGAAGCACGAGGAGCCTCGAAAATAGGACGAGAGTAAAACTCAGTCTCATGCATACCTAAAGATGGGTAATGCATGTCCTGATAGCTCATCGCCTGTGCACGTCGCTCATCCTTAATGCGACGGAAACAGAAACCAATCAAATGACCCGCCCGCTGACAATAAGAACAATGAAACACTCTTCTGGGGGCACTCTCATGGGTCATAGGAGCAACTCTCACAGGCTCCTTGGGTTTCTTTTGAGTGGTTTTCTTGGGAGGATTTTTCTTTGCAGGAGGAGTGGTTTTCTTTGGTGGATGGGTAGGCTTTTTGGCTGATGGGGTGTCCAACAGAGCTCTCTCTTTCTCTAGGGTGGTGGGAGAGGTGAAAACAGTTTTGGTCTTACTGTCTGAAGCTATCCTCTCAAAACCCAAACCTAGAGCTACCCCGGCTCTGTCAGCACACAACTTGGTCTTGGCCAAGAGCAAATCCATCCTACCCTTCCCCTCAGTGCATTTGTTCACCACAGAAAGAAGGTATTCATTTTCGGACATGAGGTTTTCAGCTCGCTCTCTGACAGTGCCTAGCTGGTCCTTAAGGGTGATGCAAGTGTCACAAACAGGTTGCACATCCTTAGAACTACCGGCCCTCTCCAATCTAGCCTCCAAGTCATGAACATGCTTATCCCGTAAAGAAATGCTATCGCGTAATAAAGAGCAGTTCATGCAATCAATAATATCATGAGGTCTAGAATCCACCTCCAAAAGCTGCTTCTGTGCAGTCTCAAGCTCAGAAAGAGTTTGAGCATGAACAGAACGCAACTGAGCAAGCTCACTCATGACAACAGAACATGATTCACATTCAGCATCATCATATTTAGACTTAAGCATGGCATATTCAGTAGATATAGATTCTAGCCTAAGTCTAAGGTCTTTTCTTTCTCTAGCGGCTTGCACAAGCAATCTATCCTGACCTAGCACAACTTCATTCAGCTCATCTAATTTAATTAGAAGCTGGTCAGATGATAGGTTTACCTCAGATGAGTCAAGCTCATCGCCGCTGTGATCGCTGTCGGCCATGAAACAAAGGCCGGTGAAGTCACGTCCCTTCTTGTCCTTCTTGTCCTCCTTCCTTGGGGACTCCTCCTCCTCAGAGCTCGACTCCTCAGTTGAGGATGTGTCGATGTCGCTGAGAGCAGCAACAAAGGCTCTGGAAGCGGCCTTGGCTACTTTCTTAGCCATCTTGCCGCGCTTGCCCTTCACAAAGGGCTTCCTCTCCTTTTTGTGGAATTTGGGGCGGTCACTCTCATCTCTCTTTTTGACCTTGGGGCAATTGGCCTTAATGTGAGAGGTGTCGCCACATTCATAACAGCCACTAAAACCACTTCTCCTCTGATCCCGTCTCTCATGATGAAAGCGGGTGAACCTCCGGGCAATGAGAGCAAGCTCATCATCAGCTAGAGTATCCACCTGCTCCTTTGTGACGGAGACCAGGGAGGACAAAGCAAAACCATCTGCAAGAACACAAGTGCCTGATGTGCTTGGTTCTGCAGTGGTGCCACGGCTAGTGCTAGAAACCAATGCCAATGGCTGTGGCAAAGAGCTTCTGTGCACTGCAAGAGATGCCTTGGCAATCTCTGTGGACTTCAGCTTGCTAAAGAGTTCATCACAGGTCAAAGTGTCATAGCCTGTGGACTCCTCAATGCTGGATATCTTCACTTCCCATATGCTACGGTCAAGAGCATAGAGAAGCTTGATAGCCCTATCGTGATCACTGTAAGCAAGCGTCCCGTTTGATCGCAAGTTACTCACTATCGCGTCAAAGCGAGAAAACATGGCATCTACAGATTCACCAGGTGCCTGCACAAACATCTGATATTGTTGATTGTAGGTGCTTTGGCGCCTGGCCTTGATCTGAGCAGAGCCCTCATGAAAGACAGTGAGTGTTGTCCAAATCTCCCTAGCAGTCCTAAGGTGCTGCACCCTATCAAACTCACTCCGACTCAAACCAATGAACAGTATGTTTCTTGCCTTCGAGTTGGCAATATACTGATCTTTTTCAGTTTGAGTGGTGCGGGTATCAGGGATGGAGTATTGTGAGTCCACAATCTCCCAAATTGCATTTCCTTGGCTTAACAAGTAAGCCTCCATGCGCACCTTCCAGTATGCAAAATCTGTCCCATCGAACAGAGGAATTTTACTGCCTCTATCCATGTCGCCAACAGATCACAAAACCGGTTAAGGTCAACTGGTGATCTTAACCAAGCTCTGATACCAATTGTTGGACCGGAAACGGCGACCAGAGGGGGGGTGAATGGGAGCTTTTAAAATTTCGGGCTAAAAACTTAGCCTTCGGGTCTGTTCTGTCTTCTGCGGAACAGGCTTCGAACACAACCTTCGAAGGTCTGGTTCGGAGGTACTTCGACAGCTCCGAACACAGGCTCCGCAGGAGCAAAAGTTCGAAGCCAAGAAGACTTCGCTCCACTAACAACCCTCGAAAATCTACTCTGCAAAGTCAGTGCAGGCTCCGCACACGAGGTGCTTTGAGCAGGCTTCGCACTTCACCCTTCGCACGAGTGGACACCCCTCTGTGGACTTCGACCAAGTACTTAGCGACAGCAACTAGTGCTGGGCTTCGTACGCGAAGGTCTATACACACAAAAGGCGGACTACGCTAAGGGCTTCGACACAGGAAGCACTACGGGAAAAGAACAGGGCTTCGCTAGTAAGCAGCGAGGTCTTGCCTCGTGTTACACAGAGCGACAGCACACTGACAAAGCACACCTCGCACGAAAAACTACCTTCGCCTCAACAGGCTACGGTGGACTAAACTAGCGAAGTATGCAAAGCGAGCTCAAGCAAAAAGCACAAGAAAAACAGGGCTTCGCCGCTTGAACAAGGAACACTGAAATAAATTGAACTCAGAATGAATACAGCAAGGTCTGTCTACAGGAGCTCAACAGTGAATACTCAAAGTGTTAAATGTTTCCTACCGAGCCCCCATATTTATAGCCCACGGCTTCATCCTAAGGAAGTGACTACTTTACCCCTAGGTTTTACAACAGATTTGTCTCTACAGAACTAAGGGGTACAAAAGGTAGTCCACCTTTATTTTGGAGGCTTCTCTGTCAGCTGCAGAGGGGACAGTGTCAGCCTTTTTCAGAACAGACAGTGTCAGCCTTTACAGAGTTGACTTCTGGAACCTCCCTTCGCACCGGAGGGTGCGGTAGCTTCGGCGAGAAGCCTGCAGCCTGTTGGCCTTCGCTCCGCCGAAGAAGTCCTTCGATACAGTGACGGTTTTGAGCCGAAGCCGTCAAAGCCCCTTGGGCCTTCGCACCACCACCTCCGGAGTGGATCACCACGGCTTCGCAGCTACTCCCAGCTCGAACACCGTCCGTCCGTGTACCGAAGCCATGCATGGCCGAAGCACCTCACGTCAACCTCACTCCGAAGCTCCACCTTCGGAGTACCACCCTTTGAAGTCCCTCCTTCGTCCAAGGCCTCCGCATGAAGCATTCCATGAGCACTCCGTCGCAGTGCCTCTCCCCGAGCGCACTCCACGACGAGCCTCACCCGGACCATGCCTTCGATGCGCCTCGACTTCTGAGACCTTCGTTGGGCCACCTTCGAGTGTCTCCCTCCGGAGCACACTTCGAACCCTTGCCTCCGCAGTGGACTTGGTCCACCAACTCCGAAGACACTCCATTCGGAGTACCTTCGAAGTGCCTCACTTCCGAGGACTTTGTCTCGGAGTACCTTCAGCCGGAGCCACGCTCCGCACTCTCTGCCTTCACCTGGCGCGTCTCGACCCGAGGACCGACCCGGACCACCTTCGCAGCCACCGTGACGGAGCTCCCTGCTCCCCTGGCATCAAGCCACCCGCTTGACCCAGGTTCACCTGGCTCGAACCCTGTCCGTCGCCTCCGAAGTCCCTGCGCACCACCGACAAGCAAACAAGTGTATCCAGTACTCCGGAAACCTCTCCGGGTTAGCAACCTCCGGCACACACTCCGGTGTACCGCCCAAAGTACCGAAGCCTTCGGTACGAACCCAGTCATTGTGTACTGCCGGACCCCTCCGACAGGCACACTCCGCTGCACAGCTGCAGCAAGCAAACACCGAACACACTCCGGTGACACACCTCCGAACACCCTTCGGAGGTACCACCTCCGAAGCCCCTTCGGAGGTACCCTTCGAACAGAGGGTAAAAGCCTGTCAATCACTCATCACAACACCGAAACCAACCCTTGGTTTCTCACAATGGATCTTGGGGAGAGGGAAGAAAAGAGCTCCTCCGACGACTCCGACGATGACGACAACAAGGTATCATCTTATGAGCGAGAAATTGTTGATTTACTTGAGAGCAATCGTCAGGAGTTAAAGTATCGGGAGAAACTGCTTAGGGGGGCTAAGAAAAGGATAGACGAATTAGAGAGTGAGCTTGCCGTGGCCAACGGCAGAATTGAGAGTCTATCTTCTTCCCCTTGCTTGGGTAATAGCAGTGAGTGCCCGAAGTGTGAGGTGCTTCTGTGTGACCTGTCGACTCTGAAGTCCAGGTACACAGAAAGGGTTGATGAGAGGGACGCTTTGGCCACTGAGCTTGAAAGCGCTCAGCTGGAGCTGAAAGATGCTCAAGCCACTGTCGTCGCACCCTGTGTTGATTGCCCATCTCATCTAGCTGCCTTAGCTGAGCTGAAATCCAAGGGCGATGAGCATTTGGGTGATTTAGAGAGCTTGAGAGCTGAGCTTGCCCAGACTAGGCTAGAGCTTGAGACACTGTCAGTTCCACCCACTGTCTGTGAGAACTGCCTGTCTCTCAGAATGGAGTTGATTAAGCTTAAGCCGAAAAGTCTGTCCAAGTAGAGAGTGAGTGTGAGACCTGCTTGTCTCAGGTGGAGGTTCTAGCTTCCTTGAGAGAGGAGCTAGCAGATTCTCAGAATGAGAACTTTTACCTCCGTTCTATCCTGAGTTGGATCAGTGCCAGAGAGCCACAGCTTGGCATGGTGATCCAGCAGTTCAAGAGGCAGGATGGGTTTGGGGTAGGTTACACCTACACCAAGGCTGACTTTGAGAGTGCCATTAGCCGGGCAGTGGAGTGGAGTAAAATGACTCCAGAGCAGAGGTATCCCAAGACTCACTCCACTGAGTCGTCCCAAGCTTGTCAGCCCAAGGATAGAGTGATCCATGAACCACCCAAAGCTCCACCCAAGAAGCCCATCTGGGTTCCAAAGCCCAAACACCTCCACACTTCTCTTGACTCTCTTCCTGGACCCTCTCAACCAAAGAAGACTACACCGAACACCACTAAGCCCAAGAACCCCAAGCCTCAACCACATCCCAAGAAGCCCACCTATCATTGCGAGTATTGTAAGAGAGACAGGCATCTTGCGGAGTTTTGCTTCAGGAGGAAGCGGGTTGAGAGAGCAGAGAGGGCTCGTAGTGATCAGGAGCAGTTCTACCAGCAGGATGGTAGACTGCGTGTTCCTCGGCGCGGGAAGAGGCTGGAGGCCAAGCCGCGTCGTGTAGGTGGTGGTAGAGGAGACGGCTTTCTTGCCCGTGCTCTAGTTGGTGGTGTCCGCTCCGGCAGAGTTCCAGACCGTGTTGGCTACGGTTCTGGACCTCGTGGTCGCAGGGTTAGGAAGAACCGAGGACCGCGCTTTGAGCCGCGTTTTGGTCCAAACTTTTCTGATGATTTCTGCTTTCCGTCTTTTGAGCAGATGGCTCGACACTGGTTTAGCTCTTTTGCTAAACCCGGTGCCGGACCATTTGCTCCCACTTACAACCACTGATTGTGCAGGATCGGGGATTGGAGGACGTTTGGATCATGGACTCAGGATGCTCTCGTCACATGACGGGACATCGCAGATGGTTCTCCAGTCTCACACCCCCGAGCTCCAAAGAGTACATCACCTTCGGGAACAGTGGTCAAGGGAAAGTAAGTGGCATTGGCTCAATTCGCATTTCAGACCATTTTTCTTTGAAGAACGTTGCTTTGGTTGGAAACTTGAACTTCAATTTGATTTCTGTTTCGCAACTTCTTGAGGATGGTTTGGAGATGCGGTTTAAGAAGGGCAATTCTTCTGTGTTTGATTCTAGAGGGTCTTTGATTTGCCAGATCTTACCTTTCGGTAAAGTTTTTCGGATTGACTTCTCTAGTTCTTTTGGCCCTTCTCGCTGTTTGATTGCTGGATCCACCTCTGAGCTCTGGAAGTGGCATAGGAGGTTAGGCCATTTGAGTTTTGACCTGCTAGTCAGGTTGAGCTCTATGGACCTCATCCGAGGATTGCCCAAGCTTAAGATGGAGAAGGATCTAGTTTGCCATCCCTGTCGTCACGGGAAAATGGTTGCCGCTTCTCACTCACCTGTGACTCAGGTGATGACTTCGTATCCGGGCGAGCTGTTACACTTGGACACTGTCGGTCCAGCTCGGGTACGCTCAGTCGGTGGGAAGTGGTACGCACTTGTGATTGTTGACGATTTTTCTCGATTCTCGTGGGTTTTCTTTTTGGAGTCTAAGGATGAAACTTTTCATTTTGTTCATGACCTGATTTTGAAGCTGAAGAATGAGAACAATGGTCGGATGCGAGCAATTCGCTCCGACAACGGCTCTGAGTTCAAGAACTCTCAGTTCGTCAGCTTCTGTAGTGATCAGGGTCTGGACCATCAGTTTTCTTCTCCTTACACTCCCCCACAGAACGGCGTTGTGGAACGAAAGAACCGCACGCTAGTTGAGATGGCCAGGACGATGCTCGATGAGCATAGGACTCCTAGGCGTTTTTGGGCTGAAGCTATGAACACGGCTTGCTATCTGGCCAACCGCATTTTTCTTAAAGCTTACCTAGGTAAGACCTCATATGAACTGCGGTTTGGCAGACAGCCCAAGGTGAGCCACTTGCGAGCGTTTGGCTGCAAGTGCTCTGTGCTCAAGAAGGGAGGGCACTTGGACAAGTTTGAGTCTCGTTGCTGGGATGGTGTTTTTCTTGGCTACGCTTTGCATTCTCGAGGTTTTCGTGTTTGGAACCTCGAATCCCAGCTGCTTGTCGAGACTTGTGAGGTTTCATTTGATGAGTCCTTGCCTTCTTTGACTCCTTCTTTTGAGCTTTCTGGTGATGATGAGCTCGGAGAGTCCATCTTCGAGGAAGATGAGGATACTCCAGCTGCTGACGAGGAAGGGCCTTCTGCATCCCCCGCAGAGCCCACACCTTCTGAGACTTCGACTGAGGATGAGGGCGGACCTTTGATCACTTCTTCCACTTCGATCGAGCTCCCTCAGTCGAGTCCAGAGGTGCCTGCTGATGACACCGGTGAGGTGACTTCAGATCACCAGGGAACCCGAGCAGTTCAGCGTGACCATCCCTCAGAGCTCATCATTGGTGATTTGACTGAGAGAACTTTGCGTTCTTCTGCCTCTCTTGCTGTGTTTGCTGAATCTGCGTTTGTTGCATCTTTTGAGCCCAGAGATGTTTCTCATGCTCTTTCTGATTCTAATTGGATTAATGCTATGCAAGAAGAGCTTGAGAACTTTGTCCGCAATCGGGTTTGGACACTAGTTGAGCCGCCACCAGGATGCAACCCCATAGGCACCAAGTGGATATTCAAGAACAAACAAGGTGAAGATGGGGTTGTGGTGCGCAACAAAGCTCGACTAGTTGCCCAGGGTTATTGCCAGAAGGAAGGTATTGACTTTGAAGAAACCTTCGCCCCTGTTGCCCGTCTTGAGTCCATTCGCATTCTTTTAGTTTTTGCCGCTTCGAAGGGTTTTAAGCTTTTTCAAATGGACGTTAAGAGTGCTTTTCTGAACGGGTTCATAGAGGAGGAAGTTTATGTTAGGCAACCCCCCGGTTTTGAGAACCCTAAGTTTCCTCGACATGTTTTTAAGTTGCACAAAGCTTTATACGGGTTGAAGCAAGCCCCCAGGGCTTGGTATGACCGGTTGAAGCAATTTTTGTTGGCGAAGGGCTTTGTGATGGGTTCTGTGGACAAAACTCTTTTCTTGCTCAGAGATGCTTCAGATTTTTTAGTTGCTCAGATTTACGTGGACGATATTATTTTTGGCGGTACTACTGATTCTCTTGTGTCCAAGCTCTCTGAGCAGATGCACAGTGAGTTTGAGATGAGCCTCATGGGTGAGCTCAAGTACTTCTTAGGGCTCTAGATCAAGCAGACCAAGGACGACACCTTCATCCACCAAGGTAAGTACACTCGTGATATGTTAAAGAAATTTGACTTTGGTGGTGAATTGAAGCCGCAGATGACCCCTATGGGCACTTCTGAGGGTCTGGACAAGGATGAGGGCGACGTCAAGGTCAATGAAAGGGAGTTTCGAGGGATGATCGGTTTGCTACTATACTTGACGGCAACAAGACCGGACATACAGTTCGCCGTGGGACTTTGCGCGCGTTTCCAGTCTTCACCACGCGCGTCTCATCGGCAGGCTGTCAAGCGCATCTTCAGGTATCTCACTTATGCGCCCGATCTCGGTCTTTATTATTCAGCATCATCATCTCTTGATTTATCTGGCTTTTCGGATGCCGACTTTGGTGGGTGCCGGTTGGATCGCAAGTCGACTTCCGGTACTTGCCAGTTTCTTGGTTCTTCTCTTGTCTCTTGGTCTTCTCGAAAGCAATCTGGAGTTGCTCTTTCGACCACTGAGGCTGAGTACGTAGCTGCTGCTAGCTGCTGCTCACAATTGGTTTGGATGATTTCCACTCTGCGAGATTTTGGGTTATTCTTTCCTACCAGGGTTCCATTGTTTTGCGACAGCACCAGTGCTATTAGTGTAGGGAAAAACCCGTGTCTCCATTCAAACACCAAACATATTGATGTGCGCTTTCACTTCTTGCGGGATCAATATGAGAAAGGTGTCATTGACCTTGTTCATGTTGATACCCATCATCAGTTGGCTGACATTTTCACCAAACCCCTAGATTAGTCTACATTTGAGCGTTTACGAGAGGATTTGGGTGTTGTATATCCTTTTTAGGATATTTTGCGTCAAGTTTTCTTTCTTCTTTACTCTTTTCTTGAGTCTTTTTGTGTGTGTTCATATCTTGCATATTCACATATCACACTTTTGAGTCTGCTTCTGTTATATGATTGAACTGCTTTACTTATTCTAGCTGGTACATGCTTTTGATTACTTGTCTATGATCATGCTTTGCTTCAGTTCAAATGATATGTCTGATATCTGTCATATGCATGGCCTTTATGCTTTAAAATTGAAAAATGATCACCATTGCTTCTGGTAACTAGCATGTGTAGGCTGAATGTTCTTGCTATCTGTTACATGCCTTGTAGCTAGTTTCTGACTTAGATGCAAATATGCAACTTGGACATCTGTATGCTTTAAACATGGACATGTGCTATAACAATGATGAAAATTTGAGAACAATAAAAATTCCATGCCTTTTTGTGCATAACTTGAAAAGATCCAGGTGGGTTTGCTTTGTCGCATTACATTTGTTCTGGACTGCATACCATGGCACTTTGGTATGAACTAGGACAGTGCAGTGTATGCCAAGACCAATGTCTTAAGCTTCTGATGGTCCAGATCTGGCCTAGGCTTGACTTGGTCGGTTAGCATAAGGTTTGACATGCAAATATCCCCTGACAAAAATGAAAAAGGGAAAAGAAAAAGCTTGAAAATTGAAATAATAACAAGTTTGCTGAAGCACTTTGTTTTGGACAATGCTTATCTTGGTAGATATCAGTTAGCTTTTGCACCTCATGCTTTACATGGCTTGTTTATTGGAACATGTGGTGATGTTTTTGTTTGCGAAAACTGAAAAATGCGTGCTAATGACTTTCTTTAGATATCTTCTGTTGCACTGATCATGCCATGTGTCTTAGACAATATCTATTTTGCTATACTTGTTAGATACTGTAATTGCAGTCAATGATATTTGAGAAGCATGCTTTCTACACTCCTTCTGCACTCCAGTTGAAATCACTGCATATTTTGAGGGGGAGTTGCATTTCAGGGGGAGTCTGTGTCTCTATTGAGTGCTTGATGAGTTCACTTGTCAACAAGGGGGAGAAAATTTGGGATCAGAGTTTACGGGGGAGTTTTTACTCTGTTGATATCCTTGTTGTTCTGAAATCGCACTCATTTTGAGCTTTTATGTTTTGGTTAACCATAATGACCACTTCTTGCTTCTGTTCGGCTTTTGGTCATTAGGGTTAAACTTTTACCTTCTTTTTCTTCTTCTTTGTTTTCTTGTGTTTTGTTTTCGTGTTTCCACATTTGTTCACAGGTGCTGAAGAGCTGAAGAAGAGGAATGTTGACAATGCACTCATCAAGGGGGAGATTGAGGAGCCATGCTGAATAGCATGGGCCTCATGGCTCCAGATGTGATGAGTCATTGTCAACGATAGTCAAAGGGGACAAAAGAAGAAGAGATATGCTGTTTCATGGGCCGCGTGTGACTCAGGTACACGGGCAGCGAGCGATTGTCGGGCAGAGGAGGCTGCGAAGTCGGGCTGGCCCAATCCGGGTATATGGGCCAGAAGCAGTAGAAGACCCACTGGGCTGTTGACCAGGATTGACTCAGGTACACGGGCGGTGAGCGATTGCCGGGCTGAGAGAGCTGCGGAGTTGGGCCGGCCCAATCCGGGTACCTGGTGCAAAGTCGGTGGAGGCTTTGTCAGTTTCGGCGCAAAACTGACAACCGTTGATCTTGTATCCGACTGTCCAGAAGAGAAGCCGTAGTCGCTACGAAAGCTGAGCTTCCGGATAAGTCATCTGTAACTCTAGGCCCACAGTCAGTCAGTCGTATCTGTAAAAATACCTAAGGGCAGTAGAGTCTTTTCCTTTATTATTGCGTCTGTAAAAACCCTAAGGGGCAGGTGGAATGTTCCTAGTGTTGGGAGCCTATAAATAGGACCCCAATCCCTAGGGTTTGGACACCCTTTTGGCTGAAATCAATTCTATTCCTTTGGGTCATTTTTTGTCTCTTGCTTTGCCTCTCTCCTCTCCTGTTCTTGCGTGCGCCGCCAGACAACAAGCCTTGTTTTTTCTGAGTTTTAAGTTATTCTTTGCTGTCTGGGAGATTTTAATCTGGCTGTTTTTTTGTTTGTGCGAAGCATTTATGTGCACTGCATTTCATTCTCTGTGCTTGCGGTCAATTTATTTGGAACAGAAGCTTCTCTGTGTGTGTTCTTCGTGAGAAGTAGTACTAGTTCTTGCTGTTGCAAGTAGTACTGCTACTGTAGCTACAGTACTCTGTGCCAGCTTTTTACTTTCTATTGCGCAGCTTTTTGATCGAAGTTGACAGGCTCTAGAAACTTTTCTGGCTATTTTTCTGGCGAAGCTATCCTTCTCTGTTCGAAGCCCCTCAGCTCCGTGAGGCAGGCTTCGATCTAACATCTTCGAAGGCTTCGTTCAAACTTCGAACTTGTTTTTGAGTCCTGTATTGTTAGCTTCGAAGTACTTTTGGATCGGACAGCATCGCATACTTCGAACGACAGTGCGAAGGTACTCCGGCTCTAGCTGTTCGAAGTCCTCACTTCGATAGGTTTCGAAGTTGTCTTCGAAGCTTGTCGGTTTGCTAGGCTTCGTTTTGGTTTCTTTGCTGCGTGTCAGCCTTCGCTTCTCTTCTCGAAGCTTGCTCTTTTCGAAGGTAGAGTGTAGGCTTCGAATTTGGTGCATCTGTCGCGTTACAGGCTTCGCTTCTTTGTTCGAAGGTAGTCCGTCTGTGTGTTGTGTTCGAAGTATTTCTGTTCGAAGTTCTGGCTTCGAAGTACTTGATTCGAAGCTGTGTTCGAAGTCTTGCCTTCGAAGTACATACTTCGAAGCAGGCTCTGACTTTGTCATACTTTGCTTCGAAGCATACTTCGCTCCCTACCTCTTCGAACTAGGCTAGACCAAAACACCTTCGGAATCTTCGACATGCTTCGCAACTGACCTCCGAAGCACGCTTCGTCACCAATCTCCGAAGCAGACCTCGACAGGCGAAGCAGGCTTCGCCAAGTTCCGAACAGGAGACAAAATTGGACAGTAACTTCTCATTTCACCTTACATATACTTAGATCATTTCATTGGGAAGTTTAGGTCTGTTACACAGAGTTCATCTGCCTAGTTGCACTTCTTTAATAGTTCTCTGTTTAACATCAGTGGATTCTAGGTTAGATACCCTTAGACTTAGGCCTTCTGTTTATTTTCTGCTGCTTAGTCTTTTGAGGAGCGTTGGGTGTTGGGAACAGGCCATTGATTCGAAAGAATTTTTAAGGCGCCCATTCACCCCCCCTCTGGTCGCTACTTTCGGTCCTACAATCTTATGATACCTTGACCATTTCTGAGTTGTTTAGCAAGCTGAAGGCCACCGAGGTTGATACTCAGTTGAGATCAAATCTCACTGGCTCTGGATCAAAGTATCTGACCCTTGCTACACCTTCTGTTGATCCCTCTTCTGTGAGATGTGCTGGGTTCTCTTTGATGTCTATCACTGAGGACCAGCTTGAGTCTTTGGGAGATGATGATTTGTGTCTGTTTAACAACCGGGTGCGTCGTGTTTATGACAAAAGGATGTTCAAAAGACACGGCACAAAGACCAGATGCTTTGAGTGTGGTGACCCAGGACATTTCATCGCCGACTGCCCCAAGCGCAATGGCCACAAGAAGGGCACCGGTGGTGGCTTCCACGACTCCGGCAAGCACGACAGCTCCTCCTTCAACAAGGGCAAGCCAAAGACCAGATTCTTCAGAAAGGCCCTGAAGGACTACCGGCGAGAGAACAAGAAGCGCGACAAGGCCTTCTTCGCTGAGATGGAGAAGAGCTACTCCAAGCGGTCCACGTCTTCTTCCTCTTCATCGAGCTCAAGCGATGAGGAGATCATCATCAGGAAGGGGAAGGACAAGGACGATCCAGCGGGCCTTTGCTTCATGGCCTTCAGGGACATACCGAAGAGCCGCTCACATCAGCGCCGAAGATCCCGCAAGAGCTTCTGCTCAATGGCTCTTGGGGATAAGGAAGAAAAGAGCTCCTCCGATGACTCCGACGACGACGACAACAAGGTATCATCCTATGAACGCGAAATTGTTGATTTACTTGAGAGCAATCGTCAGGAGTTAAAGTATCGGGAAAAACTGCTTAGGGGGGCCAAGAAGAGGATAGATGAGTTAGAGAGTGAGCTTGCCGTAGCCAACGACAGAATTGAGAGTCTATCTTCTTCCCCTTGCTTGGGTGATAGCAGTGAGTGCCTGAACTGTGAGGTGCTTCTGTGTGACCTGTCGACTCTGAAGTCCAGGTACACAGAAAGGGTTGATGAGAGGGACGCTTTGGCCACTGAGCTTGAAAGCGCTCAGCTGGAGCTGAAAGATGCTCAAGCCACTGTCGTCGTACCTTGTGCTGATTGCCCATCTCATCTTGCTAGTTTAGCTGAGCTGAAAGCCAAGGGCGATGAGCATCTGGGTAATTTGGAGAGAGTGAGAGCTGAGCTAGCGCAGACTAGGCTAGAGCTTGAGACATTGTCAGTTCCACCCACTGTCTGTGAGAACTGTCTGTCTCTTAGACTTGAGTTGATTAAGCTGAAAGCCGAGAAGTCTGTCCAAGTAGATAGCGAGTGTGAGACCTGCTTGTCTCAGATGGAGGTACTAGCTTCCTTGAGAGAGGAGCTAGCTGATTCTCAGAATGAGAACTTTTACCTTCGTTCTATCCTGAGTTGGATCAGTGCCAGAGAGCCACAGCTCGGCATGATGATCCAGCAGTTCAAGAGGCAGGATGGGTTTGGGGTAGGTTAAACCTACACCAAGGCTGACTTTGAGAGTGCCATTAGCCGAGCAGTGGAGTGGAGTAAAATGACTCCTGAGCAGAGATATCCCAAGACCCATTCCACTGAGTCTTCCCAGGCTTGTCAGCCCAAGGATGGAGTGATCCATGAACCACCCAAAGCTCCACCCAAGAAACCCATCTAGGTTCCAAAACCCAAACTCCTCCACACTTCTCTAGACTCTCTTCCTGGACCCTCTCAGCCCAAGAAGACAACACCAATCACCACTAAGCCCAAGAACCCTAAGCCTCAACCACATCTCAAGAAGCCCACCTACCATTGTGAGTATTGTCAGAGAGACGGGCATCTTGCGGAGTTTTGCTTCAGGAGGAAGCGGGTTGAGAGAGCAGAGCGTGCTCGTGGTGGTCAGGAGCAGTTCTACCAGCAGGGTGGTAGACTGAGAGTTTCTCGACGCGGGGAGAGGCTGGAGGCCAGGCCGCGTCGTGTAGGTGGTGGTAGAGGAGACGACTTTCATGCCCGTGCTCGAGATGGTGGTGTTCATTCCGGCAGAGCTCCAGGCCGTTTTGGCTACGGTCCTGGACCTCGTGGCCGAGAATTTAGGCAGAACCGAGGACCACGTTTTGAGCCGCGTTTTGGTCCAAACTTTTCTGATGATTTCTGCTTTCCGTCTTTTGAGCAGATGGCTCGACACTGGTTTAGCTCTTTTGCTAAACCCGGTGCCGGACCATTTGCTCCCACTTACAACCACTGATTTTGCAGGATCGGGGACTGGAGGACGTTTGGATCATGGACTCAGGATGCTCTCGCCACATGATGGGACATCGCAGATGGTTCTCCAGTCTCACTCCCCCGAGCTCCAAAGAGTACATCACATTCGGGAACAGTGGTCAAGGGAAAGTAAGTGGCATTGGCTCAATTCACATTTCAGACCATTTTTCTTTGAAGAACGTTGCTTTGGTTGGAAACTTGAACTTCAATTTGATTTGTGTTTCGCAACTTCTTGAGGATGGTTTGGAGGTGCGTTTTAAGAAGGGCAATTCTTCTGTGTTTGATTCTAGAGGGTCTTTGATTTGCCAGATCTTACCTTTCGGTAAAGTCTTTCGAATTGACTTCTCTAGTTCTTTTGGCCCTTCTCGCTGTTTGATTGCTGGATCTTCTTCTAAGCTCTGGAAGTGGCATAGGAGGTTAGGTCATTTGAGTTTTGATCTGCTAGTCAGGTTAAGCTCTATGGACCTCATCCGAGGATTGCCCAAGCTTAAAATGGAGAAAGATCTAGTTTGCCATCCCTGTCGTCACGGGAAAATGGTTGCCGCTTCTCACTCACCTGTGACTCAGGTGATGACTTCGTATCCGGGCGAGCTGTTACACATGGACACTGTCGGTCCAGCTCGGGTACGCTCAGTTGGTGGGAAGTGGTTCGCACTTGTGATTGTTGATGATTTTTCTCGATTCTCGTGGGTTTTCTTTTTGGAGTCTAAGGATGAAACTTTTCATTTTGTTCATGATCTGATTCTCAAGCTGAAGAATGAGAACAATGGTCGGATGCGAGCAATTCGCTCCGACAACGACTCTGAGTTCAAGAACTCTCAGTTCGTCAGCTTTTGTAGTGATCAGGGTCTTGACCATCAGTTTTCTGCTCCTTACACTCCCCCACAGAACGGCGTTGTGGAACGAAAGAACCGCACGCTAGTCGAGATGGCCAGGACGATGCTCGATGAGCACAGGACTCCTAGGCGTTTTTGGGCTGAAGCCATGAACACGGCTTGCTATCTGGCCAACCGCATTTTTCTTAGAGCTTACCTTGGTAAGACATCATATGAGTTGCGGTTTGGCAGACAGCCTAAGGTGAGCCACTTGCGAGCATTTGGCTGCAAGTGTTTTGTGCTCAAGAAGGGAGGGCAGTTGGACAAGTTTGAGTCTCGTTGCTGGGACGGAGTTTTTCTTGGTTATGCATTGCATTCTCGAGGTTTCCGTGTTTGGAACCTCGAATCCCAGCAGCTTGTCGAGACTTGCGAGGTTTCTTTTGATGAGTCCTTGCCTTCTTTAACTCCTTCTTTTGAGCTTTCTGGTGATGGTGAGCTCGAAGAGTCCATCTTCGAGGAAGATGAGGATACTCCTTCTGCTGATGAGGGTGGGCCTTCTGCACCTCCTGCAAAGCCCACACCTTCTGAGACTTCGACTGAGGATGAGGGCGGACCTCTGATCACTTCTTCCACTTCGATCGAGCCCCCTCAGTCGAGTCCAGAGGTGCCAGCTGCTGACTCCGGTGAGGTGACCTCAGATCACCAGGGATCCTGAGCAGTTCAGCGTGATCACCCCTCAGAGCTCATCATCGGTGATGTGTCTACAAGAACTTTGCGTTCGTCTGTTGACTCTCTTGCTGTGTTTGCTGAATCTGCTTTTGTTGCATCTTTTGAGCCCAGAGACATTTCTCATGCTCTTTCTGACTCGAACTGGATTAATGCCATGCAAGAAGAGCTTGAGAATTTTGTCCGCAATCGGGTTTGGACACTGGTTGAGCTGCCACTTGGATGCAACCCCATAGGCACCAAGTGGGTGTTCAAGAACAAGCAAGGTGAAGATGGGGTTGTGGTGTGCAACAAAGCTCGACTAGTTGCCCAGGGTTTCTGCCAGAAGGAAGGTATTGATTTTGAAGAAACCTTCGCTCATGTTGCCCGTCTTGAGTCCATTCACATTCTTTTAGCTTTTGCCGCTTCGAAGGGTTTTAAGCTTTTTCAAATGGACGTCAAGAGTGCTTTTCTGAACGGGTACATAGAGGAGGAGGTTTATGTTAGGCAGCCCCCCGGTTTTGAGAATCCCAAGTTTCCTCGACATGTTTTTAAGTTGCAAAAAGCTTTATACGGGTTGAAGCAAGCCCCCAGGGCTTGGTATGATTGGTTGAAGCAATTTTTGTTGGGGAAGGGCTTTGTGATGGGTTCTGTGGATAAGAATCTCTTCTTGCTTAGAGATGCTTCTGATTTTTTAGTTGCTCAGATATACGTGGACGATATTATCTTTGGCGGTACTACTAACGATCTTGTGTCCAAGTTTTCTGAGCAGATGCACAGCGAGTTTGAGATGAGCCTCATGGGTGAACTCAAGTACTTTGTAGGGCTCCAGATCAAGCAGATCAAGGACGGCACCTTCATCCACCAGGGTAAGTATACTCGGGACATGTTGAAGAAATTCGACTTTGGTGGAGAGCTGAAGCCTCAGATGACCCCAATGGGTACATCTGGGGGCCTGGACAAGGACGAGAGCGGCGTCAAGGTCAATGAGAGAGAGTTTCGAGGGATGATCGGTTCACTGCTGTACTTGACGGTGACGAGGCCAGACATACAGTTCGCCGTGGGACTGTGCGCGCGCTTCCAGTCTTCACCACGCGCGTCTCATCGGCAGGCTGTCAAGCGCATCTTCAGGTATCTCACTTATGCGCCTGATCTCGGTCTTTACTATTCAGCATCATCATCTCTTGATTTATCTGGCTTTTCAGATGCCGATTTTGGTGGGTGCCGGTTGGATCGCAAGTCGACTTCCGGTACTTGCCAGTTTCTTGGTTCGTCTCTTGTCTCTTGGTCTTCTCGAAAGCAATCTGGAGTTGCTCTTTCGACCACAGAGGCTGAGTATGTAGCTGCTGCTCACAGTTGGGTTGGATGATTTCCACTCTGAGAGATTTTGGGTTGTTCTTTCCTACCAGAGTTCCCTTGTTTTGCGACAGCACCAGTGCAATTAGTGTAGGGAAAAACCCATGTCTTCATTCAAAAACCAAACACATTGATGTGCGTTTTCACTTTTTGCGGGATCAATATGAGAAAGGTGTCATTGACCTTGTTCATGTTGATACCCATCATCAGTTGGCTGACATTTTCACCAAACCCCTAGATCAGTCTACTTTTGAGCGTTTATGAGGGGATTTGGGTGTTGTGTATCCTTTCTAGGATATCCTTGCGTCAGTTTTTCTTTCTTCTTTACTCTTTTCTTGAGTCTTTTTGTGTGTGTTCATATCATACATACTCACGTATCACACTTTTAAGCTCGCTTCTGTTATATGATTGAACTGCTTTACTTATTCTAGCTGGTACATGCTTTTGAATACTTGTCAATGATCATGCTTTGGTTCAGTTCACTTGATATGTCTGATATTTGTCATATGCATGGCTTTTATGCTTTAAACTTGAAAAATGATCACCATTGCTTCTGGTAACTAGCATGTGTATGTCGAGTGTTTTTGCTATCTGTTACATGCCTTGTAGCTAGTTTCTCACATAGATGCAGATATGCAACTTGGACATCTTTATGCTTTAACATGGAAAATGTGCTATAAAAATGATAAGAATCAAAAATGAATGAAATTTCCATGCCTTTTTATGCTTGAGTTGAAAAGATCCAAGTGGGTTTGCTTTGTCGCATTGCATTGTTCTGGACTGCTTACCATAGCACTTTGGTATGAACTAGGACAGTGTAGTGTTGGCCAAGACCAATGTCTTAAGCTTCTGATGGTCCAGTTCTGGCCTAGGCTTGACTTGGTCGGTTAGCATAAGGTTTGACATGCAAATAACCCTTGGCAAAAATGAAAAGGAAAATGAAAAAGCCTGAACATTTAAAAGATAACAAGTTTGCTGAAGCACTTTGTTTTGGACGATGCTTATCTTGGTAGATATCAGTTAGCTTCTGCATCTCATGCTTTACCTTGCTTGCTAACTAGAAAATGTGGTGATGCCTTTGCTTGCAAAAACTGAAAAATGCGTGCTAATGACTTTCTTTAGATATCATCTGTTGTACTGATCATGCCATGTGTCTTAGACAGTATGTCTTTTGCTATACTTGCTAGATGTTGTAATTGCAGTTAATCATATCTGAGAAGCATGCTTTCTACACTCCACCTGCACCCCAGTTGCATTCATTGCATATTTTGAGGGGGAGTTGCATTTTAGGGGGAGTCAGTGTCGTTTTAGAGTGCTTGATGAGTTCACTTGTCAACAAGGGGGAGAAATTTTGGTATAAGAGTTTAAGGGGGAGTTTTGGCTTTCTCTGGGATTTGTTCAGGGGGAGTTTTTGTCCCGTTTGTCCTTACTCTTTTGATATCGTTTGTCCTTACTTTTTTGATATCCTTGTTGATGTTTCTGAGACTGCACTCATTTTGAGCTTTCTACCTTTGGTTAACCATAATGACCGTTTCTTGCTTTTGTTCGGCTTTTGGTCATTAGGGTTAAACTTTTACTTTATTTTCTTCTTCTCTATTTTCTTGTGTTTTGTTTTCGTGTTTCCACAGTTGTTCGCAGGTACTGAAGAGCAGATGAAGTGAAGTGTTGACAATGCACTCATCAAGGGGGAGATTGAGGAGCCATGCTGAATAGCGTGGGCCTCATGGCTCCAGATGTGATGAGTCATTGCCAACGATAGTCAAAGAGGACTGAAAAGAGAGAGAAGATCTGCTGCGTCTGGGCCGCGTGTGACTCAGGTACACGGGCAGCGAGCGACTGTCGGGCAGAGGGGCCGCGAAGTCGGGCTGGCCCAATCCAGGTACATGGGCTAGGAGCAGCAGAGGATCCACTGGGCTGTTGACCGGGATTGACTCAGGTACACGGGCGGCGAGCGATTGCCGGGCTGAGGGAGCTGCGGAATCGGGCCGGCCCAATCCGGGTACCCGGTGCGAAGACGGTGGACGCTTTGTCAGTTTCGGCGCAAAACTGACGACCGTTGATTTCGGATCTGACCGTTCTGAGGCGAAGCCGTAGCTGCTACGAAAGCTCCGCATCAGGACAAGTTACCTTTATTTAGGTTTTTACTTTTTTGCCTTTAGGCCCACAGTCTGTCAGTCGAGTCTGTAAAAAACCCTAAGGGCATTTCCGTCTTTTCCATTTTTATTCAGCGTCTGTAAAAACCCTAAGAGTATTTCTGCATTTTCCCCATTTATTGGGCTACCTATAAATAGGCCCCAATCCCTAGGGTTAGGGTGAACTCAATCACAATTAAAAATCAGAGTTCTTTCATTTGGTCTGTCACCCCTGTTCATTTGGAGGTCTTCTTCTTCCTGGGACTAGCCGCCGCCGTTTGCTTTGCTCCTTCTCACTGGCTGTCAGGTGTGCTCGTCGAAGTTTCCCTGGTGCACTCGCAGTCGCCCACTACAATTCCTTTGTTTTTCTACAAAAACTTTGTTGCTGATTTTATTGTCATCCAGTGATTTTTCCGCCGTTTCGCCGTGCTCTCTAGAAGACTGCGTTGCCTAGATACAAATTGTTTTTTTAAGTTGATCACCTTGGGTCTCGTGCTAATCTCTGTGAAACGATCTGTGTTTTCTCTAGTAGCAATGGTCTCTTGTGATACTACTGTAGTTGTGGAATATATCGAACAGGGCAGGAGCTAATCAAGAGTTCTCATCTTTCATAAAAAAATATATTATTAATCTGAAATCTCATTTTGCATGCGTTTGACAAATCCTTGGTTCCATCTGCTTGACTCTCTGTAAAGATCAAGAGTGAGCAGTATCGATCTAGTCCTTTCTCCAATTTTTATTATGCCTTGGTATTAGTCACTGATTTGATTTCTGCATTGAGTCATTGGCTTTGCAAGATTTCGATTTAGACACGGCTGTGTTGGCTTTGCTGGACTGCAGCGAACAGTGCACATGACATGTTCGACAGAATGTGCATAGGAGACAGCTAGAACAGTAATCTTGTCTTTCCTCGTTTTTTGTGCACATGCATTAATTTTCTAGATAGATTAAATAGCAGCAAGCACTTTATTTTCAGATTGCACTATAAATGTTTATTGATTTATCTTTATATCCTTAGTGCGGTTTAAACTTTTTGTGAGAACAGTTTATCATCTACTTTTATTTCTTTTGTTTGTTTGATTTAATGCCTGTGAGTTAATTAATCTGTTGAACCTGCCTTTAAGCACTGTGGTGGTGTCTTTTTGATTAGGACACCGGTTTTTTTAGGCTAGATCATTTTAAGTACCTACGATCTGTTTGCTTTAGAGGTTTTTGTTTGTCGAGGTGCGTTGGGTGTTGGGAGCAGGCCATTGATTCGAAAGAATTTTTTAGGCGCCCATTCACCCCCCCTCTGGTCGCTACTTTCGGTCCTACATATAGGCGCTTGTTCCATGAAAGGAGTGTGGACAAAATGGAGAAGTATAAGGAGGCAAAGAAGATCGCAAAGCAAGCTGTAAGTGTGGCTAAGGGTAGACCGTATGAGGATATTTACCAATGATTAGGCATGAAGGAAGGAGAGAAAGACATCTATAGGATGGCTAGGGTTCATGAGAGAAAGACGAGGGACCTCAACCAAGTTAAGTGCAGTAAGGATGAAATGGAGAACATCCTAGTAAAAGAGGAGGAAATCAAACATAGATGGCAAGAGTATTTTGACAAATTGTTCAATGGTGAGAACGAGAATATAACCTTTCAGTTGGATGACTCTTTTGATGACACCAACAGGCACTTTGTGCAGAAGATTCAAGAAACTGAGGTTAGAGAGGAGTTGAAGAGGATGAAAGGTGGCAAGGCGATGGGTCCGGATGGTATCCCAAGTCAGGTGTGGAGATGCCTTAGGGATATAGCCATAGTATGGCTAACTAAGTTGTTCAACCATATTTTTCGGTCGAACATGATACCGGAAGAATGGAGGAGAAGTATATTTGTACCAATATACAAGAACAAGGAAGATATTCAAAGTTGTACTAATTATCGAGGAATTAAGTTAATGAGCCATACTATGAAGCTATGGGAGAGAGTCATTGAGCATCGATTGAGAAGGATAACATGGGTCTCTGTAAACCAATTTGGTTTCATGCTTGAAAGGTCAACCATGGAAGCCATTTTCTTAATAAGACAATTTGGTTTAATGCTTGAAAGGACATACACATGGTCTTCATTGACTTGGAGAAGGCGTATGACAAAATACCAAGGAATATTATGTGGTGGGCTTTAGACAAGCATAAAGTTCCAACGAAGTACGTTGGACTTATTAAGGACGTGTACAACAATGTTGTAACTAAAGTTCAAACAAGTGATGGCGACACATATGACTTTCCGATTAAAATAGGATTGCATCAATGGTCAACTCTGAGCCCATATCTATTTTCCTTGGTGATGGATGAGGTCACAAGGGACATACAAAAGGATATCCCTTGGTGTATGCTCTTCACGGATGATGTAGTGATAGTTGATGAAAGTTGAGCAGGAGTAAATAGGAAACTAGAGTTGTGGTAGGAGACCCTAGAGTCAAAAGGTTTTAGACTCAGTAGAACGAAAACTGAATATATGAGATGTGACTTTGGAACTACTATACATGAGGAGGGAATATCAGTTTGGAAGGCCAAGTAGTGTCTAGGAAGGATACATTTCGATATTTGGGATCAATGCTACAAGCATTCGGGGATGTTGATGAGGATGTTACCCATAGAATCAAAAAAGGGTGGATGAAGTGGCGCCAAGCATTAGGAATTTTATATGACAAGACGGTACCATTAAAGCTAAAAGGCAAGTTCTATAGGACGACGATTAGACATGTATTGTTGTATGGTGCAGAATGTTGGCCTATGAAAAGGCGACCTGTCCAACAGATAAGTGTTGCGGAAATTCTTATGCTACGTTGGATTTGTGATCATACGAGAAGGGATCGAGTCCAGAATGAGGATATACATGATAGGTTGAGATGGTTTAGACATGTCCAACAGAGGCCTCCGTAGGCACCGGTGCGTAGTGGAACCCTAAGACGTGACAACAATGTGAAGAAAGGTAGAGGAAGACCAAATTTGACTTGGGAAGTAGCAATAAAAGGTGTTGGACCGGAAACGGCGACCAGAGGGGGGTGAATGGGAGCTTTTAAAATTTCGGGCTAAAAACTAGCCTTCGGTTTTAGTTCTGTCTTCTGCGGAACAGGCTTCGAACACTACCTTCGAAGGTCTGGTTCGGAGGTGCTTCGACAGCTCCGAACACAGGCTTCGCAGGACCAAAAGTTCGAAGCCAAGAAGACTTCGCTCCGCTTACAACCCTCGAAAATCTACTCTGCTAAGTCAGTGCAGGCTCCGCACCCAGGGTGCTTCGAGCAGGCTTCACACTTCACCCTTCGCAAGAGTGGACACCCTACTGAGGACTTCGACCAAGTACTTGGCAGCAGCAACGGGTGCTGGGCTTCGTACACGAAGGTCTAAACGCACACTGACAGACTTCGCTAGAGTCACAGACACGATAAAAGCACGGGCTTCGATCAGGGCTTCGCTAGTAAGCAGCGAGGTCTTGCCTCCTGTTACACAGAGCGACAGCACACTGAAAAACACACTTCACACAAAACACACTCCGCCTAGACAGGCTTCGGTGCACTAAAACTAGCGAGGTATGCAAACAAGCTCAAGCAGAAAGACACAAAGAAGTAGGGCTTCACCGCTTGAACAAGGAACACAGAAAATGAACTCTCTGGATGAATACAACGAAGTGTGTGGCTAGTACAGGAGCTCAACAGTAAATGCTCAAAGTGTTAAATGTTACCTACCGAGCCCCCATATTTATAGCCCACAGTTCACCCAAAGGAATTGACTACTTTACCCCTAGGGTTTACATTGGTTTTGTCTCTACAGAACTGAGGGGTACAAAAGGTAGTAAACTTTATTGGAGGCTTCTCTGTCAGCCTTTGCAGAGGGGACATCGCCAGCTTTTTTGCAGAGCAGACACTGTCAGACTTGCAGCCTTTGACCTTTCCGAAGCCCCCCTTCGCACGCGAGGGGTGCGGTAGCTTTGGTGAGAAGCCTTGAGCCAGATGGCCTTCGCTTCACCGAAGTCAGCCTTCGATACAGTGACGGTTTTGAGCCGAAGCCGTCAAAGCCCTTGGGCCTTCGCACCAACACCTCCGGAGTGGACCACCACCGCTTCGCAGCTACTCCCAGCTCGAACTCCGTCAGTCCGTGTACCGAAGCCATGCAGGCCGAAGCACCACAAGACAACCACACTCCGGAGCTAGCCTCGCTCCGAAGCCTTCCACACTCCGAAGCCCCACCTTCGGAGTACCACCCTTCGAAGTCCCTCCTTCGTCCAAGGCCTCCGCACGAAGCATTCCATGAGCCCTTCGTCGCAGTGTCTCTCCCCGAGCACACTCCTCGACGAGCCTCACCCGGACCATGCCTTCGATGCACCTCGACTTCTGAGACCTTCGTCGGGTACCTTCGAATGTCTCCCTCCGGAGCTCACTTCGAACTCCTTGCCTCCGTAGAGGACTTGATCCATCCAACTCCGAAGTCACTCCATCTGGAGTACCTTCGAAGTGCCTCGCCTCCGAGGACTTTGTCTCGGAGTACCTTCACCCGGAGCCACGCTCCGCACTTACTGCCTTCTCCTGTCACGCCTCGACCCGAGGACCGACCCAGACCCCTTCGCAGCCACCGTGACGGAGCTCCCCGCTCCCCTGGCATCAAGCCTCTCGCTTGACCCAGGTTCACCTGCCGCGAACCTGTCCGTTGCCTCCGAAGTCCCTGCGCACCACAGACAAGCAGACAAGTGTATTCAATACTCCGGAGACCTCTCTGGGTTAGCAACCTCCGGCACACACTCCGGTGTACCGCCCAAAGTACCGAAGCCTTCGGTACACACCCAGTCATCGTGTACTGTCGGACCCCTCCGACATGCACACTCCGCTGCAACAGCTGCAGCAACCAAACACCAAACACCCTTCGGTGAAACCACCTCCGAACACCCTTCGGAGGTCCAACCTCCGAACCCCTTCCGGAGGTACCCCTTCGAACAGAGGTTAAAAGCCTGTCAATCACTCATCACAAATACTGAAACCAACCCTTGGTTTCTCAAAAGGTGATTTGAAGGGATGGAATATACCCAAAGATTTAGCCATGGATAGGAGTGCTTGGAAAACAGCTATTATGTGCATGAACCCTGATTTGTGGTTCCTATTGGGTTTCAACTCTAGCCTACCCCAACTTGCTTGTGACTGAAAGGCTATGTTGTTGTTGTTGTAAATCAAAATGTTTTTTTAGTTTGTTAATGATTTAGAACATTTATGAGATTGAAGGTAACATTATATAACTAATGTCAAGATATAACCCTCAGTATCCATAATGAGATTTCGTGGAACAAATTAGAGTTTGGCCTAGCCCATTAAAGAAATTGTAGGAGATATGTTATATTGAGCGATAGAAGAAAAGACATTGATGTAATTTAGAAACAACTTAAAGATAATGAAGTGTTTTGTTGTAATGTCTTAAATCTAGCAACTGAATAGTGATATCACCTTTGAAACATGATATAGTATATTCGTCACATTAATGGTCTGAACCTATCTAAATATCATATCGACCATTAAGTTTAGAATCATGTGTTGTTTCCTACTTAAATAACCACAACTACACTCCTATTGGTGGATGGTTCAATAAAACATCAACAACTAATATGCTACATTTTAGACTACAAACAAACTATAAGTGATGGAAAAAACAACAAACAAACAAACCTTACTTTGAAGTTGAAATTTCACATGATTGGTTGTATAATATCACCTCCTATAGGATGGATCATAATTTGTGAGGCATTCCTGTGAATTAGAGTAGTATAAAAAACACTAATGGCCAGTTTACCCTAACATAGGTTCTTGAGGAAAAAATTGATTATTTTTCACTCTCAAGATGATCTTTTTGATTATGATGACATTCTTATTAATGACTTGTAAGACAATAGACCATGATATTAAAAATGCAAAGCCACTATTTGAGAATGAAAAATTATCAAATATTTCCTTCATGAGGGGTGGAGACAGAGGCTGCGTCGCCGACGATGAAAGAGACATAGGAGGACATGAGGAGAAACAGTGGTAGAGGCAGGGCTCGGGAAACAAGCATGCCACTAGTCACAGCTACGACTCGAAGAAGAAGAGAAGCCACACAATGGAGACTATGATGTCTACCCCTTCCAAATTCATGGTCTATTTGTTGGGTTATGGGGAAGCTACGCTAGCCGAAATTTCAAAAATTTACCCCGTTAGCCTAGGAACCATGTGTGTGATGGGATCATAGATTATTACCTTCTAACATGAGATGCACTAGTGCAGTGGAAGAAGATGTTGAGGAAGAACGTCCTCTCTCAGCTTCGATCAATTTCGTTCGTTTGTTGATGATGACAATGACATAGTCTGGTGATCTCGAAGAGAAGAAGATGAGCAACACTATTGGAGCAATGTCTCTATGGTATCCACACGTGTGGGGATGGGATCACCTCAAGTTAGCGTGCTAGCTAAAGGAAATGCCCAAGAAAATTCCGTGTATCAGAAGTTTCGATAGGAAGTATCGGAAGTTACAGTTATTTTATGGTCTCGATACAGAGAGCAAATGTTGTTTCAGAAGTTCTGATATGGTATCGGAAGTTCCGAAGAGCTAGAAGTTTTGATTCGGAATCGAAGAATTTTTATACTAATCGGAAGTTCTGATAGGGTATCGGAAGTTCCGATAGGGTATCGGAAGTTTTGAGGTGGGAGATAATAGATTAGATCTGTTGCGTGTCGTACTGTATCGAGAGACCTAAAATACCCTATCGGAAGTTCCGATCTAGGATCAAAAGTTCCGACGTGGGCAAACAGATTGGATCTGTTACGGTTTTAAGGGTTTTGGGATGAGGACAACCAGGGGGATCTCAGCCCTATAAAAGGAGAGGAGGACGTCTTGGAACAAACAGTAAGCCTAAATTAGACCTAGACACCCAAGAGTTCTCTCCTTCCTTTCTTGATCTCAAACGTTGAGGTCAAGGATCCCCCGTATCTCATGTGCAGTGCTAGCACGCTGCCATGGGAGGTACTTCATCCCTGTACGTGTGGACTCCGTGGAGGCATTGCTCCAATAGCGACGCTCATGAACATCTACATGCGAACGACTACGTCATCTTCAACGATCGGATCGGCGAAGGACAGCAAGAACGAAGAGAGGAGAGGATTGACGCACTGCTCCAACATCTTCTTTCGCTGCACCTAGCGTGTCTTGTGCTAGAAGGTAACGATCCATGATCTCACACGCGCATGAGTCTAGGGCCTAGGGCGGAAATTTTGAATTTGCTAACTAGCGTAGCTCCCCTATTCCCTAACAGTGGTATCAGAGCCCACGTGCGTAGTGTTTGATCTAGATCCCTCATGTATGGAGATACATGGTGGAAAAACAGATTAGATCTGTTTCTGTCCGTAGCAGATCAGAAGATCTGATGGTGATCAGATGTTCCGATATCGAATAATGATTCGATACAGAAGGCAATTGTTGCAATGCGAGATTCTGATATTGATCAAAAGTTCCGAGGATCGGTAGTTCCAATACCAGATAGGAAGTTCTGACCCACGCGATTTTGGAAAACCGAGCATGTTGACTCGGGTTTTTCAAATCGAGAATCCAGTCACTTGTAGATTGCTCGCCTAACTTTGTTTTGCAGAGAATGACATGACTGTGATGGCCTTGGATAAATGTGATGTATGCGATGCATGCAATGATGTAAATTAAATATGGTCTGCGCGTCATGGTTATTTACAGCCCAAGGCTGATGTAAAATTTATTGCGACTTGCATTTTGTTTCCGCGGTGCTTTGGCTCATGTAATTAGTATATACTATGCGAGATGGACTAGTACTCTTCATAGAGGCTGGGAGCACGCACTCGATGATGGGAGCCATGGAGATAGAGATCGCCATGTGAAGAAGGCCTTGCTATGTCACCGTTAATATGATTGCCTGTGATGCTTTATTATGTTCATGTTATTCTATTCTTTCATATTTCGTGTGTGCTAGGGACGTTATGATGCTAGAATAGCTTTCTTATGTTCCTGTTATTCTATTCTTGCACGCATAGTGTTGGTTCACTTTACATGGCTATCAAAACGATTTTGGGCCTTGGGGCATAGGAGTTGGGGTCGAGCATTGGATGCTTCTCCAACTACAAGAGTCACATACAATGTGATTAGCAAGGAGTTGCTTACCTATGTCAACTAACTTCTAGCAGTGATGCCAAAGCTCACTAGGAGATAGCGTGATCACGAATCTTGTGCCACTATTAGTCATGAGAGGAAAAGTGACTGGTTTAGATAGTGGAACATCTTTTATTAGATAGAAGATAAAACATTGCATAGTGCTAAACCTTACATTTAATCTTTTGTAGATCATGGCACCTACTACGTCTACTGTTAAGAGCACTCCAATTTTTAATTTGATATCTATTCTTGAACGAGATAAATTGTCTAGAACGAACTTTATGGATTGGTATCGGAATTTGAGAATTATTCTCAAACAAGAGAAAAAGGATTATGTTCTTGAGGAACCTCACCTTGATGAACCAGGAGAGGATGCTTCTGCAGCAGACAAGCGTTCTTATGAGAAGCATGCTAGTGATTTTGTGGATGTCAGCTACCTGATGCTTGCCTATATGTACTCTCAGTTTTAGAAACAGTATGAGGAACATGATGCTTACGATATGATTGTAGGTATTGAGGGCATGTTTTAGGACCAAGCAAGGGCAGAAAGATACAATGTGTATAAATGCTTGTTTGGTAGCAGGCTGGCTGAAGGGAGCTGAGGAACCTAGTGAGGATCGTCACTATGGTTCATGGTTATGATGAGTGATTAACGGGGTTTTGTCATGAGTTTGTGGTTGGATGTTTGGATACGTGTGTGTGTCTGTGTTTGTCTCATGTGTGCAGGCTTGAGATACTCGTCAACTGTCGATGGCAAGGGATTAGGGTTAGACGGGAAGTCTAATGCCAGATGGTCGAGGATGTCAGTCGAAGTTGAGAGTGAACTCAAATGTTTGCATGGAGATCAAGCAGGACGTGAAATGAAGGTCGATCAAGACGAAGAGTCGGTTGAGTCAGCAAAAGGGAAGCCAGTTCAAGTGATAAGGCGGCTCGAGGGATCGAGAGTGGGAGAGACTTGCTGGCAGTCGAGTTCGCAGACTGACGACGATCGTCGATGATCGGGGAGGCTTTGCCGGTTTTTGCTGAAAACCGTCGAATCACTAAATGTTTTAAATTCAATAAATATGAGTTTAGTTTTTATTTGAGTATTTCAGTTTAATAGTGTAAACTTTTGGTATGTTTTTAGAATTGTCATGTTCTGAAAATGTATTAAAAGGTTGAGTCAAGTTGTACTTTTTCTAAAGTCAATTAGGGGTATTTTTCAGGATATTTTATTCTGAAAATGCTCAAGGGTCTTTTTGTAAAAGTGTATTCTAGAATGTGCCTACTTAAGGGTCCTCATCCCTAGGTTTTTTGGCTGTGACATTCAATGAGATTTGTAATCACAATACACTAGAGAATCCTATTCAGATGAAACTCCCTTACCCGCAATAGTGAAATCAGCTCTGTAGCTTGTCATTTTTCATTTGATTTCTGTGCTGCTGGATGGCTCTCGGTTCTTCAGTTTTTTCGACTGGAATCTCCTGGAACATCTGATCAGTCGCCACAGGGATCAACTCATGGATTGGTGGCTATCATAAGGTGAGTTCTTGTGCATCTACTCCACTCAGTTTTCTTGATGATTTGATTCCTATTTCTCCTGCTATGATCTGATAAAAAGTTCATGTTTATTTGTTCATGTTGATCTGTGTGGTTTTTTAAAGTGTTGATAAACATGAACAAATTCTGTAGGTTCTAGTGTTTTGATTTCTTCTTGATATGCATAATAGGCAAATGGTAGTGTAATTAATCTCTTGGACATTCATTGAAATCAGATCCTCTGAATCAATTCAAAAGTGCACTGCAGAGTGTTTTTTGTGAAATGTTTATTCTGTTTCAGAGCATGTTGAGCCTGAAGAAAAGTTGTTGTATCACTGAGAAATGTTATGTTGATCTAGAACATCTTTTCATTTGATGTACTTGATTAAACATCTATGTGTGGTTCATCAGATTTTTAGAAAATACAACTTCTGTGATTTTGATCATATTGGTTTTGCAAGGTTTAGATCTTGTGGTTTTATCTGTTCTTGAAGTATGTTTTTCTGAACCAACACAGTTCAGATTGAAAATATTCGGTTTCTGAAATTTGAAGTTTAATTGTCACTGAAACTGAAAATATCCTTATTGCACTTGTGTTGAGTTCAGAATAGAAATTTTGAGAGTAGTTTCAAGTTCTGTAATCAAAAGCTTCAACACAAGTCTAGATACTTTTGTGGTTTTGATCTAGTTGTGGTACAAGCTATAGTTTCAGTTTGTGGATTGATGAATATACTCGAAAACAGGATCATATTCAGTTTTCTTCACTGATTTCAGTATATTCAGAGGAATAGTCTATTTCAGCTGCAGTAAACAAGTTCTTATATTACTTGATTGAAAGTTTGGTTTTATATCTAGAATACTGCTTGCTCTGAAATCATCCAATGTATGACACTGTTTGAGTCAGTTTGTCCAGAATTCTTGAGAAGTTGAATTTATCACTTGATGAGTTTGGAAAATCTGTTTTTGCTAAGTGAACAGAATTACCATAAATCATACTAAAACAATCTTGTTATATGTATGTGGATGTTCAATTCTAAAATTTCAATTTGAATATGAACTCAATCTGTTCATAACCTGGCACTGTTCAATATCAAGATTGTAGCAGAGTTTGAAGTTTAAAGGTTCTTTTCTCATTTTCTCTATTCAGAATTGCAGCTACTCACTGAGTATTCTTGACTGTTATTCAGGTTCACTGTTCTAAATGTTTGGATTAATAGTTTAATCTATTTCATCATCCAAATCTGTATCAAATTAAATCAGAATTGATATTGTGTGTGATCTGTTCTTCACCAATACTATGTCAATCTATTTAGTCTGTTCTCTGCACTGAAATGTTTCCTGTTTGCTATAATATTTCAAGCTTGAGATACATGGTTTCAGTTATCAATACACTTTCAGTGATCTGATTCAAACCGAATCCATTTGTGCTGAACTGAATTGACTTGGCTGTCTAATTTGTAACATTATATCCAGTACTGATTTCTGCTGTTCTGAAATTCTTGTAGTTTGTCACTTAGAAGTGCTGATAATACATCAAGAGTTTAAATGACAAACTGGTACTGTTTATTACTTGCAAATCTGAACTAATATCAAGACTAAAATTTGAATCAGTATTCTGAACTGAATTAAGTCTGATTGGCACTGTTCATTATCCAGACTTTTTTAGAAGTGGTGTATTTCCAACTGAATTCATTTTTGGTACTGATCAATTGCAGATAGAATTGATTACTTGAAATTTGATACTATCTGATGTTTGATTTTGAGCTGTTTTATACTTGAGAGAGAGAGTCAATGTGTGTTGTTAAGTGATATGTGTGTCATGACTAACTAAATTGGATTCCAAATTGAATACTGAAATTACCTTGTTGTTGAACAGTTTTGCTCAGTTCTGAATTTTCTGAATCTTTGGTTTGTTTCGGAGATTCAGTTGTTGATTTAACTCTATCGATTATCCAATTATCGATCTACTCCTTGTAGTTTGAAATATAAATTGACAACAGTGTGCTTCGACATTCCAAACTCCGAACAAGACTGAATTCTGAATTTGAAGTGATTTTGTTGCTCTGATTCATACTGATTGGTGTAAATTTGAATCTGGAATGTTTGGAGGTTCATTGGGTGATTTGAATAGGCCATCTGATTCACGAGAATTTGTTAAGGTGTCTATTCACCCCCCTCTAGTCACCATTCTGATCCAACAGGAGCCCAGTGAGCCCTCACGTGATCAAGATGATTGGTTGCGTGGATCCATACCTCGCTATTGATGTTATAACATGGTTAGACTAGAGAAGACACTAGCTGAGTTGCATGGGATGCTTAAATCTGCTGAGGAGAGTATCAAGAAGTCTCCAAACCATGTGATGGTTGTTTAGAAGTAGGGCAAATAGAGGAGGAGGAAAAAGGCTAAGAATACAGATGCGATCTCTAGTGCGAAGTCTAAACTGACTAGAAAGTTTAGGTCTGGTCTTGCCAACTCTGATGTGTGCCACTATTGCCACAAGCCTGGGCATTGGAAGCACAGCTGCAAGGTGTACCTGGAAGAGCAGAAGAACAAGAAGAGAAGTGGGACGTCCACTTCAGGTATTAATGTTATTGAAATTAATCTTGCTACTCGTCCAAATGATCCATGGGTATTTGATACCAGATCGATGATTCATACTTGCAAATCATTGTAGGGGTTGAGTAGAGGATGTCATACTTAATCGATGAAGCCTCAAACTATGATATCTAACTCACATCAATCTAAGAGATCGTAACGATGAATCCTTAGACCTAGCAAATACACCAAAATAGAGCAGTGACCGTACTGACTAGGTCGTTTCCTGAAGAGATCGAAACGTTGCAGCCTCGAAGGACACCAATCGGCCAATACGATCGTTAGGGTGGCATGACTCACCTTTTCACTAGAGATCTCAATGATGCAGCCTAGCTCCGAGTGCCAAGTGTCAGCGGGATTAACCTTGGAAACCAAGGGTGGCGATGTGCCGGAAGTAGTTGTTGTTTATAGATTGATTGATTCTCTAAACCTAGCTAATTGGATACATATTTATAGTCCGAAGAATTGCCGCCCGTTACGATAACCATTACTGATTCCAGATTTGTTTTTATCTTTCTTTGTCCTTATCGGCTCCTTCGTATCCGACCACATATAACCACCTGGACAGACTTATTTGATCGCACTTTGACCAGACCTCCTTGACTTATGTTGACTGTGCAGTGTTCTTTTTGGGTCCAATGGGTAACCCCGACCCCACTGCTATCATCAACACCGAAACCCATCAGATTTCGTTCAAATTTTCTTGCATGCATACCTTAGACTAGAATCTTAGTTTTAGGGATTTTCCTTCTCCTCTCCCTGGCTGGCATGACTGGTACCTTAGAGTATCGTCCGTCCATCAAACCTACTGGGACGAAATTAATACAGGGCGTTGCATCGGCCTTTTCATTGCTGAGCCCTATAAAAATGAACCAATGATAGACACCGCATGTTACTTTTGGTCCGATGCCTTGAACTCCTTTGTTTTCTAGCCATGGGCCGATGAGTCCCACTCTACTTGATGTCTTTTTCTTAACTTGCCTTGATACTAACTCCCCAGCCAATCCACTTTCCTTCTGCTCCAAGCCGACCCATCGTCTTGATATTAAATCATCCGGCAGTTGGAGCAAATACATCTTAAAACATAACAAGAAAAATGGGCCCGTTGACCTCTTGGAACATGTGGCCTTCCTCAACCTTTGGTTAGAGAGTTTTGTCTTATATGGATCCTTTTTGGGTCCAACCTCCCACCTCCAGTTCCTAGCCGAGCAGCTTGCTGGTAACACAAAAATCCCTCTCGGCTGATTCCTTCTTGGAGCCACCTACCATCTTCTCCACCAAGTATTGGCCAAGCTATCGGTTAGGGAACCCATCGGCCACTTCGGTGGTCCCTAGTGGTTTTTACAACTTTGGATGAATGTTTATATCGCCAAAGTTATCAACAATCCTTCTCTTTCTTTAATGCAATTCCCTTCTGACTTCCCTGAATCGGCCGCCCCCTCTTACCGCAGATGCACTTATTTAGGTCAGGTAGTCGGTTGCCGATCAAACTTCCGCATGTGCTCCGAGGCCATGAGCCTTTGTTTCAAGGGTTTCTATTCTGGGTTCCCATGCTGACCTCATCATTTTGTATCTCTCCGGGGACAAATTAGAATATGACTGCCCCCATCGGCTAATCCTGACCGATGTGTTCCGAGATGAAGAATCCATCAGGATCATCAAAGCTATGATCTCCCCTTGCCTCCTTCCCATCAACTTCACCATCGTCCATCTTCGCAAAGCTTCATATGAATTCTATCACCCGACGTTTTCCGCGAGGCAATTGGGATTCGGCCAACTCCCGCCCCATCTCTTCTTCATTGATCGGATCCAAGTCCATGGAGAAATCAAGGATGGCATTGAGTGTGATCTCCTTTTGCGCATGACCGATATGGTACCTTGTGGTGATCTTGTTTCTTGGTCGGCCTGTCGTGCGAGCTCCGTCAACTTTCGTCGATGGTGGGATGATATAAACATTAAAGTTGTACTGCAAGCGGTTGCACCCTGGCTTCGATGACAGGGCCCCTGAGGTGAATGTTTTGCTCGTCTCTTTGTTTTCTTGTTTTTCTACTCTTTTGCTCATTCTTTGTTGGTGCAAGAGGATGATCTCAATGCCCTAACAAAAAGTTTACGCGGGCAGCCGATACAGTATGGGCCCGTGTTGGCCACCACCAACTTGGGCACCGGCGCTCCTACTCCAACGGAGTGGGTCAACAAAAGGTGAGTCAAGACCCCAACGCACAAGCGTAGAGCATCGGATGTCACCGTGCGTCGATCCACCAAGGCCCAAACCGTTCAAGTGACCCCACCGCCATCGGTACGCCTCTGACTTTATTATGAAGCTATCTCTTGAACATGTGCTTACCGCTTGACTTGTATTGCAGCCAACTCAGATTACTCCATCGACTGTGATGGTTCCGACCGTTGGTACTCTACCGGCAACCAAAGCCTCTTCACCATCTCAGGTTTTTACTTATCTTGGTATTGCATGCAACTTTTATTTGGCGCCCTTGACACCCAATATTTTTCTCTAGCAACTTTCCTCCCCCTCAACATTGAGTCCTTATACATGTCCTTCGATAACACGACTATTGATGCTATCAAGGCCTCGCCAGTCACAACTGTTGGAGGCATTGTTGCTGGAGCAATTGGAGTTGGAGCGCTGGAGGGTATCACATCGGCTCTAGTGAGTCGGCAATCGCTGATGACTTTGTCACCTCTCTTGGTGTAGATGCCAAGAACCCATCTACTGCTGTCGATGCTCCTTGCTAGGTACCTTCTTCTGTCCTCGGCTCTATCTTTTGTTCATGGGACTCACATCAGTTTTGGGTTCAGTCAGTGCTTGCTTATGCCACTTCGCCTACCCCCTAGGAAAATCTTTATGAGGGGAGTACGAGCACCCTTCCCGTTGATGAGGCAAAAGGCGACGCCAAAGCTTCCCTTGTCAATGGTGCTCCTCGATCGGCTGGTCCTGCTAGGCTGGCTAACTTAAGTACCCCTACATTTGTTATCATACCATGATTGCCCCTTATACTAACTTTAGTTTTCTTCCAGTCCTTCGTTTAGAAGTTTCCTTTTGATATTGGCCCATATCTTGAGGACGAAGAAGTCACCACCGCCTCTCCATCATCTGTGCCTCAATTGTCTCTAGAAGTGAAAGAGGTTCTATTGGACCTGTTGCATCATCTTGGGGATCCAATGAAGACCTTGGTCAATGCTTCGGGTCCGATAAAGGCTCATTTCAATGATATCATGGACTCCCTTTCTCTGGAGCTGGTTGATGCCCTTACACCGACCGCATTCATAGAGTTCCATCGGCAAGGGGTGCAATGAGCCTTGAGGCAGATGGCTGATCGTGCAAACTGCGCATCACAGTTGGAGGCGGTCAAGACCCACAACGAGGTGATACTTGCCGAGGGTCCCCTCCTGGACCATATTCGGAGCGAGTCATCGGCTGTGTCGTTGCGCCTTACCCAACTACAGGCAAAAGAGGCCGACCTGGCATCAAGGCTTGATGGAGTCCGGGCACAAATTGTCGATGAAGAAGGTGCCCTAGCTTCCTTCCCAGCCCAGATACAAGCCTAGGAGTGTCGTCTTGCTGGTGCCATCCTTCATGCGCAATGTTGACGCCACACCCTTTGAGACATCCTTGGCTCGGATGCTGAGGATCGAGCCTTTCTTCAAAGTGTTGATGCCATCTAGTTGCGGGCTATCGAGGCGATCCATCGCACTCTTCTGTAACTTTCCCTTGTATTTCCTTGCCGATTGCTGTATAGGCTTTGAACTATTATGATTTGCAATGCATTGTTATCTATCTTCGTCTTGCGTATTCTTTGAGTTTGGTCTAGGGGTGATGTTTTACCATCGACTGTATAAAGGCGATACTCCTGGTATCATCTATCTTTGCATCTCGTGTAGATCCTTAGGCATTTATCCAAACTCTCGGGAAGTACTTATTTAAATATTTCCCATTTAATGCTTTTTTGAACACTTCTCCATCTAAACCTTCAAGTATATAAGCATTATCGAGGATAGCCCGATGGATCCGAAATAGTCCTTCCCAATTAGGGGATCACTTACCGAACCGATTGTCCTTAGACCCGATCGGTAGGATAAGCTTCCACACCAGATACACTTCCTCAAATGACTTGGGCACCACTTTCTTGTTGTAATGACTGACAACTCTTGCTTTATTTTCTTTGACCTTCCCGAGGGCTCTCAATTGGACCTATGCTAGGTCGTCTAAGCCATCTATCATTAATTTATACAAATCATCGGTTGTAAGTTGGTACTGAAGAGTTATCCTCCTTGAGCCGATATTATTTTCCCAAGGCAACCTTTCTTCATGGCCATAAACTAGGTGATATGGTGGTACTTGAGTAGACTCGTGACACGCCATCCGATAGGCCCAAAGCACTTCTAATAGAGACCAATGCCAACACTTCAGTTGCTCATTGATTTTATCATTTATCAACTTGATCAAACTCTTGTTGGATGCTTCTTCTTGTCCATTAGTCTATGTATAATATGGTGATGAATTTAAGAGATTGATTCTCATACCGGCTGCGAATTGCTAGAACTCTGCAGATACGAAAATTGTCCCTTGATCTTTGGTTATGGTTTGTGGAATCTCGAACTGATACACTATGTTCTCCATGATAAACTCAATCACATCGGTAGAAGTCACTTTCTTGAGTGGAATGACCTCTACCCACTTGGTGAAGTAATCAGTGGCTGCTAGTATAAACTTGTGTCCTTTGCTTGATGCTGAGTAGATTTGGTTGATCATATCAATGCCCCATCCTCTAAATGGCAAGGGCTTAACTATCGGGTTCATCGCTGATGCAAGTGCTCTCTGAATGGCTCCAAACTTCCTATAATCCTGACACCCCTTGTAGTACTTTATGTAGTCCTCCACATATTCCATCGTGTACCTCACACATCACCATTTTGTCTTCTTCCGCACCAATGCACTTGATCAGGATTCCGTTAGTCGTTCGATAATGTAAATCTTTGTTGAGCAGCACATACGTCATCGCCTAGTACTTGAGTTTTCTCGGTGCCGATGCTAAAGGATTCTTTAAATATTCAACAATAGCATACCTCCAGTCATTGGCTTCTAGCTCTACGATCTCCACTTCGACCGATCTGGTCATCGTCTTATACCTCAACCCTGTCTGGGTTAAATCGTTCGCTTCTGCATTCTATTCTCTTGGGTTGTGAGTGAGGGTTATGTTCCTGAAACTTGTCATAATATCTTGGCACCCATCATGATATTCCTTCAGTATTTTGTCCTTGCATTCATATTCACATGATAGCTTCTTCATTATCAACAAGGAATCTTCCAGTATCTCTACTGTATAGGCGCCAACTTCCTCCAATATCTACAGTCCTTTTAGTGTGGCTTCATACTTGGCTTGATTATTAGTGGATAAAGGCTTGATGGTGTAGGCGAATTCAAATAATGCCCCCCGAGGGGAAACAATCACCAAACCTATACCACATCCACGCTGACACACCGATCCATTGAAGAATAAAGTCCATGGTGTCAGCTCAACATAAGTTATGGCCTCTATTGTAGCAATTGCGTTAGCTACAAACATGTTTTTATAATAGGAGTGTAGAATGTGAACCTTAAGGGTTATTAGGGAGAGAAAAAGAGGATTTTTATACTGGTTAAGGCCTCCTCTGGAGTTGTTCCCTGCATATATAGGCAAGAAACTAAATGAAAAGCCGATTCTACCCTCAACTTACAGTACCCTGCTATTGGGCCTTGTAGGGGTAAAACTATAAGAACTATTTGAGTACATGTCCAGCTTTAAGGACGTGGTGGTTATATGTCAATATCAGGGGCAGGGGCCCTGGTATTTCTACTCATTTTACAATGGTATTGGGATATTTTACAGCCTCTGAGCTGGAGTACTTCGCCGGAGGGTCTTCATTCTGGGGGCCTCGGGGAAGGTCTTAGAGGGCCCTTTGAAAGGGGGCCTCCGGGAGGGCTTCAGAGTGATCTTCGGAATGAGACCATCGAGAGGGCTTCAGAGTGGCCCCCGGAGAGGGGACCCAAAGGGGGCCTCATGCGGGACTCTGAAGGAGGCCTCGTGTGGGACCCCACTGTCCGTCTAGCCTTGCGGTTCCTGTCTTCGCGATGATCTTGTATGAAAGGGGGTCGGGGCCTAATCATAGGTTCTGCCAACCCAGTAGGCTCCAACCCTCTGGTGCTTCGAAGCTCACTATCATTTGACCCTTGTTAGGGAAAACCTATTCCCCCAATAGTAGCCCCTCGCACGTAGCCTCTTGCATGTAGCCCTTCACAGCTAAGGGGTGCGTGCTACCCAAGGCAAATGATGCTAGTAGAATGGAGTTCGCGATTGGCAAGACTTCAGAACTTGACCCCGGAGTCTAGCATTGAACCGCGTGATCATTAAATGCCTGGCACTCATAATTAATTTTCAGGCCCAAGTGGAGTCTGAGTCCAATTAGATGATTTCAGGGCATATTTTATCCCTAATTAATTTTAATGACTTGGAACCCGTGTCTAACTTAGATTAGACCCTAGGCACTCATAACCAACCTCTATAAATAGAGGCAATGCCGATTCAAGGAGACCCCCCAAAACCCTAATAGATTCAATCTATTATCTATCTTGAATCTCATTTACATTTAATTTACTTTCCTTGCCCTAGGATTAGCCAAGTAACGTCCATCTTTGCTGGTTTGTGCTGTAAACCATCCGTTCTCCCTGTCGTAATCATGGTAAGTCCTTTTCGGTTCACTCGTGAATCGTCTGTTTCATCCATGTAACAAATTTCTATCGTTTTATCGGTTTTTACCAGTAATTCGGTCCCTTGGCTGAGTTACCCCTAGTTTTCTGGTGTTTTTTTTGCAGTGTTTCATCTCTCTTATCTTCGCCACGAAGTTTCGGGATAAGGCACCAACAGCAAGATGATCGCCGTAGGGCCCGGGCGATCAGATCTGTCACTGTTGGTCTGACCGGCGTTGACAGGTCGGTCCGACCGGGTTGTGCCATGTCGTAATTCCATCGCCGGCATGTGTCGGTCTGACCGGTGGCACACAGTCGGTCTGACTGGCAGTGTGCAGTCAGGCCCCAGTGCACCCTTTTCTATACGGCCGGTCAAACTACCGCCTATAGGCCGGCCTGACCGCCATCCCCAAGTCGGTCTGACCGGCAGCCCTAGGCCGGTCCAACCGCACAACCCCTATTCGATTTAATCGGTTTTAGCTAGACGATTAGGTTTAATTATTTTTAATCATTTTCTCACACATCGGTTAGTTGAATATTATTCTGTGATATTATTTGATTGCCTGGCGACTCCGTTATTTCCTTACCACTTTTTAAGTATCGTCAGAATATGACATTGGTGTTGTGTTACGATTAGGGTTTTACTACTAAGTATTTGCACGTTTTTGGATCGTCGGATCAGCATCAGTGTGTTTGGCGCATTTTCGTGTCAACACACTTTTTGCGACTCCGCTGGGACAGACTTGCCAAGCACTTCTACATCGGCGAAGGGTACACCTACTACCTCTACATCAACGGGACCCTCGATGCCGATGAATCCGGTGGGGAGCTCAGAGATTGACGACAATAACATCATCATCCCCACCCTTGATGACCTCTCCCAGGAGTATAGTGTAGAGCTCAAGACCAGGACAAGGGAGCTTCACACTCTTTTTATTGGCCGCTTCACCAAGACCCGCGGGGGCTTCATCAAGCGCGATAGCGACATCCACGATCTCTCCGGGGCTAAGGGAACACCATCGTCTCCTCGGCTGTCCTCTCAGGACATCGAGCAAAAGATAGCCACATCAGTAGACCAGGCCGTTAGCGCTACTGTTGCAAACCGCGTAGAGGCCATGATCGACTCTAAGATGGAGGCGATGTTTAGGAGATTCGGGTTTTCCAAGGCCGCTTCCCCAACTCCGATAGCTAGTGTACCCCCTGTTCACTACATACACAGTAGAACCAACGAGAGTACCAACAAGACCATAGCGTCTACGGCCACACCATCCATGGCTGAGATGACATATGGCCTTGTCGGTCAAACTGTCCATTAGGCCGGTCCAATCGGCTGTCACTCCCCTATCGCACACTATGCACCACCGCCTGCGCCTACGCTACCTTGTCCCATGCTACCCGCACCTCCTGCTCCCGCACACAACCACAGGCCCGATTATGTCCCGTATCACGAACCACCATGAGAGGAGGAGCCACATGGCTGACACCATGACATACCACCACGTGTCGCACCCCCATACGAGAGACGTGCATAGTCAGGAGGCATAGATGACTTTGATGAGCGGATTCATGCACTGTTTAGAGAGTGTGTGGGTTGGACACCCAGAGGTCAGGTTAGGGTTTATCGCAAAGCGTACCCTGATCACTTCGACACCATCCCATACCCGTGCGGCTTTAGGGTGCCTGAGTTTACGAAATTGGATGGTGAAGGTAGTAAGACCACCCTAGAGCACATAGGCCAATTCCTAGCACAGTGTGGTGAAGCTAGTGGTTCTGATGCGTTGAAGCTTAGATTGTTCTCTCTATCTCTTTTCGGCACCGCTTTCACTTGGTTTTCGGCGTTACCGTCGAACTCTGTCCAGACTTGGTTCCAATTGGAGTAGAAGTTCCATGATTATTTTTACACTAGAGAAACCGAGCTTAGACTTTCACACTTGACATCGGTTAGACAAAAGGCTAACGAGAGCGTCTGTGAGTACTTTAAACGTTTTAGGGACACTAGAAACTGATGTTTTACTTTGAACATTTCTGACAGATACTTGACCAACTTAACCTTCAATGGTCTGTACACCGCAGAGTGGACTTGGTCTAGTAAGGCCAAGCCCATCACTTGCACTGAGTTATGGCCGTCTCCTACCAAGAGTCGGCCCAACGAGGTGAAATATTCTTTTTACGTCACCAAGTGTGATAAGATATTTGATTTTTTGTTGAAGAGCAAACTTATCAGGTTACCGAAGGGTCACGTCATTCCAACCGCCGATGACTTGAAGAAGCGGGCTTATTGTAAGTGGCATGATTCTCATTCCCATTCTACTAATGATCGCAATGTTTTTCGTCGGCAGGTTCAATCGGCCATAGAAGAAGGATGGTTGAGATTGGATACAAATCCCAAGATGAAGCTCGACCAGGACCCTTTCCCATTAACACTATCGATCTTGACGGGAAGAAGGTGCTAATTTGGCCTGAGCAGGCTGGGTCCACTCAGGGGAAGGAGGTCGTGATCGGAGAACCGTGCCCACACACGCTCGTGCTGAAGAACCTTGAGGTAGGAGTGTGGAAAGTGAATACAAACGCATCATCTTTGGATGTGAATCGCAAGAAGCCGAAAGTGACGTACGGCATGCTGCTCCACAAGCACAAGAAGAGGGCCGAGAAGGCGAACACTCGGCTAGGACCTCCAGCGAGGATGGGCCCTCCTCGGAAGAGTGGGTTCGACCCACGATGGCCGAGGCCATTGGAGCCACCTTTCCCTCCGCCACTGTATCATCTACTAATGGCGTAGTGGCCTCCCTGCTACTTTCCGCCTCCCGAGTACCCTACCGCATATTATATTCCTCCATTCATGCCATCCGGGTTTTATAACATGGAGGGTCAAATGAGAGCTCCAAGAGGAAATGTCTTCTCTAGACTATCCATCGCACCACGAGGATGCCTAGAAGTGGTGTTCGAGGCTATCGTCGTCAAGGTGGGGTCCTAGGATGTCCCAATCCCTAAGGGGACCTCCACGGAGCAAGGCGAAGGCGAACCACAGAGGTCACCCGAGGAGATCACTGGTCAGACGAGAGCGTTAGGGCCGGTCATACTGACTTCACCACTACGGTCTAACCAGCCTATTGTGGCTGGTCTGACCAGGTCTATTCAGACATCCGACACTAGTCAGTCTGACTGGCCCCCTATGGCCAGTCCGACTGACATAGGCCGGTCCAATCGACAGTACACAGGAGCAGGGTTCCACTAAGCGAAAATTTCTAAGGCCAATCCAGGCAATTCCCGTTCGGCCAAAAATTCTAGGAGCAAATTTATGGCGCCCGACACCAAGCCACAGCCTTCATGGGGACCCCCAAGCATGACCAAGTCCTAGAAGAGGCGGCTACAATGTCTTCGAGCTCAAGAGATGTGCGAGAAGAAGGCCGAGGATGAGCGGGACACCGTTTTTGAGGAGATCCGTCCCTGACCAGCAACGAAGCAGGTATGGAAGTCGAAGCTGGTTGCAGTAAACAACTTGGCTCCTACTCCAAGCGATGATGAGGATGACATGATGGATGATGACTACACGCTAGTCTCTGAGGGGCCCACTCCTTAGGCGATGGACATAAACGTCGTCATGTTACCCGCTGAGTTTGCTCTTCCGCAAGACGAGGTTAAGGTCGCTCAGTTGAGCCTCAGTCCACGGGAGGCATTTTTGAGAAGCCGGAGGATACGGCTCATCACCTGAAAACTCTCTACGTCAAGGGGCACATCGATGGGAAGCCGATCTCGAGGATGCTAGTAGATGGAGGCGCCACCATCAACTTGATGTCATACTCCCTGTTGAAGAAGCTCGACAAGAATGAAGACGACCTGATGAGGACTAACCTGATGCTCAACAGCTTCAATGGTGAGAGATCCGAGGCCAAGGGCGTACTTTCTATAGAGCTGACGGTGGGCAACAAGACGTTGCCGACAGTGTTCTTCGTCATCAATGTGTAAGGTAACTACAGTGTGCTACTTGGGAGTGATTGGATTCATGCAAATTACTGTATTCCATCCACTTTGCACTAGTGCCTAATACAGTGGGACAACGATGATGTGGAGGTTGTACCAGCTGATACTTCAGCCCAGGTTGCTTTGGCCGATGTATCTATTGACGTCGTGCAAGATAAGGTAGATTGTTTGTCAGGTACAGATCTCTCGGACTATGACTTTGTTAGCGTGTATGTAAAGCCGACTGGTGTAGCTCGGCTATCTCTAGACTAGTAGTCATGTCTGGTAAGAGTAATCTTGATTGGCTAAAGTCTCGTGTGGAGCAATATCGGTCTTCTAAAGATGGTATTGCAGAAGCCATTGAAGATTTTAGCGAAGTAGAAAAGTTATTTCAAGGTTTCGCGTCGGCTGACCCTCTAGAAGAGGTAGATATAGGCGATGGTACTGTTCCAAGGCCAACTTTTGTGAACAAAAATGTGCAGGCTAATGAAAAGGCCAAAGTAATAAATTTGCTTCAGTCGTATGTTGATTGTTTTGCAAGGGAGTATAGTGAGATGTGTTGATAGCAAAAAATGGCATTAGTGGTTAAGATTATCAAAATACCAATTTTGGTAATTTGGGCTGAAAATACACATGTCCTGGGTTGATCCGAAGCCCTACAGGGCCAAAGGTCCACAAAGCCGTGGGCTTCGGAAGCTTCCAGTGAGCCTGCAGCCTTTGGCCCAAAGGCCTTCGGAGGCCCACCACACCGAAGCTTCAGCCCGAGGAGTAGGCTTCGGCAGGCCTAGCCGAAGGCCCACTTCAGGCAGAGATAGAATTGAATCCGATTCTAGCTAAGTGTTTATCTCTACGCGTGATTCAGCCGAGTCATAATAGATTAGACTTAGAGATTAGAAGTCTAGCCCCTATAACTATAGGGGTGAGGCCGGTGCAGAACCCCCAAACACAAATCAACACAAAGCCCTAGCTTTGAACCGTACCTTTATTTTACCTTTACTTTCTGCAATTTTCGTGGGTTTGCCTGGAAGCCCTTCGACGACCACTTCAGAACTGTGGTAATCCTTGTTACTTTGATTGTGAAGTATCCGTTAATCTACGTAATAGATTGATATCGCCATGTTACTTCGCCTGTGAAGTATCCACTAATCTGCGTAACAGATTGCTACCTTCGCCCTCTAGTGCAACACTTAGCAGTATTCGGCCTTTAGGCCAAATTGGTACTTCGAATATACTCTATTGCAGGTTTCCACGTTCGGAGCTACTTCGCTGGAGGTGCCCGAAGCTGAGACATTGGTTTCGGAGGCTGCCAGAACAACCCTCGGCGAGAGTACTACTTCGACCGCCCGTGCCGGAACATCACACTGTTGTTGGTTTGACCAAGTTCTGCACGCCAACACGCTCCACAACAGGCTTCATCATGACAGGCTTCGCCACGCTTGTACCCCGCGTCAGACGAAGTTACGCCTGAGCGTTGCGTCTAAGTCATTATTTTGTATCTTACTGTATCGGAGACTTCACGCCGAACCCCGCTGTTCGGAGGTGATTGTCGCGTCCAGATCAGTTCGGAGTTCATCTTTGGTCAGATCAGTCGAATGCCAAAGGTACCCTTCGGCGGGACACTTCGTGACAGACGCCGAAGGTACCCTTCAGCGACACCCTTCGTACTATACTTCGAATCAGTCAGGCTCCGCTCGACTTGCTGATTTATTCTATTTAATACATTTCTTTCGGCTAATTGGATTATTTCTGTGTGATCTGATTACCTGGCGACTCTACCCCCTTACCACGGTTAAGGGTAGTCGGAACGCAACATCGGTGTTGTGTTACGCTTAGGCTTGTCCCTAAGTATCCGCACACTTTTGGATCGTCGAACTGACCCAAGTGTGGGGGCACATTTTTGTGTCAACACACTTTTTGGATACTCCGCTAGGGAGGACTACGCCAACATGACGGGTACATCTACTTCAGCCGCTAGTATGTCTACAATGACTACTGCATCTACACCGCCAATGGATCCCATGGGAGGCGCGGATATCGACAACCGCAACATCATGACGCGTACCCTTGAAGATATTCCCATAGAAGACCGAGCAGAGATTAAGGCAAAAATGAAGGCACTCCAGGACCTGATGCTTGGGAGCTACGTCAAGATACATGCAGGCTTCATCAAGTGCGACATCAACATCCCCGAGCTTGCTCGGATCTAGGTAACACCAGTATCACCTCGTGAGAAACCAAGGGTTGGTTTCGGAGTCTGTGATGAGTGATTGACAGATTTTATCCTTTGGTTTTGAAGGGGTACCTCCGAAGGAGTTCGGAGATTGTTTCACCGAAGGGTTCTATTGCAGCGGAGTGTGACTGTCGGAGGGGTCCAATAGTACATGATGACTTGGTTGTACCGAAATGTTCGGTACTTTGGGCGGTACACCAGAGTGTGTGTCGGAGGTTGTTTACCCGGAGAGGTCTCCAGGGTACTGTATACACTTGTCTGTCTGTTGTGCGTAGGTGACTTCAGAGGCGACAGACGGTTTGCAGCAAGTGAACCTGGGTCAAGCGGGAGGCTTGATGCCAGGCGAGCGGGGAGCTCGGTCACAAAGGCTGTGAGGGGTCGAGGTCGGTCCTCGGGTCAATGTGTGCCAGGCGAAGGCAGAGAGTGCGGAGGGTGGCTCCGGCTGAAGGTACCCTGAGACGATGTCCTCAGAGGCGAGGAACTTCGAAGGGTATTCCGAATGGAGTGTCTTCGGAGTATGGTGGACAAAGTCCTCAGCGATGAGGCAAGGTGTTCGAAGTGTGCTCCGGATGGAGGCACTCGAAGGTTTACCCGACGGAGGTTTCAAAAGTCAAGGTGCATCGAAGGCATGGTCCGGGTGAGGCTCATCGAGGAGTGTGCTCGGGGAGAGACACTACGACGAAGTGCTCATGGAATGGTTCATGCAGAGGCCTTGGACGAAGGAGGGACTTCGAAGGGTGGTACTCCGAAGGTGGGGATTTGGAGTGTGGCTAACTTGTGGTACTTCGACCATGCATGGCTTTGGTACACGGACCGACAGAGTTCGAGCTGGGAGTAGCTACAAAGTCATGGTGGTTCACTCCAAAGGTGATGGCGCGAAGGCTCAAGGGCTTTGACGGCTTCGGCTCAAAACCATCACTGTATCGAAGGCTGACTTCGGTGAAGCGAAGGCCGTCGGGCTCAAGGCTTCTCACCAAAGCTACCGCACCTCTCATGTGCGAAGGGGGGCTTCAAAAGAATCCAAAACTGCAAAGGCTGATCATGTCTACACTACAAAAGCTGATGTTGTCTCCTCTGTGAAGCTGACAAAAGAAGCCTCCAAATAAAGTAGACTACCATCTGTACCCCTCTGTTCTGATGAGACAACATCAGTGTAAACCCTAGGGGTAAAGTAGTCTATTCACATGGCTGAATAGTGCCTATAAACAGTGGAGGCTAGCTAGGCAACTATAACACTTTGAGCAGCCATTTTAGAACTCTTGTGCTAGCCGTCACACTCATGTATTCAGATCTGTGAGTTCTTTTTGTGTTCCCTGTTCAAGAAATGAAACTTTGATTCTGTTTTCATTATTGCTTGAACTTGTATGCCTGATTTGCACTGCATGTTTTAATTTTGCTGAGCTCCACTTCTTCCTGGTTCGAGTTTGTGCACTGGTTCTCTTTTGGAGAAGTGTGTTAGTAATCTGTGCTTGGGAAGTGTGTATTTTCAGTGTGTGTTCGCTCTGTGTAAACCGGAGGCTAGTCCTCTCGGATTACTAGTGAAGCACTATCCATGTCTCAACTCGAAGCCTGATTTCTTCCCTATCAAAGTCCTCAGCACAGTGTGTTCAGTGTGCGTTCAGACCTCCGAAATACAAAGCCTAGTACTTGATGCTAGTCCTGAGTATTAGTTCGAAGTCTACAGAGGGTAACCCACTTCTGCAAAGGGTGAAGTGCAAAGTCTGCTCAAGACACCTAGTGTGCGGATCCTGCACTGACTTAGCAGAATTGAGGGTTTGGTTTTGTGGGTGGAGCAAAGTCTTCTTGACTTCGAACTTTTGCTCCCTACGAAGCCTGGTTTCAGAGCCGTGAAATACCTCCGAACCAGAACTTCGAAGGGTGTGTTCGAAGCCTGTTCCGCAGAAGATAGAATTAAAACAAAATGCTATTTTTAGCCTAAAATTTTAAAAGCTCCCATTCACCCCCTCTGGTCGCCGATTCTGGTCCAATACCTTGTTTATCTTCTTTAGAGATAGAGCAGAAAATAGCCGCATCAGTAGATCAAGCCGTTAATGCTTTGCTAGCCAACCATTTAGATTCGGTAGTTAGCTCTCAAGTAGAGGCGACGCTTAGATGGTTTGGCTTTACTGAGGTCGTGCCATCAGCCCCTATTGCTAGCATACCTCTGATAAGTAACATTTATAGCAGAACTGATGGTACTACTAGCAAAACCATTACGTCTCCGGCGTTGATACCCATGGCCGAGACAAGTCATTATGCTTACAACCAAGCCAACATTGCTCACCATGCGCCGCTTCCACTTACACTAGCGCCAGCTTTGCCCACGCTGCCCGCACCACATGCACAAGTGCGTATACCCGAACACGTTGTGCAGCTAGCGCTTGAGGAAGAGACCCATGGCTGACACGACAACATCCCACCGCGTGTCACGCCCCCGCATGAGAGACGTGTGCAGGCAGCGGGTCAAAATGACATTGAGGAGCAGATCCACGCACTGTTTAGGGAGTGCACTGACTTTGTACCAAGGGGTCGAGCTAGGGTTTACCAGAAGCCGTACCCCGATCATTTAATACAATACCTTACCCTCGCGGCTATAGAGTCCCTGAATTCACCAAGTTCGATGGTGAGGGTAACAAAACCACACTAGAGCATGTTAGTCAATTTTTAGTACAGTGTGGAGAAGCTAGTGGGTCGGACGCTTTAAAGCTTAGACTATTTACTCTCTCACTATCCGACACCGCTTTCACTTGGTTTTCGGTACTCCCGCCGAAGTCAATCCAAACGTGGGCTGAATTAGAGCAAAATTCCATGACTACTTTTACACGGGTTAAAATAGAACTTAGGCTTTCACACTTGACGTTGGTTAGACAAAAATCTGGCGAGAGCGTCTCTGAGTATATCAAGCATTTTAGGGATACCAGAAACCAATGTTTTAGTCTTAATATTACAGAGAGGGATTTGGCGGATCTAGCTTTTAGCGGGTTGCATTCTGAGATTAAGGAGAGACTAGACAACCATCACTTTTTAGAAGTTAGCCAAGTCTTGCACCAGGCACTGGTCCAGGAAGGCCAAGCTAAAGATAAAAAGATTATTAAGACATTTAACAAGTCATGGAACACTCCGATGAGGAGGAATCGGAAGAGGAAGAGGATTCGGCCGACATGTACGCGGCCGAATGGGTTTGGAGCGCTAAGAGTAAGCCTATTACTTGCTCTGAGTTATAGTCGTCTCCCACTAAGAATCGGCCTAGCGAGGTCAAATACTCATTTGATATAACTAAGTGTGATAAAATATTTGATTTCCTCTTGAAGAACCAGCTTCTCGGATTGCGTAAAGGCCAAGTCATTCCATTTGCTGATGAGTTTAAGAAACATCCATACTGTAAGTGGCATGACTCGCATTCGCATAATACTAATGACTACAATGTTTTTTGACGACAGGTTCAATCAGCCATAGAAGAAGGACGATTGAAGATAGACCACAATCCAAAGATGAAGCTAGACAGAGACCCCTTCCTCGTCAACACCGTCGATCTTGAAGAGAGGAGAGTGTTGGTTTGGCCAGAACAGGCTGAGTCCACTAAAGGAAAGGCAGTGATTGTTGGAGAACCGTGCACACACACACTCATACCTAAAAATCCCGAAGTTGGAAGTATGGAAGCAGAATGTTAGCACATATCCTTCGGCTAGGGCTCACAAGAAGCCGAAGGTAACTTATCAAATGTTGTTAAACAAACACCAAAGAAAAGCCAAGGAAACAGGCCCCCGTGCCAAAAGGCTAAGTCAGCCGAAGGGGCCAAGGTGTTCGGAGGGTGGCTTCGAGCCACTGTGGCTGAGCCCTGCGCATGGCGGCCTCGGACCGCAGTGGCTGAGCCCTCCGCATAGTGACTTTAGGACACAGTGGCTTAACACTCTCTATGGTGGCTTCAGACCTCAGTGGTCGAACCCCCCGTATAGTGGCTTCGGACCCCAGTGTTCAAGCCCCATGCAGGGTGAGTTCGGCCCCAATGGCCGAACCCTGCACCGCTCTGGACGAGCCCTTCGACAAGAGGCTTCGGCCCACACTGGCCAAAGGTACCCCCGGCCTGGCAGGACCCTTCATTGATATGGTCCAAGACACCGTCGACTTTGCCGAACCCTCCTCCGGGCAACGGGTTCGGCTCACAGTGGGCGAAGCCACTTGAGCCACCGATGCCTCTGCCATAAAACTGGGCAGGGACTCCATGGGCTCCATACATATCACAACCGGAGTACCCTCCACAACATAACACTATTTCTTGTTTTCCTTCGGAGTATTATGACTAGCAGGGACAAGTAGACACAGCGGAGGGAAGCATCGTCCACAGGCTGTCTGTGGTACCTCTAAATCGACTCGTGCAGAACAAAGTCGAAGAAGAAGGACACGAAGAGAGAAAGGACAAGGAGTCCAAAGCTATCACAGTTAGAGTAGGGTCTCAGGAAGTCCCAATCCTGAAGGTCCCTTCATCGAAGCCTGGCAGAGGTATGTCTCCTACTCCGGCCGAAGCCTGCGCTGGAGCCTGGTCAGATCGGCCGAACGAGGTCGGTCTGATTTTCGGGGTCCGCAGCAAAGGCCCCTCCGAATACAGAATGTGCGAAGCCGAGCTAGACAGTACCACTTCGGCCAAAATTAATAGGAACCAGGCAGTGGCAATTGGTACAAAGCCACAACCATCTTGGGCACCTCTATGTATGTCCAAATAACAGAAGAGGCGTCTACAATGCCTACGGGCACAGGAGATGCATGAGAGGAAAGCCGCGGACGAGCGAGACACTATCTTTGAAGAAATCTGCCCTCGACCAACTACGAGACATGTATGGAAGGTTAAGCCGATTGAGATGACCAATCCGGCTCGTAGTCCGAGCGACGACGAAGATGACATGCTCGACGACGACTACTCACCTGTCTCCGAGGGGCCCACGCCCTAGGCGATGGACATCAACATCGTCATGCTGCCCGCCAAGTTCGCCCTACCACAAGACGAGGCTGAGGTCGCTTAGTTGAACCTCGGCCCACGCAATGATATCTTTGAGAAACCCGAGGACTCGGCTCGCCATCTAAAGCCTCTCTACATCAGGGGTCACATTGACGGAAAGCCGATCTCCCGGATGCTTGTTAACAGTGGCTCCACTGTTAATCTAATGCCTTACTTGTTATTGAAGAAACTTGGCAGGGACGGGGATGACCTAAAGAAAACCAACTTGATGCTCAACGGCTTCAACGGCGAGAGTTCTGAGGCCAAAGGCGTGCTCTCCATGGAGTTGACTGTAGGCAACAAGACATTGCCAACAACATTCTTCGTCATCGATGTGCAAGGTAACTACAGTGTGCTGCTTGGGCACGACTAGATTCACGCAAATTGCTGCATTCCTTCTACTTTGCACTAGTGCCTAATTTAGTGGGACGGCGATGAAGTAGAAGTCATACCCGCAGACACTTTGGCCCAAGTAGCATTGGCCGATTTTTCCATTGATGCCATTCACAACAAAGTAGAGTGTCTATCAGGTAGATATCTTTTGGATTACGACTTTGTTAGCTTGTCCGGAGGACGCTTTGTACCAGTGTCTGGAAAGATGGATGGTGTAGCATGGCTATTTATAAATTAATGGTCATGTCTAGCAAGAATAATCTAGATTAGCTAAAGTCTCATGTAGAGAAATATTGGTCTACTAAAGACGGTATTGCCGAGGCCATCGAGGACTTTAGCGAAGTAGAGAAATTAGGATAGGGTTTCTCGTCGGCTGATCCCTTAGAAGAAGTTGACATTGCGATGGTAGCGTCCCGAGGCAGACTTTTGTCAACCAATAGTTATAGCCTGATGAGAAGGCCGAAGTAATAAAGTTGCTTTGGTCGTATGTCGATTGTTTCGGGTGGGAGTATAGCGAAATGCCAGGATTAAGCCACGAGCTCATGGAGCATCGGCTACCTATAGATCCCGGATTTAGGCCTTATAAACAGCCTCCTCGACGCTTTAATTCAGTCATCTATGACCGAGTTAAAGAAGAAGTGGAGCGACTACTCAAAGCTGAATTTATTAGGCCGTGTAGGTATGCTGAATGGGTCGCTAACATTGTGCATGTAGAAAAGAAGGGGAGCAGCAAAATACGAGTTTGTATTGATTTCATGGATCTAAACAAGGCCACTCCGAAGCACGAGTATCCAATGCCGATAGCCGACATGCTAATCAACGATGTGTTGACACTAAAACGTGCCCTTGCACTTGGGTTGGTTCGACGATCCAAAAGTGTGCGGATACTTAGGGACAAGCCCAAGCGTAACACAACACTGACATTGCATTCTGACTACCCTTAACTGTGGTAAGGGGGGTGGAGTCACCAGGTAATCAGATCACACAAAACAATCCAATTAGCCGAAAGAAATATATTAAACAGAGCAAACCAGCAAACTGAGCGGAGCCTGACTGATTCGAAGTATAATGCGAAGGGTGTCGCCGAAGGGTACCTTCGGTGTTCGGACTGATCTGGCCGAAGATGAACTCCGAACTGATCTGGACGCGACAATCACCTCCGAACATCGAAGTTCAACGTGATATTAAACAGAACAAATTAGTAAGCTGAGCGGAGCCTGACTGATTTGAAGTATAACGCGAAGGGTGTCGCCGAAGGGTACCTTCGGCGTTCGGACTGATCTGGCCGAAGATGACTCTGAACCGATCTGGACTCGATAATCACCTCCGAACATCGAAGTTCGACGTGAAGCCTCCGATACAGTAAGATACATAATAATGACTTAGACACAACGCTCAGGCGCAACTTCATCTGACGCGGGGTACAAGCGTGGCGAAGCCTGCCGTGACGAAGCCTATTGCGAAGCGTGCTGGCGTTCAAGACTTGGTCAAACCGACAACAGCGTGACGGTCTGGCATGGGCGGTTTAAGTAGTACTCTCGTAGAGGGGTGCCCTGGCAGCCTCCGAAACCAATATCTCAGCTTCGGGTACCTCCGGTGAAGTAACTCCGAACATAGAACCTGCAACAGAGTAGATTCAAAGTACCAATTCGGCCTGAGGACCGCATTATGCTAGGTGTTGCACTAGGGGGCGAAGATAGCAATCTATTACGCAGATTAGCAAATATTTCACAGGCGAAGTAACAAGGTGATAAAAATCTATTACGTAGATTAACGGATACTTCACAAGCGAAGTAACAAGGATTACCACTATTCCGAAGTGGCCGTCGGAGGGCTTCCAGGAAAACCCACGAAGATTGCAAAAAGTTAAGGTAAAATAAAGGTATGGTTCAAAGCTAGGGCTTTGTGGTTGATTTGTGTTGGGGGAATTTTGAACTGGCCTCACCCCTATATTTATACGGGCTAGACTTCTAATATCTAAGTCTAATCTAGTATATTTTGGTTTAATCATGCGTGGAAAAAGACTTAGTCAAAAATCAGACTCAATTCCATCTCTGCCGATGTGGGCCTTCGGCCAGGCCCGCCGAAGCTTCGGCGGAGTGGGCCTCCGAAGGCCTTCGGGCCGAAGGTTGCAGGCTCACTAGAAGCTTCTGAAGCCCACAGCTTTGTGGGCCTTCGGCCCTATAGGGCTTTGGCCCAACCCGGTACATGTGTATTTTCGGCCCAAATTACCAAAATTGATATTTTGATAAGCTTAACCATTGATGCCATTTTTTGCTATCAACACATGCCCCCTGCCTTTTAGTGAACTAAGTGAACTAAAAGCATAACGAACTACAGATGATATCTTCCATATCGGCCTTTCGACACTTTTCAAGTTGTTTGCCACACACTTGGGAAATACCTTTTCAAGTACCTGTCATTCAAAGCTCTCCGAAATCGCTCTCCTTGTAGCGACTCTAAAACATATGCATTGCTTGGAGCGATTTCAGCTATTTTGAAAGGACCTTCCCAACTGGGCGACCATTACCAAATTTAGGGCTCTTAGTGCATAAGGGCAAAATCATCTTCCAAACCAAGTCATCTACTTGAAATGATTTTGGTTTAACCTTCTTATTGTAGGCTTTATCTACTCTCTTCTTGTCTGTTTCTATAGCTTCTAAAGCCCTCAATCTCTTATCGGTCACTTCTTCTAGATTATCCTTCAAAAGAGTTTCATACTCGTCGACCGATAAGCCATCTTGCTTTAGAACTCTCAAAGAGCCAAGATCTACTTCTACAAGCAGAACGACTTCTTGTCCATACACCAACTCATATGGACTAACTTTGGTAGCACCGTGCTTTACAATTCTACAAGCCCATAGTGCCTCGGAAAGCACTTCATGCCACCTCTTAGGGAACTCCTCAATTTTCTTCTTAATAAGCTTGATCACAGTTTTGTTACTAGACTTGGCCTGACCATTGGCCTGAGCATAGTATGGTGAGGAGTTTATCAGCTTAATACCATAAAACTCGGCAAAGTCTCTCACTTCTTTAGACACAAATGAACTACCTTGGTCTGTAGTAAGAGTTTGAGGAATGCCGAATCTATGTATGATGTGTTTAAAATAAAGTCAAGTACCTCGTTGTGAGTCATATTCTTGAGAGGCACGACTTCGGTCCATTTGGTGAAGTAGTCTATTGCCATCAACACGAACCGATGCCCTTTTGAAGGAGGGTGAATTTGGCCGATGAAGTCTAGACCCCAACCTCGGAATGGCCACGGCTTGACAATAGGGTTAAGTGATGAAGCAGGAGCTAACTAAATATTGCCAAACTTCTGCCAAGCTTCACATCCTCTATAATACTTGAAACAATCCTCAGTCATAGTCGGCCAGTAGAAACCTACTCTTTTGAGCATCCAACTCATTTTCTAGGCCGATTGATGAGTGCCACAAAGCCCTTCATGGACTTCTCCCATAACCACCTGGGATCGTTCATTGTCTAAACACTTCAATAATACTCCATCAATAGTCCAGCGATATAGTGTATCATCTAGCAACACAAATTTGAACGCTTGTTGCCGAACTTTCCGATCAACCCTTTGACTAGGGTTCTTCAAATACTAGACAATTGGAGCTCTCCAACCGCTCTTATAGGCATCTGAAGGGTTTGCTAGCTCATTTACTAGAGCAAAGTTCAGGCTACTTGTTTTGGAGTGCCCCCCGAGCCCTTCCTGTTTCTGCCGAAGCATGGCTAGGCCGGCTGCGCAAAGTCGGCCATGCCGAAGCCTCCTGCCGGAGGGTTCGGGTTCCCGAAAAACCTCATTGTCCAGAGGGCTTCAGCACATGGGCTCCGGCGTGCCAGGCCCTTCGACGGGCGGAACACTCCGACCCTGGGGCTCCAGCACGCGGCAGTCTCCGGTGGCCGGAAGGGTCTGACCCAGAAGGTTTGGCAGCCCTCGCGCTTGTCCGAAGTTACTGGCTTCGGTAGTGAGAACAAGCATCAGCCTTTCATGTACAGAAAATTTACCTCTCCTGACCTGATAGCCAGATGCATGCTGAGCCAAATCATTTGCAATGGAATTGGCCTCTATTGACACGTGAGAAATTTTGAAGTTATCAAAAGTAGCAACTATGTCTAGGCATTTATGCGAGTAGCTGTTTAACAAGCCATTAAAACATTGAGCACTCTTAGCTACTTGTTGCACTACTAATAGGGAGTCCCCATGCGCATGAACATGTTTAACACCCATGGATTCCAACAATTCAAGTCCTAGTAATAGAGCCTCATATTCAGCTTGGTTATTAGTAGAGGGAAATTCTAAACGAGCCGATGTTTCAAAATGTGTTCCGCTAGGTGATATGAGAACCACTCCAATACCTTGGCCACTTTTGCAAGATGAACCATCAAAGTAAAGTTTCCATGGTACTACCTCAATTAGAGCAACATTGTCACTCCAACTGACATCTATGTGGTGATCAACTATAAAGTTAGCGACAATTAGGCCTTTCACAACTCTTAGGGGTTCATAGGCCAAATCATACTCAATCAAAGCGTACGCCCACTTCCCAATTCTTCCACTTAGAATCGGCTTTTGCAACATGTGTTTTATACCATCGGTTTGGCACACGACAACACATATAGTAGGGAGTAGATAGTGGCACAATTTGGTACATGCGTCGTAAAGTGATAAACATAAATGTTCCACAAACACGTACCTAGTTTCGGCGTCCAGTAGGTGGTGGCTCAAAAACGTGATGATGTACTCCTTTCCCACCACCTCCTAGGTCAGCATGGCCCCGATCACGCTTTCTTCGGTAGTGATGTACAACCTAAACGGAATCCCGACTTTAGATGCTCTCACCACGGGTGGTGATGACGAACACTCCTTGATCTTCTCAAAGGCGCATTGCTGACTTGCCCCCCAAGTGAACTCGGCTTCATTCTTTAGCCGGAGTATGGGGACAAAGGCATCAATCTTGCTAGACAAGTTAGATATGAAGCAACGCAAATAATTCATCTTGCCTAGCAACTTCTACACATCTTTCTTGCTTGTCGGCACTGCAGAGTTTCTAATTTTCTCAAGCCTCTTAGGATCGATCTCTATGCCTCTTTCATGAATCATGAAGCCTAAGAACTTGCCCGCTGACACACTGAAAGCGCACTTGAGCGGATTCATCTTTAAGCCATACTGTCACATCCTATCAAAAGCGACATTCAAATTGGCTAGATGGTTTCTCATAGCGTCCGATTTGACTACAACATCATCAATGTAAACTTCTAACATAACTCCTAGCAAGTCATGAAAGATCAAGTTCATAGCATGTTGATATGTAGCGCCACCATTCTTTAAACCAAAAGTCATAACGACCCACTCGAATAAACCGACAAAACTAGGACATCGAAAGGATGTTTTGTAGGCGTCCTCTTCGGCCATAAAGATTTGATTATAACCAGCATTGCCATCAAGAAAACTTAGTACCTTGTGTCCTAAAGCATCGTTGATTAGCATGTCGGCTATCGGCATTGGATACTCGTCTTTCGGAGTGGCCTTGTTTAGATCCCTAAAATCAATACAAACTCATATTTTGCCACTCCCCTTCTTTTCTACAGGCACAATGTTAGCGACCCATTCTGCATACCTGCATGGCCTAATAAACTTAGCTTTGAGTAGTCGCTCCACTTCTTCTTTAACTCGGTCGTAGACGGTCGAATTAAACCATTGAGGCGGTTGTTTATAAGTCCTAAATCCGGATTTGATAGGTAGCCGATGCTCCATGAGCTCGCGGCTTAATCTCGGCATTTCGCTATACTCCCACGCGAAACAATCGACATATGACCGAAGCAACTTTATTACTTTGGCCTTCTCATCAGGCTGTAACTATTGGTTCACAAAAGTTGGCCTCGGGATGCTACCATCGCCTATGTCAACTTATTCTAAAGGATCGGCCGACATGAAACCCTGCCCTAATTTTTCTACTTCGCTAAAGTCCTCGATGGCTTTGGCAATACCGTCTTTAGTAGACCGATATTGCTCTGCACGAGATTTTAGCCAATCTAGATTACTCTTGCTAGACATGACCACTAATTTAGAAATAGCCATGCTACATCGACCGGCTTTATAGACACTGGTACAAAACATCCTCTGGACATGCTAACAAAGTCGTAATCCAAAAGATCTCTACCTGATAGACACTCTACTTTGTTGTGAACGGTGTCAATAGACACATCGGCTAATGCCACTTGGGACGAAGTGTCTGTGGGTATGACTTCTAATTCATCGCCTTCCCACTGAATTAGGCACTAGTGCAAAGTAGAAGGAATGCAGCAATTTGCGTGAATCAAGTCACGCCCAAGCAGCACACTATAGTTAGCTTGCACATCGACGACGAAGAATGCTGTCGGCAATGTCTTGTTGCCTACTGTCAACTCCATGGAGAGCACGCCTTTGGCCTCGGAACTCTCGCCATTGAAGCCATTGAGAATCAAGTTGGTTTTCTTCAGGTCATCCTCATCCCTTCCAAGTTTCTTCAATAGCGAGTAAGGCATTAGATTAACAGTGGCGCCACCATCAACAAGCATCCGGGAGATCGGCTTTCTGTCAATGTGACCCCTAACATAGAGAGGTTTTAGATGTCGAGCCGAGTCCTCATGTTTCTCAAAGATAGCATTGCGCGGGCCGAGGTTCAACTGAGCGACCTCAGCCTCGTCCTGTGGTAGGGCAAACTCAGCGGTTTAGGGTCGAGCATGTCGTATTCGTCGTCGCTCGAACTAGGAGCCAGATTGGTCGTCTCAATCGGATTAACCTTCCATAGTTGTCTCGCAGCTGGTCAAGGGCGGATTTCTTCAAAGATAGTGTCTCGCTCGTCCTCGGCTTTATTCTCGCTTATCTCCTGTGCCCGTAGGTGTTGTAGACGCCTCTTCTATGATTTGGACATACTTGGAGGTGCCCAAGACGACTGTGGTCTGGTCCCTGGTGCCACTGCCGGGTTCTTGTTAATTTTGGCCGAAGTGGTGCTGTCCAGCTCGGCCTCACACATTCTGTATTCGGAGGGGCCTTCGCTGCGGACCCCGGTAATCGGACCGGCCTCGTTCGGCCGATTGGACCAGGCTCTGGTGCAGGCTTCGACCGGAGTAGGAGACATACGTCTGCCAGGCTTTGGCGAAGGGGCCTTTGGGATTGGGACAACCTGAGACCCTACTCTAACTGTGATGGCTTCGGACTCCCTGCTCTTTGCCTCTTAGCGCCCTCCTTCTTTGGCTCCATTCTGCACGAGTCGGTTCAGAGGTACCATGGATAGCTTGTGGACGATGCCTCCCTCTGTTGTGTCTGCTTGTCCCTGCCAGTCATAATACTCTGAAGGAAAACATGGAATAGTTTTATGTTGTGGAGGGTACTCCAGTTGTGATATGTACGGAGCCCACGGAGTCCCTACATGTTGTATGGTAGAGGCATCGATGGCTCTAGTTGCTTTGCCCACTATGAGCCGAACTCGTTACCTGGAGGAGGGCTCGGTAAAGTCGATGGTGTCTTGGACCATATCAACGAAGGGTCCTGCCAGACCGGGGGTACGTTCGGCCAGTATGGGCCAAAGCCTCCTATCGAACGGCTCGTCCAAAGCGGTGCAGGGTTCGGACATTGGGGGCTGAACTCACTCTGCATGGGGCTTGGCCACTAGGGTCTGAAGCCACCATGCGGGGGGTTCGGCCACTGAGGTCCAAAGCCACCATAGGGAGTGTTAGTCCACAGTGGCCCAAAGTCACCATGCGGAGGGATCGGCCACTGCGGTCCGAAGCCACCCTACGGAGGGCTCGACCACTATGGTCCAAAGCCACCATCCGAATGCCTTGGCCCCTTCGGTTGACTTAGCCTTTTGGCGCGGGGGCATGTTTCCTTGGCTTTTCTTTGATGTTTGTTCAACAACATTTGATAAGTCACCTTCGTCTTATTGCGAGCCCTAGCCAAAGGAGATGTACTAACATTCTTCTTCCACACTCCCACTTGAGGATTTTTAGGTATGAGAGTGCGTGTTCGTGGTTCTCCAACAATCACTGCCTTCCCTTTAGTTGATTCAGCCTATTCTGGCCGAATCAATACTCTTTTCTCGTCGAGGTCGACGGTGTTGACGGGTATGGGGTCTTTATCTAGCTTCATCTTTGGATTGTGGTCTATCTTCAATTGTCCTTCTTCTATGGCCGATTGAACCTGTCGTCGAAAAACATTGCAGTCATTAGTATTATGCGAATGCGAATCATGCCACTTACAGTATGGATATTTCTTCAATTCGTCGGCAGATGGAATGACTTGGCCTTTAGGCAATCTGAGAAGCTGGTTCTTCAAGAGAAAATCAAATATTTTATCACACTTAGTTATATCAAATGAGTATTTTACCTCACTAGGTCGATTCCTGGTGGGAGACGGCCGTAACTCAGAGCAAGTGACATGCTTACTCTTAGTGTTCCAAACCCATTTGGCCGCGTACATGTCGGTCGAATCCTCTTCCTCTTCTGATTCCTCCTCATCATAGCATCCCATGACATGGATTTCGGCTCTGGCTTGTTAAATGTCTTAATAAACTTTTTGTCTTTAGCTCGGCCTTCTTGGACCAGAGCCTGCTGCAAGACTTGGCTAACTTCTAAAAAGTGTTGGTTGTCTAATCTCTCCTTAATCTCAGAACGCAACCTGCTAAAAGCTAGATCCGCCAAATCCCTCCCCGAAATATTAAGACTAAAACATCAGTTTTTGGTATCCCTAAAACGCTTGATATACTTAGAGATGCTCTCGCCAGATTTTTGTCTAACCGACGTCAAGTGTGAAAGTCTAAGTTCTGTTTCACCCGTGTAAAAGTAGTCATGGAAATTTTGTTCTAATTCAGCCCATGTTTGGATGGAGTTCGGTGGGAGTGCCGAAAACCAAGTGAAAGCGGTGCCAGATAGTGAGAGAGGAAATAGTCTATGCTTTAAAGTGTCCGACCCACTAGCTTCTCCACACTGTGCTAAAAATTGACTAACATGCTCTAGTGTGGTTTTGTTACCCTAACCATTGAACTTGGTGAATTCAGGGACTCTATAGCCGCGAGGGTAAGGCATTGTATCAAAATGATCGGGGTACAGCTTCCGGTAAACCCTAGCTTGACCCCTTGGTATGAAGCCGGTGCACTCTCTAAACAGTGGGCGGATTCGCTCCTCAATGTCATCTTGACCCGCAGCCTGCGCGCGTCTCTCATGTGGGGGCGCGACATGCGGTGGGATGCTGGTGTGTCAGCCATGGGTCTCTTCCTCATGCGCCAGTTGTATGGCGTGTTCGGGTCTACGCGCTTGTGCATGTGGTGCAGGCAGCATGGGCAAAGCTGGTGCTAGCGCAGGTGGAGGCAGAGCATGGCAGGCGATGCTAGCTTGGTCGTAAGCATAATGACTGGTCTCGGCCATGGATATTGAGGCCGGAGATGTAATGGTTTTGACAGTACTACCCTTAGTTCCGCTGTAAACGTGATTTATCAGAGGTATACTAGCAATAGGAGCTGGAGGTACGACCTTGGTAAAACCGAACTTTTTAAGTGTCGCTTCTACTTGAGAGCTAACCGCTGAGTCTAAACGGTTGGCTAGCGAAGTGCTAACGGCTTGGTCTACTGATGCAGCTATCTTTTTCTCAATCTCTAAAGAAAATAAATGAGGCGATACTAGTGTTACCTAGATCCGAGCAAGGTCGGGAACGTTGACGTCGCGCTTGATGAAGCCCGCGTGTGTCTTGACGTAGCCCCCAAGCATGAGGTCCTGGAGTGCCTTCATCTTTGCCTCGATCTCTGCTCGGTCTTCTGCGGGAATATCTTCAAGGGTAGGCGTCATGATGTTGTGGTTGTCGATATCCGTGCCTCCCATGGGATCCATTGGCGATGTAGACGTAGTAGTCGTTGTGGATGTACTTGTCATGTTGACGTAGTCTTCCCTAGCGGAGTCGCCAAAAAGTGTGTTGACACAAAAACGTGCCCTCGCACTTGGGTCAGTTCGACAATCCAAAAGTGTGTGGATACTTAGGGCCAAGCCCAAGCGTAACACAACACCGACGTTGCGTTCCGACTACCCTTAACCGTGGTAATGGGGTGGAGTCGCCAGTTAATCAGATCACACAAAACAATCCAATTAGTCGAAAGAAATATATTAAATAGAACAAATCAGCAAGCTGAACGGAGCCTGACTGATTCGAAGTATAACGCGAAGGGTGTTGTCGAAGGGTACCTTCGGCATCTGGTGCGAAGTGTCCCGCCGAAGGGTACCTTCGGCGTTCGGACTGATCTGGCCGAAGATGAACTCTGAACTGATCTGGACGCAACAATCACCTCCGAACAGTGGAGTTTAGCACGAAGCCTCTGATATAGTAAGATACATAAGGGTACCTTCGGCGTTCGGACTGATCTGACCGAAGATGAACTCCAAATCGATCTGGACGCGACAATCACCTCCAAACAGTGGAGTTCGGCACGAAGTCTACGATATAGTAAGATACAGAATAATGACTTAGAAGCAACGCTCAGGCGCAACTTCGTCTGACGTGGGGTACAAGCGTGGTGAAGCCTGTCATGACGAAGCCTATTGTGAAGCGTGCTGGTGTGTAGGACTTGGTCAAACCGACAATAGTGTGACGGTCTGGCACGGGCAGTCAAAATAGTACTCTCGTTGAGGGGTGCCCTGGCAGCCTCCGAAACCAATCTCCCAGCTTCGGGTACCTTCGGTGAAGTAACTCCGTACGTAGAACCTGCAACAGAGTAGATTCGAAGTACCAATTCGTCCTGAGGATCGAATTCTGCTAAGTGATGTACTAGGGGCGAAGATAGAAATCTATTACACAGATTAGCGAATACTTCACAAGAGAAGTAAAAAGGCGATAACAATCTATTATGTAGATTAATGGATACTTCACAAGCGAAGTAACAAGGATTACCACTATTCCGAAGTGGCCGTCGGAGGGCTTCTAGGAAAACCCACGAAGATTGCAGAAAGTAAAGGTAACATAAAGGTACGGTTCAAAGCTAGGGCTTTGTGGTTGATTTGTGTTGGGGGAATTCTGAACCGGTCTCACCCCTATATTTATAGGGGCTAAACTTCCAATCTCTAAGTCTAATCTAGTATACTTTGGTTTAATCACGCGTGGAAAAAGTCTTAGTCAAAAATCAGACTCAATTCCATCTCTGCCGAAGTGGGCCTTCGGCCAGGCCCGCTGAAGCCTGCTCCTCAAGCCGAAGCTTCGGCGGAGTGGGACTCCGAAGGTGTAACACCCCAAATTTTCAGAGAAATAAAAATACTATTTATTATATTTTTCTAGAATTGTTTCATTTGTAAATACCTTTAATGCCCCTCTTAGATTATTTAAACTAGAACCTAGGTGAATTGACCAAACCAGAGGCTAGAAAATTTTGTATATGATCCCAAGGCCAAAATATATTTTTGAGAATTTTTACAAATTTTTATCACCCTTGGAAGTAGCCCAAATATTTTAAATCAATTTCTGTAATTATTTTTATTCGGAAAAGGATTTAAACAGTAACGGGCCTCCCTCTCTCAATCTCCCCCAACCGGCCGGCCTAGCCCACTCCTCCCCGCACCCCCAACTAACCAACGGACCCCACCCGACAACCCGACCCCACCTATCGGTGCCAACCGAACCCCTCGCGGTCGAGCCCGACCCCACCCGTCAGTCGCCACGCCCGTTCGCTCGCGCCCGCTGGCCTGTGGCCCCCACCTATCAGGTCTGTCGTCCACCTCGTGCCATCGCCTCCAAATTACGCTGGCTGATGACCTCGCCCTCGGATTCGCCTCGCCGGCCCCTCCCCCCATTAAATTGACGCCATTAATCGGTCCCCCGCGCTCCGCCGACCATTTCCCCTTTTATTTCATGCGTCGTCGTCCCGGATCGAGCGCACGCATGCATGGAAAGAGCTCGTCGGCGTTGAAGAGAGGTTTTACTCTCGGCCTCCCCTGATTGCGCCCCCTCTGCCCCCGCCGATGCCTCTATTTAAACCCCCGGCCACCCCCTCGTCCACCCCGCACGTCATTTTGCCTTGAGAGCAAACCGAGCGCCCGCGACACACATTTCAACACCACACCGCCGCCCCTACTCCAGTCACCATTCGCCATCACTGGAGTCCCCCTCCGTCCTCGACGATCGCACCTCTGTGACCGCAAGCACCACCCCGACCTCGGCCACCACTCCAATGTCGACGAACCCCTCCGGAAACCCACCGCCGACGAGGACCCAAGGAGCTTCATCGCCCCTCTACGTTGCCGGTCGCCGTCCGCTCGCCATCGCCATCATCGCCGGTACCCTCGTGTTCCCCGTAGCTCCCTCTTTCCGTTTTTAGCCCTAGTTAGGCTGGGTAGCCCTCCCCGTTGAGGAGCCATGCTGAATAGCGTGGGCCTCATGGCTCCAGATGTGATGAGTCATTGTCAACGATAGTCAAAGAGGACTGAAAAGAGAGAGAAGATCTGTTGTGTCTGGGCCGCGTGTGACTCAGGTACACGGGCAGCGAGCGACTGTCGGGCAGAGGGGCCGCGAAGTCGGGCTGGCCCAATCCGGGTACATGGGCTAGGAGCAGCAGAGGATCCACTGGACTGTTGACCGGGATTGACTCAGGTACACGGGCGGTGAGTGATTGCCGGGCTGAGGGAGCCGCGGAATCAGGCTGGCCCAATCCGGGTACCCGGTGCGAAGACGGTGGACGCTTTGTCAGTTTCGGCGCAAAACTGACAACCGTTGATTTCGGATCTGACCGTCTTGAGGCGAAGCCGTAGCTGCTACGAAAGCTCCACATCAGGACAAGTTACCTTTATTTAGGATTTTACTATTTTGCCTTTAGGCCCACAGTCTGTCAGTCGAGTCTGTAAAAATATCCTAAGGGCAGTTTGGTCTTTTCCATTTATTTCAGAGTCTGTAAAAAACTCTAGGGGTATTTCTGCATTTTTTACATTTAATGGGCTGCCTATAAATAGGCCCCAATATCCTAGGGTTAGGGTTACCTTTTTACTGAAATCACTTTTCTAATCAATCCATTGGGTCATTTTCTTTGTCCCCTGTGCGCCGCCATTTGTTGTTCTTCCTGTTCATTGAGTTGCCATAGGATCTTGTTTTGATCTGCACATCAAGAGATTATTTTATCTGATGATTTTTATTCTCTTCTCTTTGTCATCAGAAGTTACTCTGTGGTTTCATTTCTCATCACCCTCGTTTTGCGTGTCCAGTTTCATCGCCTGACTCGAAAATGTTTCCGAGTAGCTAGCATTCTTGCTTTTCTGTTTGATGCACAGAGGTTTTATTTTATTTTACAGCAGTCTTCATCCGTATGTCACTTTCACTAGCTAGCCATGCATTGTTCTTCGGTAGGTAGCTCTGTAGAGGCTAGACCTTGAACTGTTTCTTGAATTTGAGCCACAATTTTATCTCGCATGTCAACTTTCCTCAAAACTGTTGCAAGTGCTCTCTTTTTCATGCGTTGCTACAGATAGCTGGTTCCCTTGCAGCAGGCAAAGTCCTTTCAAGCTTTTTACTGTGCTGTGCTGTACTAGTTGGAATTGCCATGCTCTCTTTTTAATCTTAGACTATGCAGCTATGATCTCTAGAGTCTGGACCTCTATATGCTGAAAAGTCTATGCTGTTTTCTTGCTCTGTCCAATGTGTAACAAAAACAGTACAGCATTTACTTGAGTAAAAATCTTCGCTGTTAACGCAAGGCATCAGTAGTTACTGATTTAAACAACTTGTGGGTCCCACTTGTTGTTTGGCTGCTGTTTTCGAAGTCTGACAGCGAAGGTTCGCAGCAGTACTTGAGTTTTAACGAAGCATATTTCGCTGACGTAATTTTCGCATTCGAAGTGTGCTGATTTTTGTTTCTGGTTGTTCGAGCGAAGTCCGCACATAGAGTCTTCGGCATTTTTATTTGGAGTACTACTTGTGAGGCTCACTTTGCAGAGAACAGGCTTCGCATGTTTTCTCTTTTCTGGCATCTTGTGCGAAGTTACACTTCGAACATGCTTCGAACCCTGTAGCTCCAAGGAGAAAGCCTGCACACGAGCAGTGTTTGTCTGCGAAGCTGTTGCTCAAGCACAGGCAAGAGGTGCGAAGCCTAGCATTCGAAGATGCTCAGTGAATCTGACATTCGAAGTCATACTTCGAAGCCTTTGTGCATGATTTCGAAGGCCAGCTGGCTTCGGTCAAGTCTTTCTCAAGAATCTGAAGACCAAGCTTCGCTGGTCTGTTAGCTTCGAACAAGCTTCGAAGTCTTTTTGGCTCTGTGAACGAAGCCCTGCAGAGAGCAGCTACACATTTTGACGTTTGAGACTTCGATCGTCTACCTTCGACAACTTCAGACTTCACACGTACTTCGAAGCAGGCTTCGTCAAGTACCGAACAGGAGACAACGTTGAACAGTAAAACCTATCATCTCACGTACACTCAGATTAATTACCTGTGATATTCTATCTCTATGAAGTTTGATCTGCCCATACTTTAATAGCCTTAATTAATCTGCCTTTCAACTCTGAGTTGGTGTCTATTCACTTAGGACACCGATTGTTATTAAGCTAGATTATTTTCTTGGATTTGATCTGCTAGTTTCTACTGGTTATTAGTCGAGGTGCGTTGGGTATTGGGAGCAGGCCATTGATTCGAAAGAATTTTTTAGGCGCCCATTCACCCCCCCTCTGGTCGCTACTTTTGGTCCTACAAGTGGTATCAGAGCCTGGTTAGGGTTTTTCCATACCTTAACCGGTTCTAAACCCCAGTAGTGATCATGACTTCTCCTGGCAAGGTCCCGTCCTTGGAAGCTTATGGCTATAATTATTGGAAGACTCGCATGCGAGCCTATCTCATGAGCCAAAGCTCGGACATCTGGGACATTTGCGTTCACGCTACGTTTGTCATATTGCCAGTTGCTGAGCGTGATTCTCCTGGTATCATCGCCCAGCATGTGAACAATAGCAAAGCGGTGAACATCTTGTTTTCTGGTTTGGGTCCCACTGAGTTTGAGCGTGTGAGCCATCTCTCCACTGCGAGAGAGATCTGGGCTACCCTCCAGGCACACCATGAGGGGACAGCTCAGGTCAAGGCTCGGCTCTATCAGACCTACCGGCGTGAGTACGAGAACTTCACACAAAAGCCGGGTGAATCTGTTGAAGCATTGTTTGGTCGTTTTCAGTCGATCATAAACAAGCTTCGGGACAACAAGGCTGAGGGTGTTCAGTTGGTCTCAGATCATGAACAGGCGCTCAAGGTTCTTCATACCTTGGACCCAAAGATCTGGGAGATCAAGGTATCCTCTATCATTGAGAGCACTTCTTATGATACCTTGACCATTTCTGATTTGTTTAGCAAGCTGAAGGCCACCGAGGTTGATACCCAGTTGAGATCAAATCTCACTGGCTCTGGATCAAAGTCTCTGGCCCTTGCTACACCTTCTGTTGATCCCTCTTCTGTGAGTTGTGTTGGGTTCTCTTTGATGTCTATCACTGAGGATCAGCTTGAGTCGTTGGGAGATGATGATTTGTGTCTTTTTAACAACCGGGTGCGTCGTGTCTATGATAAGAGGATGTTCAAAAGACACGGCACAAAGACCGGATGCTTTGAGTGTGGTGATCCAGGACACTTCATCGCCGACTGCCCCAAGCGCAATGGCCACAAGAAGGGCACCGGTGGTGGCTTCCACGACTCCGGCAAGCACGACAGCTCCTCCTTCAACAAGGGCAAGCCAAAGACCAGATTCTTCAGAAAGGCCCTGAAGGACTACCGGCGAGAGAACAAGAAGCGCGACAAGGCCTTCTTCGCTGAGATGGAGAAGAGCTACTCCAAGCGGTCCACATCTTCTTCCTCTTCATCAAGCTCAAGCGATGAGGAGATCATCATCAGGAAGGGGAAGGACAAGGACGATCCAGCAGGCCTTTGCTTCATGGCCTTCGGGGACAGACCGAAGAGCCGCTCACACCAGCGCCGAAGATCCCGCAAGAGTTTCTGCTCAATGGCTCTTGGGGATAAGGAAGAGAAGGGCTCCTCCGATGACTCCGACGACGACGACAATGAAAAGGTATCATCCTATGAACGCGAAATCGTTGATTTACTTGAAAGCAATCGTCAGGAGTTAAAGTATCGGGAAAAACTGCTTAGAGGGGCTAAGAAGAGGATAGATGAGTTAGAGAGTGAGCTTGCCGTGGCCAACGGCAGAATTGAGAGTCTATCTTCTTCTCCTTGCTTGGGTGATAGCAGTGAGTGCCCAAAGTGTGAGGTGCTTCTGTGTGACCTGTCAACTCTGAAGTCCAGGTACACAGAAAGGGTTGATGAGAGGGACGCTTTGGCCACTGAGCTTGAAAGCGCTCAGCTGGAGCTGAAAGATGCTCAACCCACCGTCGTCCTACCCTGTGCTGATTGCCCATCACATCTTGCTAGTTTAGCTGAGCTGAAAGCTAAGGGCGATGAGTGTCTGGGTGATTTGGAGAGAATGAGAGCTGAGCTAGCGCAGACTAGGCTAGAGCTTGAGACATTGTCAGTTCCACCCACTGTCTGTGAGAACTGTCTGTCTCTTAGAATGGAGCTGATTAAGCTGAAAGCCGAGAAGTCTGTCCAGATAGATAGCGAGTGTGAGACCTGCTTGTCTCAGGTGGAGGTACTAGCTTCCTTGAGAGAGGAGCTAGCTGATTCGCAAAATGAGAACTTTTACCTCCGTTCTATCCTGAGTTGGATCAGTGCCAGGGAGCCACAGCTCGGCATGATGATCCAGCAGTTCAAGAGGCAAGATGGGTTTGGGGTAGGTTATACCTACACCAAGGCTGACTTTGAGAGTGCCATTAGCCGGGCAGTGGAGTGGAGTAAAATGACTCCTGAGCAGAGATATCCCAAGACCCATTCCACTGAGTCTTCCCAGGCTTGTCAGCCCAAGGATGGAGTGATCCATGAACCACCCAAAGCTCCACCCAAGAAACCCATCTGGGTTCCAAAGCCCAAACTTCTCCACACTTCTCTAGACTCTCTTCCGGGACCCTCTCAACCCAAGAAGCCGACACCAAACACCACTAAGCCCAAGAACCCCAAGCCTCAACCACATTCCAAGAAGCCCACCTATCATTGTGAGTACTGTCAGAGAGACGGGCATCTTGCGGAGTTTTGCTTCAGGAGGAAGCGGGTTGAGAGAGCAGAGCGTGCTCGTGGTGGTCAGGAGCAGTTCTACCAACAGGGTGGTAGATTGAGAGTTCCTCGACGCGGGGAGAGGCTGGAGGCCAGGCCGCGTCGTGTAGGTGGTGGTAGGGGAGACGGCTTTCATGCCCGTGCTCCAGATGGTGGTGCTCGTTCCGGCAGAGCTCCAGGCCGTTTTGACTACGGTCCTGGACCTCGTGGCCGAGGTTTTAGGCAGAACCGAGGACCGCGCTTTGAGCCGCGTTTTGGTCCAAACTTTTCTGATGATTTCTGCTTTCCGTCTTTTGAGCAGATGGCTCGACACTGGTTTAGCTCTTTTGCTAAACCTGGTGCCGGACCATTTGCTCCCACTTACAGCCACTGATTGTGCAGGATCGGGGACTGGAGGACGTTTGGATCATGGACTCAGGGTGTTCTCGCCACATGACGGGACATCGCAGATGGTTCTCCAGTCTCACTCCCCCGAGCTCCAAAGAGTACATCACCTTCGGGAACAGTGGTCAAGGGAAAGTAAGTGGCATTGGCTCAATTCGCATTTCAGACCATTTTTCATTGAAGAACGTTGCTTTGGTTGGAAACTTGAACTTTAATTTGATTTCTGTTTCGCAACTTCTTGAGGATGGTTTGGAGGTGCGTTTTAAGAAGGGCAATTCTTCTGTGTTTGATTCTAGAGGGTCTTTGATTTGCCAGATTTTACCTTTCGGTAAGGTTTTTCGGATTGACTTCTCTAGTTCTTTTGGCCCTTCTCGCTGTTTGATTGCTGGATCCTCCTCTGAGCTCTGGAAGTGGCATAGGAGGTTAGGCCATTTGAGTTTTGACCTGCTAGTCAGGTTGAGCTCTATGGACCTCATCCGAGGATTGCCCAAGCTTAAGATGGAGAAGGATCTGGTTTGCCATCCCTGTCGTCACGGGAAAATGGTTGCCGCTTCTCACTCACCTGTGACTCAGGTGATGACTTCGTATCCGGGCGAGCTGTTACACATGGACACTGTCGGTCCAGCTCGGGTACGCTCAGTCGGTGGGAAGTGGTACGCACTTGTGATTGTTGACGATTTTTCTCGATTCTCGTGGGTTTTCTTTTTGGAGTCTAAGGATGAAACTTTTCATTTTGTTCATGACCTGATTTTGAAGCTGAAGAATGAGAACAATGGTCTGATGCGAGCAATTCGCTCCGACAACGGCTCTGAGTTCAAGAACTCTCAGTTCGTCAGCTTCTGTAGTGATCAGGGTCTTGACCATCAGTTTTCTGCTCCTTACACTCCCCCACAGAATGGCGTTGTGGAACGAAAGAACCGCACGCTAGTCGGGATGGCCAGGACGATGCTCGATGAGCACAGGACTCCTAGGCGCTTTTGGGCTGAAGCCATGAACACGGCTTGCTATCTGGCCAACCGCATTTTTCTTAGAGCTTACCTAGGTAAGACCTCATATGAGTTGCGGTTTGGCAGACAGCCCAAGGTGAGCCACTTGCGAGCGTTTGGCTGCAAGTGCTTTGTGCTCAAGAAGGGAGGGCATTTGGACAAGTTTGAGTCTCGTTGCTGGGACGGAGTCTTTCTTGGTTATGCATTGCATTCTCGAGGCTTCCGTGTTTGGAACCTCGACTCCCAGCAGCTTGTCGAGACTTGTGAGGTTTCGTTTGATGAGTCCTTGCCTTCTTTGAATCCTTCTTTTGAGCTTTCTGGGGATGGTGAGCTCGGAGAGTCCATCTTCGAGTGAGAAACCAAGGGATGGTTTCGGTGTATGTGATGAGTGATTGACTGGATTTTACCCTCTGTTCGAAGGGTACCTCCGAAGGGGCTTCGGAGGTGGTACCTCCGAAGGGTGTTCGGAGGTGTGTCACCGGAGTGTGTTCGGTGTTTGCTTGCTGCAGCTGTGCAGCGGAGTGTGCCTGTCGGAGGGGTCCGGCAGTACACAATGACTGGGTTCGTACCGAAGGCTTCGGTACTTTGGGCGGTACACCGGAGTGTGTGCCGGAGGTTGCTAACCCGGAGAGGTCTCCGGAGTACTGGATACACTTGTTTGCTTGTCGGTGGTGCGCAGGGACTTCGGAGGCGACGGACAGGGTTCGAGCCAGGTGAACCTGGGTCAAGCGGGTGGCTTGATGCCAGGGGAGCAGGGAGCTCCGTCACGGTGGCTGCGAAGGTGGTCCGGGTCGGTCCTCGGGTCGAGACGCGCCAGGTGAAGGCAGAGAGTGCGGAGCGTGGCTCCGGCTGAAGGTACTCCGAGACAAAGTCCTCGGAAGTGAGGCACTTCGAAGGTACTCCGAATGGAGTGTCTTCGGAGTTGGTGGACCAAGTCCACTGCGGAGGCAAGGGTTCGAAGTGTGCTCCGGAGGGAGACACTCGAAGGTGGCCCAACGAAGGTCTCAGAAGTCGAGGCGCATCGAAGGCATGATCCGGGTGAGGCTCGTCGTGGAGTGCGCTCGGGGAGAGGCACTGCGACGGAGTGCTCATGGAATGCTTCATGCGGAGGCCTTGGACGAAGGAGGGACTTCAAAGGGTGGTACTCCGAAGGTGGAGCTTCGGAGTGAGGTTGACTTGAGGTGCTTCGGCCATGCATGGCTTCGGTACACGGACGGACGGTGTTCGAGCTGGGAGTAGCTGCGAAGCCGTGGTGATCCACTCCGGAGGTGGTGGTGCGAAAGCCCAAGGGGCTTTGACGGCTTCGGCTCAAAACCGTCACTGTATCGAAGGACTTCTTCGGCGGAGCGAAGGCCAACAGGCTGCAGGCTTCTCGCCGAAGCTACCGCACCCTCCGGTGCGAAGGGAGGTTCCAGAAGTCAACACTGTAAAGGCTGACACTGTCTGTTCTGAAAAAGGCTGACACTGTCCCCTCTGCAGCTGACAGAGAAGCCTCCAAAATAAAGGTGGACTACCTTTTGTACCCCTTAGTTCTGTAGAAACAAATCTGAATGTAAACCCTAGGGGTAAAGTAGTCACTTCCTTAGGATGAAGCCGCGGGCTATAAATATGGGGGCTCGGTAGGTAACATTTAACACTTTGAGTATTTACTGTTGAGCTCCTGTAGACAGACCTCGCTGTATTCATTCTGAGTTCAATTTATTTCAGTGTTCCTTGTTCAAGCGGCGAAGCCCTGTTTTTCTTGTGCTTTTTGCTTGAGCTCGCTTTGCATACTTCGCTAGTTTAGTGCACCGTAGCCTGTTGAGGCGAAGGTAGTTTTTCGTGCGAGGTGTGCTTTGTCAGTGTGCTGTCGCTCTGTGTAACACGAGGCAAGACCTCGCTGCTTACTAGCGAAGCCCTGTTCTTTTCCTGTAGTGCTTCCTGTGTCGAAGCCCTTAGCGTAGTCCGCCTTTGGTGTGTATAGACCTTCGCGTACGAACCCCAGCACTAGTTGCTGTCGCTAAGTACTTGGTCGAAGTCCACAGAGGGGTGTCCACTCGTGCGAAGGGTGAAGTGCGAAGCCTGCTCAAAGCACCTCGTGTGCGGAGCCTGCACTGACTTTGCAGAGTAGATTTTCGAGGTTTGTTAGTGGAGCGAAGTCTTCTTGGCTTCGAACTTTTGCTCCTGCGGAGCCTGTGTTCGGAGCTGTCGAAGTACCTCCGAACCAGACCTTCGAAGGTTGTGTTCGAAGCCTGTTCCGCAGAAGACAGAACAGACCCGAAGGCTAAGTTTTTAGCCCGAAATTTTAAAAGCTCCCATTCACCCCCCCTCTGGTCGCCGTTTCCGGTCCAACAATTGGTATCAGAGCTTGGTTAAGATCACCAGTTGACCTTAACCGGTTTTGTGATCTGTTGGCGACATGGATAGAGGCAGTAAAATTCCTCTGTTCGATGGGACAGATTTTGCATACTGGAAGGTGCGCATGGAGGCTTACTTGTTAAGCCAAGGAAATGCAATTTGGGAGATTGTGGACTCACAATACTCCATCCCTGATACCCGCACCACTCAAACTGAAAAAGATCAGTATATTGCCAACTCGAAGGCAAGAAACATACTGTTCATTGGTTTGAGTCGGAGTGAGTTTGATAGGGTGCAGCACCTTAGGACTGCTAGGGAGATTTGGACAACACTCACTGTCTTTCATGAGGGCTCTGCTCAGATCAAGGCCAGGCGCCAAAGCACCTACAATCAACAATATCAGCTGTTTGTGCAGGCACCTGGTGAATCTGTAGATGCCATGTTTTCTCGCTTTGACGCGATAGTGAGTAACTTGCGATCCAACGGGACGCTTGCTTACAGTGATCACGATAGGGCTATCAAGCTTCTCTATGCTCTTGACCGTAGCATATGGGAAGTGAAGATATCCAGCATTGAGGAGTCCACAGGCTATGACACTCTAACCTGTGACGAACTCTTTAGCAAGCTGAAAGTCCACAGAGATTGCCAAGGCATCTCTTGCTGTGCACAGAAGCTCTTTGCCACAGCCATTGGCATTGGTTTCTAGCACAAGCCGTGGCACCACTGCAGAACCAAGCACATCAGGCACTTGTGTTCTTGCAGATGGTTTTGCTTTGTCCTCCCTGGTCTCCGTCACAAAGGAGCAGGTTGACACTCTAGCTGATGATGAGCTTGCTCTCATTGCCCGGAGGTTCACCCGCTTTCATCATGAGAGACGGGATCAGAGGAGAAGTGGTTTTAGTGGCTGCTATGAATGTGGCGACACCTCTCACATTAAGGCCAATTGCCCCAAGGTCAAGAAGAGAGATGAGAGTGAGCGCCCCAAATTCCACAAAAAGGAGAGGAAGCCCTTTGTGAAGGGCAAGCGCGGCAAGATGGCTAAGAAAGTAGCCAAGGCCGCTTCCAGAGCCTTTGTTGCTGCTCTCAGCGACATCGACACTTCCTCAACTGAGGAGTCGAGCTCTGAGGAGGAGGAATCCCCAAGGAAGGAGGACAAGAAGGACAAGAAGGGACGTGACTTCACCGGCCTTTGTTTCATGGCCGACAGCGATCACAGCGGCGATGAGCTTGACTCATCTGAGGTAAACCTATCATCTGACCAGCTTCTAATTAAATTAGATGAGCTGAATGAAGTTGTGCTAGGTCAGGATAGATTGCTTGTGCAAGCCGCTAGAGAAAGAAAAGACCTTAGACTTAGGCTAGAATCTGTGTCTACTGAATATGCCATGCTTAAGTCTAAATATGATGATGCTGAATGTGAATCATGTTCTGTTGTCATGAGTGAGCTTGCTCAGTTGCGTTCTGTTCATGCTCAAACTCTTTCTGAGCTTGAGACTGCACAGAAGCAGCTTTTGGAGGTGGAGTCTAGACCTCATGATATTATTGATTGCATGAACTGCTCTTTATTACGCGATAGCATTTCTTTACGGGATAAGCATGTTCATGACTTGGAGGCTAGATTGGAGAGGGCCGGTAGTTCTAAGGATGTGCAACCTGTTTGTGACACTTGCATCACCCTTAAGGACCAGCTAGGCACTGTCAGAGAGCGAGCTGAAAACCTCATGTCCGAAAATGAATACCTTCTTTCTGTGGTGAACAAATGCACTGAGGGGAAGGGTAGGATGGATTTGCTCTTGGCCAAGACCAAGTTGTGTGCTGACAGAGCCGGGGTAGCTCTAGGTTTGGGTTTTGAGAGGATAGCTTCAGACAGTAAGACCAAAACTGTTTTTACCTCTCCCACCACCCTAGAGAAAGAGAGAGCTCTGTTGGACACCCCTCAGCCAAAAAGCCTACCCATCCACCAAAGAAAACCACTCCTCCTGCAAAGAAAAATCCTCCCAAGAAAACCACTCAAAAGAAACCCAAGGAGCCTGTGAGAGTTGCTCCTATGACCCATGAGAGTGCCCCCAGAAGAGTGTTTCATTGTTCTTATTGTCAGCGGGCGGGTCATTTGATTGGTTTCTGTTTCCGTCGCATTAAGGATGAGCGACGTGCACAGGCGATGAGCTATCAGGACATGCATTACCCATCTTTAGGTATGCATGAGACTGAGTTTTACTCTCGTCCTATTTTCGAGGCTCCTCGTGCTTCTCGGAGAGGTTTTGCTCCTCGAGGTGTTCACCATGTTCCATATGGTGGTAGACCTCGGGCGAGTAGCTTTGTACCTCGTCAGAGTAGGAGACCTCGTCATGCTTTGCGTTCTTTGCATGTTGGTAGACCTCGCACTTTGCATCATTCTGATTATTATGTGCGTAGACCGTCTACTTTTACTGTGCCTACTACTCGTGTCACTCAGTGCTGGATGCCTCGCCATTATTTTACTCACCCCAGCACTGAGCGATCGAGGCATTCTTATCATGTGTAGGCAACAGGTCGAGGCTTGGAGGGCACGTGGATCATGGACTCCGGTTGTTCGCGCCACATGACCGGAGATGCAAATTGGTTCTCCAGCCTCACCACAACCAAGCAAAGGGAACATATCACCTTCGGAAACAATCGAAGGAGTAGAGTGAAAGGTAAAGGTGTGGTAAGAATTAATTCGAACTTCACTCTCAAAGATGTTGCATTGGTTGAGAACCTGGGATACAATTTGCTGTCTGTATCTCAGTTGCTGGATGAGGGCTTCGAAGTGCGATTTCATCGCGATACTTCGCAAGTGCTCAATTCTGATGGCGTTGTGGTGTGTAAGATCTTTAGGGTTGGGAGAGTTTTTGGAGCTGATTTTTCAGAGTCGTCTGGTTCTTCTCATTGTCTTGTTGCACATTCGACTTCTGAGCTTTGGAAGTGGCATAGGAGACTAGGGCATATGAGCTTTGAGTTGCTCGCTCGTCTGAGCGCCCTAGGTCTGATCCGAGGATTGCCCAAGCTCAAGTTTGAGAAGAATTTAGTTTGCGCTCCTTGTCGACATGGAAAAATGATTGCCGCTTCGCATTCGCCAGTCACCACAGTGATGACTGAACAGCCCGGAGAACTTCTCCATATGGACACTGTAGGTCCTTCTCGGGTTAGTTCTTTAGGCGGCAAGTGGTATGTTTTAGTTATTGTCGACGATTACTCTCGCTACTCTTGGGTCTTCTTTCTTGCCAGCAAGGATGAAGTGTTTTCACACTTTCGGAGCTTGGCTTTGAGACTGTTCACTGAACTCCCAGGTGCATTAAAATTTCATTCGAAGCGATAATGGCACCGAGTTCAAAAATAGTCTCTTTGTTGACTTTTGCATGGAGCATGGCATAGAACATCAATTCTCTGCTCCGCGGGTTCCTCAACTAGAACGGTGTTGTTGAGAGGAAAAACCGCACTTTGGTTGAGATGGCTAGGACGATGCTTGATGAGCATAGGACTCCTAGAAAATTCTGGGCTGAGGCCATGAACACTGCTTGCTACATCTCAAACCGAATTTTCTTGCGCTCAATTTTAAACTTGACATCTTATGAGCTGCGTTTTGGGAGACAGCCCAAGGTTACTCATCTTCGAGTTTTTGGCTGTCGCTGCTTTATCCTAAAACGTGGTAACTTGGATAAATTTGAGTCGCGATCTTCTGACGGGATCTTCTTGGGCTATACTACACATGGTCATTCTTATCGTGTTTATAATTTAGAGACTAACACTGTCATCGAGTCATGTGATGTGACTTTTGATGAATCAACCCCCTCTGTTAGTTCTGCTTTTGAACAGGCAAATGAACACGACATGGAACAGACTTTATTCGAAGACGAAGATCCCGGAGAATTCGAGGATGATCCCCTACTACCCTCGACATCAACCCCCGAAGCTGACCCCGCTTCAACTACTTCGGCACGAGGTCCCGAAGCGACTACCTCAACATCGGTCATCTTGGACCACACCAACGCACAAGTTGAGGGGGAGACTGCATCCCGCCGCGAGGCTCCACATCATGTCCAAAGGATGCACCCTCCCGAGCAGATCATTGGTGAGCTTGATCAAAGGGTAACACGTTCTCACGCTCATTTCACTAATGCTGCTTTTGTTGCTTCTTTCGAGCCTTTAGATGTTAGTCATGCACTTTCTGATTCTAGTTGGATCAATGCCATGCATGAAGAGCTTGAGAATTTTGAAAGAAACCAAGTCTGGACTTTAGTTGATCCTCCACCAAATGTTCATTTCATTGGAACAAAATGGATTTTTAAAAATAAACAAGGGGAGGATGGAACAATTGTTAGAAATAAGGCTAGACTTGTAGCTCAGGGCTTTTCTCAACTAGAAGGGATTGATTTTACTGAAACTTTTGCACCTGTTGCTCGCCTTGAGGCCATTAGGATTTTGCTTGCCTTTGCGACATCCCGGGGATTCAAACTCTATCAAATGGATGTCAAAAGTGCTTTTCTTAATGGCTTCATAGGTGAAGATGTTTATGTAAAACAACCCCCTGGTTTTGAAAACCCCAAGTACCCACATAAAGTCCTTAAACTTCATAAGGCTCTTTATGGACTCAAGCAGGCCCCTCGGGCGTGGTATGACAGACTTAAGTCTTTTCTGCTTGAGCGAGGGTATTTGATGGGCTCCGTTGATAAAACACTGTTTACTCTCAAGCATGGCAAAGATTTCCTCCTAGTTCAGATTTATGTGGATGATATCATCTTTGGTGGCTCTTCTCATGCTTTGGTTGCCGAGTTTGCAGATACCATGAGCAGGGAGTTTGAAATGTCGATGATGGGTGAACTCACCTTTTTCCTTGGTTTGCAAATCAAGCAAAGCAAACAAGGTACTTTTGTCCATCAGACAAAGTACACCAAGGACCTGCTCAAGAAGTTTGACATGTCCGATGCGAAGCCCCTCGCCACTCCAATGGCTACATCTGTAGCATTGGACCCTGACGAAGATGGAGAAGCCGTAGATCAGAAGGAGTTCCGAAGCATGATCGGCTCCCTCCTCTACTTGACTGCCACGAGGCCGGACATACACTTCGCAGTATGTCTGTGCGCTCGTTTTCAGGCTTCGCCACGAGCTTCGCACCGCCAAGCGGTTAAGCGCATTCTAAGGTATCTCAAACACACCCTTGAATTTGGCATATGGTATTCATCGTCTTCATCTTTATGTCTTAGAGGTTATTCAGATGCGGATTTTGCTGGGTGTAGAATTGATAGGAAGAGTACCTCTGGTACTTGTCATTTTTTGGGTACGTCTCTGGTTTGCTGGTCTTCCCGCAAACAGTCTAGTGTTGCACAATCAACGGCTGAGGCCGAATATGTTGCTGCAGCTAGCTGTTGCTCTCAGATTTTGTGGATGGTTTCCACTTTGCGGGATTTCGGGTTAGATTATAAGAGTGTTCCACTTTTCTGTGATAACACTAGTGCTATTTGTATTGCTAACAACCCGGTTCAGCACTCCAGAACCAAACACATTGATGTACGGTATCATTTTCTCAGAGATCACAATGAGAAGGGTGATATTGAACTTCAATATGTTGATACCCAACACCAGCTTGCCGACATTTTTACAAAACCCCTCGATGCTTCTCGATTTGCTTACTTGCGTGGGGAACTTGGTATTTGTCATCCCTACGGCATTTTGTGAGGGGGAGCTGATTTTAATTGTCTTGCATATGCTCATTATGTGTGGAATTGCACTTACATCTTTTGCTATTATATGCGTGCTTTTAATTCAAAGAAATCATGACAGCTCAGCTCTATGAAATATGTCTGGAACATTGATTGTGCATGATGTTTTATTTTCTACAATCCAAACTTGCTCACCGCACAATCTTGTATCTAGCTTGATTAGGCTGGACTGCTTTTAGCTATCTTTTATCTACTTGACGGCAAGACACTGTTCCTTGGATGCTAAAATTTGCAACTTGAAAACTTGTGTTCTTTATTCATGGATATTTCTCAAAATAACTTATTCATCTGAATCAAAATCAACAATCCATGATTTGCCTGGTTTACATGAAAAGATCCAGGAGGGTTTGTTTGTCGCACTACTCTATTCTAGACTGCTTACCATTGCATTTTGGTCTGAACTGGGATAGTGTAGTGTATGCCAAAATCACCGCCTTAAGCTTCAGATGGCTTTCATGCCTAGGCTTGGTTTGATTGGAAAGTATAAGGTGGACAAACAAATAACCCCTGGCATTAAGAAAAGGAACAGCAAAATTAATTGATCATCAAGTTTGCTTTCACAGCTCCTTTTGAACAAGACTTGTCTGTCTAGGGTAGAATTTGTTAGCTTTGCGCAGTCCTTGCCTTCTCTTGGCTAGCTGCAGTGATTAAGTGGTGATGCTTTTACTTCAAAATGACAAAATTACATGCCATCATCTTGTTTCACAGATTGTTAAATTGAGCTGAGCACATGATCATTTATGTTAATTTTGGCATATTTTTGCATTATATGTCTTTGCAATTCTATTCATTTCAAAGCTTTGCATCTTTTGAATGCTCCTTGATGCTTGCATTGCCAAAGGGGGAGAGGTTTGCTATGTTCTCTGCCGCAAGAAGGCATCATGTTCAAAAGGGGGAGAGTTTTTGACATAAAGGGGGAGAAAAATTTGCAACTCAGGGGGAGTTCTTATCAAGGGGAGATTTGCCAAAGGAGCTTTTTACTCTTTTACAAAGGGGGAGAAAAATTCTTTTATCAAGTGACTTGCTTTGGCTCTTTTCTGAGTTTTTATGGTCACTTGTGTGCTGAAAATTTTTACATTTTCTTGAACTTCAATTTGGTTGTCAATGCACTCATCAAGGGGGAGATTGAGAAACCAAGGGATGGTTTCGGTGTATGTGATGAGTGATTGACTGGATTTTACCCTCTGTTCGAAGGGTACCTCCGAAGGGGCTTCGGAGGTGGTACCTCCGAAGGGTGTTCGGAGGTGTGTCACCGGAGTGTGTTCGGTGTTTGCTTGCTGCAGCTGTGCAGCGGAGTGTGCCTGTCGGAGGGGTCCGGCAGTACACAATGACTGGGTTCGTACCGAAGGCTTCGGTACTTTGGGCGGTACACCGGAGTGTGTGCCGGAGGTTGCTAACCCGGAGAGGTCTCCGGAGTACTGGATACACTTGTTTGCTTGTCGGTGGTGCGCAGGGACTTCGGAGGCGACGGACAGGGTTCGAGCCAGGTGAACCTGGGTCAAGCGGGTGGCTTGATGCCAGGGGAGCAGGGAGCTCCGTCACGGTGGCTGCGAAGGTGGTCCGGGTCGGTCCTCGGGTCGAGACGCGCCAGGTGAAGGCAGAGAGTGCGGAGCGTGGCTCCGGCTGAAGGTACTCCGAGACAAAGTCCTCGGAAGTGAGGCACTTCGAAGGTACTCCGAATGGAGTGTCTTCGGAGTTGGTGGACCAAGTCCACTGCGGAGGCAAGGGTTCGAAGTGTGCTCCGGAGGGAGACACTCGAAGGTGGCCCAACGAAGGTCTCAGAAGTCGAGGCGCATCGAAGGCATGATCCGGGTGAGGCTCGTCGTGGAGTGCGCTCGGGGAGAGGCACTGCGACGGAGTGCTCATGGAATGCTTCATGCGGAGGCCTTGGACGAAGGAGGGACTTCAAAGGGTGGTACTCCGAAGGTGGAGCTTCGGAGTGAGGTTGACTTGAGGTGCTTCGGCCATGCATGGCTTCGGTACACGGACGGACGGTGTTCGAGCTGGGAGTAGCTGCGAAGCCGTGGTGATCCACTCCGGAGGTGGTGGTGCGAAAGCCCAAGGGGCTTTGACGGCTTCGGCTCAAAACCGTCACTGTATCGAAGGACTTCTTCGGCGGAGCGAAGGCCAACAGGCTGCAGGCTTCTCGCCGAAGCTACCGCACCCTCCGGTGCGAAGGGAGGTTCCAGAAGTCAACACTGTAAAGGCTGACACTGTCCCCTCTGCAGCTGACAGAGAAGCCTCCAAAATAAAGGTGGACTACCTTTTGTACCCCTTAGTTCTGTAGAAACAAATCTGAATGTAAACCCTAGGGGTAAAGTAGTCACTTCCTTAGGATGAAGCCGTGGGCTATAAATATGGGGGCTCGGTAGGTAACATTTAACACTTTGAGTATTTACTGTTGAGCTCCTGTAGACAGACCTCGCTGTATTCATTCTGAGTTCAATTTATTTCAGTGTTCCTTGTTCAAGCGGCGAAGCCCTGTTTTTCTTGTGCTTTTTGCTTGAGCTCGCTTTGCATACTTCGCTAGTTTAGTGCACCGTAGCCTGTTGAGGCGAAGGTAGTTTTTCGTGCGAGGTGTGCTTTGTCAGTGTGCTGTCGCTCTGTGTAACACGAGGCAAGACCTCGCTGCTTACTAGCGAAGCCCTGTTCTTTTCCCGTAGTGCTTCCTGTGTCGAAGCCCTTAGCGTAGTCCGCCTTTGGTGTGTATAGACCTTCGCGTACGAACCCCAGCACTAGTTGCTGTCGCTAAGTACTTGGTCGAAGTCCACAGAGGGGTGTCCACTCGTGCGAAGGGTGAAGTGCGAAGCCTGCTCAAAGCACCTCGTGTGCGGAGCCTGCACTGACTTTGCAGAGTAGATTTTCGAGGTTTGTTAGTGGAGCGAAGTCTTCTTGGCTTCGAACTTTTGCTCCTGCGGAGCCTGTGTTCGGAGCTGTCGAAGTACCTCCGAACCAGACCTTCGAAGGTTGTGTTCGAAGCCTGTTCCGCAGAAGACAGAACAGACCCGAAGGCTAAGTTTTTAGCCCGAAATTTTAAAAGCTCCCATTCACCCCCCCTCTGGTCGCCGTTTCCGGTCCAACATCGAGGAAGATGAGGATACTCCAGCTGCTGATGAGGGTGGGCCTTCTGCACCTCCTGCAGAGCCCACACCTTCTGAGACTTCGACTGAAGACGAGGGCGGACCTCTGATCACTTCTTCCACTTCGATCGAGCCCCCTCAGTCGAGTCCAGAGGTGCCAGCTGCTGACTCCGGTGAGGTGACTTCAGATCACCAGGGATCCCGAGCAGTTCAGCGTGATCACCCCTCTGAGCTCATCATCGGTGATGTGTCTTCAAGAACTTTGCGTTCATCTGTTGACTCTCTTGCTGTGTTTGCTGAATCTGCTTTTGTTGCATCTTTTGAGCCCAGAGACATTTCTCATGCTCTTTCTGACTCGAACTGGATTAATGCCATGCAAGAAGAGCTTGAAAATTTTGTCCGCAATCGGGTTTGGACACTAGTAGAGCTGCCACCAGGATGCAACCCCATAGGCACCAAGTGGGTGTTCAAAAACAAGCAAGGTGAAGATGGGGTTGTGGTACGCAACAAAGCTCGACTAGTTGCCCAGGGTTTTTGCCAGAAGGAAGGTATTGATTTTGAAGAAACCTTCGCCCCTGTTGCCCGTCTTGAGTCCATTCGCATTCTTTTAGCTTTTGCCGCTTCGAAGGGTTTTAAGCTTTTTCAAATGGACGTCAAGAGTGCTTTTCTGAACGGGTACATAGAGGAGGAGGTTTATGTTAGGCAGCCCCCCGGTTTTGAAAACCCCAAGTTTCCTCGACATGTTTTTAAATTGCAGAAAGCTTTATACGGGTTAAAGCAAGCCCCCAGGGCTTGGTATGACCGGTTAAAGCAGTTTTTGTTGGGGAAGGGATTTGTGATGGGTTCTGTGGACAAGACTCTCTTCTTGCTCAGAGATGCTTCAGATTTTTTAGTTGCTCAGATATACGTGGACGATATTATCTTTGGCGGTACTACTAACGATCTTGTGTCCAAGTTTTCTGAGCAGATGCACAGCGAGTTTGAGATGAGCCTCATGGGTGAGCTCAAGTATTTTCTAGGGCTCCAGATCAAGCAGACCAAGGACGGCACCTTCATCCACCAGGGTAAGTACACTCGAGACATGTTGAAGAAATTCGACTTTGGTGGAGAGCTGAAGCCTCAGATGACCCCAATGGGTACATCTGGGGGCCTGGACAAGGACGAGAGCGGCGTCAAGGTCAACGAGAGAGAGTTTCGAGGGATGATCGGTTCGCTGCTGTACTTGACGGCGACGAGGCCAGACATACAGTTCGCCGTGGGACTGTGCGCGCGCTTCCAGTCTTCACCACGCGCGTCTCATCGGCAGGCTGTCAAGCGCATCTTCAGGTATCTCACTTATGCGCCTGATCTTGGTCTTTACTATTCAGCATCATCTTCTCTTGATTTATCTGGGTTTTCGGACGCTAACTTTGGTGGGTGCCGGTTGGATCGCAAGTCGACTTCCGGTACTTGCCAGTTTCTTGGTTCTTCTCTTGTCTCTTGGTCTTCTCGAAAGCAATCTGGAGTTGCTCTTTCGACCACAGAGGCTGAGTATGTAGCTGCCGCTAGCTGCTGCTCACAGTTGGTTTGGATGATTTCCACTCTGAGAGATTTTGGGTTGTTCTTTCCTACCAGAGTTCCTTTGTTTTGCGACAGCACCAGTGCAATTAGTGTAGGGAAAAACCCATGTCTCCATTCAAAAACCAAACACATTGATGTGCGCTTTCACTTTTTGCGGGATCAATATGAGAAAGGTGTCATTGACCTTGTTCATGTTGATACCCATCATTAGTTGGCTGACATTTTCACCAAACCCCTAGATCAGTCTACTTTTGAGCGTTTACGAGGGGATTTGGGTGTTGTGTATCCTTTTTAGGATATTTTGAGTCAGTTCATTTCTTTCTTCTTTACTCTTTTCTTGAGTCTTTTTGTGTGTGTTCTTATCATGCATATTCACATATCACACTTTTGAGCCTGCTTCTGTTATATGATTGAACTGCTTTACTTATTCTAGCCGGTACATGCTTTTGATTACTTGTCGATGATCATGCTTTGTTTCAGTTCATTTGATATGTCTGATATCTGTCATATGCATGGCTTTTATGCTTTCAAACTTGAAAAATGATCACCATTGCTTCTGGTAACTAGCATGTGTAGGCTGAGTGCTTTTGCTATCTGTTACATGCCTTGTAGCTAGTTCATCACATAGATGCAGATATGCAACTTGGACATATTTATGATTTAACATGGAAAATATGCTATAAAAATGATAAAAAAAAATCAATCAAAAATGAATGAAAATTCCATGCCTTTTTATGCTTGAGTTGAAAAGATCCAAGTGGGTTTGCTTTGTCGCATTGCATTGTTCTGGACTGCTTACCATAGTACTTTGGTATGACCTAGGACAATGTAGTGTATGCCAAGACCAATGTCTTAAGCTTCCGATGGTCCAGTTTTGGCCTAGGCTTGACTTGGTCGGTTAGCATAAGGTTTGACATGCAAATAACCCTTGGCACAAATGAAAAAGGAAAATGAAAAAGCCTGAAAATTAAAAAGACAACAAGTTTGCTGAAGCACTTTGTTTTGGACAATGCTTATCTTGGTAGATATCAGTTAGCTTCTGCATCTCATGTCTTACCTCGCTTGTTAACTGGAAAATGTGGTGATGCCTTTGTTTGCAAAAACTGAAAAATGCGTGCTAATGACTTTCTTTAGATATCATCTGTTGCACTGATCATGCCATGTGTCTTAGACAGTATGTCTTTTGCTATACTTGTTAGATGTTGTAATTGCAGTCAATCATATCTGAGAAGCATGCTTTCTGCACTCCACTTGCACCCCAGTTGCATTCATTGCATATTTTGAGGGGGAGTTGCATTTCAGGGGGAGTCAGTGTCGTTCTAGAGTGCTTGATGAGTTCACTTGTCAACAAGGGGGAGAAATTTTGGGAGAAGAGTTTAAGGGGGAGTTTTGGCTTTCTCTGGGATTTGTTTTAGGGGGAGTTTTTGTCCCGTCTGTCCTTACTCTTTTGATGTCCTTGTTGATGTTTCTGAGACTGCACTCATTTTGAGCTTTTACTTTTGGTTAACCATAATGACCGTTTTTTTGCTTTTGTTTGGCTTTTGGTCATTAAGGTTAAATTTTTACTTTATTTTTTTCTTCTCTGTTTTCTTGTATTTTGTTTTCGTGTTTCCACAGTTGTTCGCAGGTACTGAAGAGCAGATGAAGTGAAGTGTTGACAATGCACTCATCAAGGGGGAGATTGAGGAGCCATGCTGAATAGCGTGGGCCTCATGGCTCCAGATGTGATGAGTCATTGTCAACGATAGTCAAAGAGGACTGAAAAGAGAGAGAAGATCTGCTGTGTCTGGGCCGCGTGTGACTCAGGTACACGGGCAGCGAGCGACTGTCGGGCAGAGGGGCCGCGAAGTCGGGCTGGCCCAATCCGGGTACATGGGCTAGGAGCAGCAGAGGATCCACTGGACTGTTGACCGGGATTGACTCAGGTACACGGGCGGTGAGTGATTGCCGGGCTGAGGGAGCCGCGGAATCAGGCTGGCCCAATCCGGGTACCCGGTGCGAAGACGGTGGACGCTTTGTCAGTTTCGGCGCAAAACTGACAACCGTTGATTTCGGATCTGACCGTCTTGAGGCGAAGCCGTAGCTGCTACGAAAGCTCCGCATCAGGACAAGTTACCTTTATTTAGGATTTTACTATTTTGCCTTTAGGCCCACAATCTGTCAGTCGAGTCTGTAAAAATATCCTAAGGGCAGTTTGGTCTTTTCCATTTATTTCAGAGTCTGTAAAAAACTCTAGGGGTATTTCTGCATTTTTTACATTTAATGGGCTGCCTATAAATAGGCCCCAATATCCTAGGGTTAGGGTTACCTTTTTACTGAAATCACTTTTCTAATCAATCCATTGGGTCATTTTCTTTGTCCCCTGTGCGCCGCCATTTGTTGTTCTTCCTGTTCATTGAGTTGCCATAGGATCTTGTTTTGATCTGCACATCAAGAGATTATTTTATCTGATGATTTTTATTCTCTTCTCTTTGTCATTAGAAGTTACTCTGTGGTTTCATTTCTCATCACCTCGTTTTGCGTGTCCAGTTTCATCGCCTGACTCGAAAATGTTTCCGAGTAGCTAGCATTCTTGCTTTTCTGTTTGATGCACAGAGGTTTATTTTATTTTACAGCAGTCTTCATCCGTATGTCACTTTCACTAGCTAGCCATGCATTGTTCTTCGGTAGGTAGCTCTGTAGAGGCTAGACCTTGAACTGTTTCTTGAATTTGAGCCACAATTTTATCTCGCATGTCAACTTTCCTCAAAACTGTTGCAAGTGCTCTCTTTTTCATGCGTTGCTACAGATAGCTGGTTCCCTTGCAGCAGGCAAAGTCCTTTCAAGCTTTTTACTGTGCTGTGCTGTACTAGTTGGAATTGCCATGCTCTCTTTTTAATCTTAGACTATGCAGCTATGATCTCTAGAGTCTGGACCTCTATATGCTGAAAAGTCTATGCTGTTTTCTTGCTCTGTCCAATGTGTAACAAAAACAGTACAGCATTTACTTGAGTAAAAATCTTCGCTGTTAACGCAAGGCATCAGTAGTTACTGATTTAAACAACTTGTGGGTCCCACTTGTTGTTTGGCTGCTGTTTTCGAAGTCTGACAGCGAAGGTTCGCAGCAGTACTTGAGTTTTAACGAAGCATATTTCGCTGACGTAATTTTCGCATTCGAAGTGTGCTGATTTTTGTTTCTGGTTGTTCGAGCGAAGTCCGCACATAGAGTCTTCGGCATTTTTATTTGGAGTACTACTTGTGAGGCTCACTTTGCAGAGAACAGGCTTCGCATGTTTTCTCTTTTCTGGCATCTTGTGCGAAGTTACACTTCGAACATGCTTCGAACCCTGTAGCTCCAAGGAGAAAGCCTGCACACGAGCAGTGTTTGTCTGCGAAGCTGTTGCTCAAGCACAGGCAAGAGGTGCGAAGCCTAGCATTCGAAGATGCTCAGTGAATCTGACATTCGAAGTCATACTTCGAAGCCTTTGTGCATGATTTCGAAGGCCAGCTGGCTTCGGTCAAGTCTTTCTCAAGAATCTGAAGACCAAGCTTCGCTGGTCTGTTAGCTTCGAACAAGCTTCGAAGTCTTTTTGGCTCTGTGAACGAAGCCCTGCAGAGAGCAGCTACACATTTTGACGTTTGAGACTTCGATCGTCTACCTTCGACAACTTCAGACTTCACACGTACTTCGAAGCAGGCTTCGTCAAGTACCGAACAGGAGACAACGTTGAACAGTAAAACCTATCATCTCACGTACACTCAGATTAATTACCTGTGATATTCTATCTCTATGAAGTTTGATCTGCCCATACTTTAATTGCCTTAATTAATCTGCCTTTCAACTCTGAGTTGGTGTCTATTCACTTAGGACACCGATTGTTATTAAGCTAGATTATTTTCTTGGATTTGATCTGCTAGTTTCTACTGGTTATTAGTCGAGGTGCGTTGGGTATTGGGAGCAGGCCATTGATTCGAAAGAATTTTTTAGGCGCCCATTCACCCCCCCTCTGGTCGCTACTTTTGGTCCTACACCCGTCGCTGGAATCGCTCACCGTCGCACCGCCGGAGTTGAGGAAGACAGGTAACTTACCCCTCTCGACGCGTGCCGTGCCGGATTCTATCCTGGCCGCACGATCTCGATCCGATGGCATGGATTAGAACCCTTGCGACATTTAATCTTGCGCGTCCATCTGCCCAAAGGGGTATCGAGCGCTGTGTGCCGTTGATCGCCACTTAACGCCCCCGCCTCATCCCTGTGCGTTGGATCTGGATCCAACGGTCCAGGATGGGCCGGACCACGTGCACAGTGCACGGGTTCACGGTGGATCTAGTTCACCGTGGACCCGAGGCCGTTTTTGATTTAAATTAAATTCCAAAAACTGTTTTAAACTTATAAATTCATATTTGACGCATTTTAACTTCAAAAATCATCATTTCAATTCGAGAAAATTTATAATTTTATTCTCTACATGTTAATGTAATAAAAATAGTATGTTTACTTTGAATATTTCATGCTTATTTAATAAAGTATTCAAATGCACTTTAGGGTAAATTACAAATTGGCTCATTTCAATTTTAGAGAAATTTATCTTTTATTCTTTTCATGTTAGTATAATGAAACCACTAGGTTTACACTGAACCTCTTATTTTAAATCAGTTAGAAAATTTAAAATACAATTGTTTACATTATTATCTCTTTTAGAAAGGACATTATTTCATTAAAGTTCATTTTAAAATATTCGTAAAATGAATTTCAGAAACTTAACAACTTTATTTTTCCTTGGTTCAAACCAATCAAAACTTATATACCTGTTGTGTGGTTTTTGGATTGTTTAATTGAATGTTACGTTTAATTTATTTATATCGAGAAGACTACGACATCGCCGAGGAGCCGGAATACTTTCCCGAAGTTCCTCCCTCCCCTTTCGCTGAACAAGGCAAGTCACCAAACCAATCTTTTGAGCATGTTGAACCCATGTTTTATTAAACTATCGCTAAAACACATAGGATATACATGCATTAGTCAAATGGAACCCTTACAATATATTTATTAGGATCCCCTGACCTTGGTGTGCAACCCAAGCCATGCTTTCTAGCCTAAACTCCTTCTCACCATATGATTAGTATTATTAGCTAGTGTCCAATGTATCGACATGATTTCTATAGGGTTAAAAATGAGTCATAGCAACTTGGTTCTACTATATGATCCCCGTTATCCTTATCTTTGGAATTCTGTTGGTGATAGAGTTTTGGTTGTGAGTATATGCATAGTGGGTTCCGGGTGTAAGCTAGGGCATTGGTCGGTAGCACCCGGGGCACTATAAGGACCGGTCTGAGGGATCCATTGCAATACACTTCCGTATTAACCACAAGTCTAATGGGTAAGTCCTAACTAAGGTATGGAGTGTTCCAAACCAAGGCCACCATTTGGAGATGGGTCAAGCTGCACCTGCGGGTGGCTTGTACCGACGTGGTGCAAAAGGGGGTGCGATATTAGCCGGGATGCGGCCCGGCGCGCCGCCGAAACCTAGAGCGGGTGGTTATCGCTTGGAGCATTTCATGCTGAGGTTTTGGCACGAGTTCCCGTGGTATGGGTCATCTCATTACACTTTGGTGTTTGGGATGAGTGCGTGCCTTGTGGGTACAGTAGTACATCTCTGATCAGAGTCATAAATCTTTTCGAAAAGCCGAGCCCACGGTAAAGGGCGGGTTGCGTGACATCCCACAGTTAGTTTACTTTTGGAATGAATGTGCATGATGGTTTGACATGTAAGGACTTTTGTGCGAGGAGGGAAAACATACTCCTCGAGTTATATGGTATTATGATGTTCATGTTTATTATTCCGCATGATTAAATTTGACCACACTAAATGCAATAACTGAAAAATATACTTTTCCACACTTTTAGCCATTGTCATTCTTTTGTTATTATCTTGCATTACTACTTGCATTTGTGGTGGCTTGTTGAGTACTCTTTGTACTCATACCCGTTGGACACACCATTCAGAGGATGCCTACTACGAGGATGGTCTGGAGTAGCGACCCAGTCAAGAAGAAAGATCCTGAAGAAGGCGTTCGTCATGCAGTTTGTTTTTATTATTTTAATTTTACCCTTATGTAATAATATGGTCTGCGTACCATGAATACTTGCCGTATGTACGTTGTCGCATGATGAACCTCTTGTATTACTGTTTTTCGTTAGAAATTCAATAATGTTCCGATTTGATAAATCGGGGCATCACAGAAGGCCTTCGGGCCGAAGGCTGCAGGCTCGCTGGAAGCTTCCGAAGCCCATAGCTTTGTGGGCATTCGGACCTGTAGGGCTTTGGCCCAACCCGGGACATGTGTATTTTCGGCCCAAATTACCAAAATTGATATTTTGACAATCTTAACCATTGATGCTATTTTTTGCTATCAACACGATGCTTCAGGACATTAGGTACTAAGTTTTCTTGATGGCAATGCTGGTTATAATCAAATCTTTATGGCTGAAGAGGACGTCTACAAGACAGCCTTTCGATGCCCTGGTTTTCTTGGTTTATTCTAGTGGGTCACTATGACTTTTAGTTTAAAGAATGTTGGCACTACATATCAACATGTTATGAACTTGATCTTTCATGACTTGCTAGGAGTTATGTTAGAAGTTTACATTGATGATGTTGTAGTCAAATCGGACGCTATGGGAAACCATCTAGCTGATTTGAAAGTCGATTTTGATAGGATGCGACAGTATGGCTTAAAAATGAACCCGCTCAAATGCGCTTTCGGCGAGCTGGCGGGCAAGTTCTTAGGCTTCATGATTCATGAAAGAGGCATATAGATCGATCCTAAGAGGCTTGAGAAAATTAGAAACTCGTAGCGCCGACATGCAAGAAAGATGTGTAGAAGTTGCTAGGCAAGATGAATTATCTGCGTTGTTTTATATCTAACTTGTCTAGCAAGATTGATGCCTTTGTCCCCATACTCTGGCTAAAGAATGAAGTCGAGTTCACTTGGGGGGCAAGTCAGCAACGCGCCTTTGAAAATATCAAGGAATGTTTGTCATCGCCACCCGTGGTGAGAGCACCCAAAGTTGGGATTCTGTTTCGGCTATACATCGCTGCCGAAGAAAGCATGATCGGGGTCGTGCTAACCTAGAAGGTGGAGGGAAAGGAGTACGTCTTCACGTTTTTGAGCCACCACCTACTGGACGCCGAAACTAGGTACGTGTTTGTGGAACGTTTATGTTTATCACTTTACTACACATGTACCAAATTGCGTCACTATCTTCTCCCTACTATATGTGTTATTGTCTGCCAAACCGATGTTATAAAACACATGTTGCAAAAGCCAATTCTAAGTGGAAGAATCAGGAAGTGGGCGTACGCTTGATTGAGTATGATTTGGCCTATGAACCCCTAAGAGCTATGAGAGGCCAAATTGTCGCTGACTTTATAGTTGATCATCACATAGATGTTAGTTGGAGTGACAATGTTGCAAAAGAATTCAGAGAATAAATTGTTCTGAAGCAATTGCAAAAACTATACTGCAACTAAACCCACTGAAAAACTCTGGACTAGGAACAGTACAGTCACTTTTAGAAAAATTCAGGTTTTATGATTTAATTCAATTTGCAGATTTCAACACTGGAGCAAATCTTGATTTCAACCCTTAAAACTTCAAACAGTCTACACATAGACTGAAATCTTGAATTCATATAACAAATCAGTGAGAATGTAGTTAATTGCAGTATATAATTCAAACAACACATCTTAACAGCAGGGATCAAAAGTGTTAATCAAGAAAATGAAGCCTTCTTCAACCAAATTAGTACACATGAGTAACTTCAGAGAGGTAGATTGAAGACTAGACTATCTCATAACATAGATAGGTCTTCAAGTTAATATCCACAGCAAAACACAAAATTAGATTTGAAACAAAACTTGACTAATAGACCATATGAACTGAGGTCACCCATATTTAGTGCCTAACTCAAGATATCCACATGAAAACTAAATGAATTCAAAGCTCAATCATATTCAGCATAGATCATACATATTCCTGGATATACTCTCTCAAGAAAATGGTCAAGATCATCACAAAATATCCTGTCAAACAGTGCTCACAAACCTCATGCAAATATCAGATCAAAGACAAGATTCTCAATTTTTTCTAAGTGAAACTCAGAAATAACAACTTGATCCTTACACAAAATAATTAGTTCATCATTCAATCATGAAATCACTCAAGCAACACTTCAATGATCAGCCAAAATCCTGATGAACACTTGATGAAACATTTCATCAAACATGTGGGGAGCAAAACCAAATACTATACCACTTTCGAGAATAAATTTTCAGAACTGTGGTGCCTCCTTTGATCAGCAAAATAAATAAGAAGAAATCACATAAATCCTTTGCAACTTTCAAAAATGGATCATTCAATTCATGCACAACAAAATATGTATAAACACCACTATCTACTTTTGCACTAGATTCACCAGAAAATGCAACACAAAAACGAATTTAGTCTGTAAACTCACCTGCGCTGGAAACAGAGAGGATCTTGAACAGTGTTGCCGAAAATCCTGTGCAGAATCCGAAAAATCGCGGGAAATCACTATTCCCCGTCAAAAGCTCCTTCAAACACTAGTTTTCTCATGAAATTTCATTGAAATTTTTTTCTCTCAAGTCCCAAATGGTTCAGCCAACTTGGGGGATAATATCCTACCAACTCATGTTCTAGAAGCCCCCATTTTACACATAGACCTTTAGTAATTTCAGAATTAACAATTCTGAAAATTACCCTATAAAACCTAAAAGTAAAATTACAAAATGACTCTCCTTTTAATATAATTTCAGAGTAGAACCACTCTAAAAATTATACCAAGAGGTTACACTACAAAACTGAAAATTTAAACTAAAACTAGACGCCTATTTATTGAATTAACAAAAACATTAAACGTTTCGACGATTTTCAGCAAAAACCGACAAAGCCTCTCAACCCTTCGACTCGTGACACCGCTTCGCGACTCCGAGCGCCAGCAAGCCACTTCCGCTCTCGAACCCCTCGAGCCACCTGAATGCTTGTCCTGGCCTCCCTCTCGCAAACCCGGTCGTCATGCCGTCGCAGTCAGTCGTCCGTCCAAGTATTGCTCGGTCTCTTCGCGCACTCTTGAGATCTTCTCCAACTTCGCCCGGCCTCCCTGATCCTCCGGCATCAAGCTCCCCGCTCGACCCTCGATCACCCGCCATCGACAGTCGGTCAGCATCTCCACCCTGCACAAACAAGACAAGCCAAAACAAGAACGCGACGCACCGCCGAAACCCTCGGTAGCCAAACTTTCATTCCACATCGAAACCCTCAATGCACTCAACCAACCTCAACCACTCAACCGCTCATCCTTGTCAATCACTCATCATCTAGACCGAAACCACCCTTGGTTTCACAATCTCCCCCTTGATGAGTGCATTGACAACCCAAAAACAAATACAAGATGAGGATTGCAAGTTACGTGCACAAGTGACCATAAAAACTCATAAAAGAGCAAAACATGTTACCTGGTGAAAGATCTCCCCGCTTGAGCAAAAACCTTATGCAAGGAAAGGCAAAAGCATCAAAAACAACTTAATGCAACATGAAAGCCATTACTCCCCCTTAATCAAGCAATCATCCAAAAAGCACAATCATCAAAAAAGCTCCAAAAACATCATGTAGATCATTTCTCCCTCTTTGACAATGCAGGCATCAAGGAGATAAAAATATGCAAAGAGGGGAATGAGAGTAAAGCAGAGATGTGAGCTTCTGAAACATGAGCAGCTGCAATTATAGTACAAACAAGCATTCGCCTTGAATATCATCTAAAAGTACTGTATGACAACCTCAAATGAATACCATCTAAACAAAAGGCATGAGCAAGCATTTTCAGGTTTTAACAAATAAAAGCATCACCACTCAAACTAGCATACTAGACATGTCAAGGCATGAGATGCAAAAGATAAACAAGCACACACTAGATAAGCGTATCCCACTTCAAGGTGCTTCAGCAAACATGATATGCAATGAATTTTAAATTTCTCATTTTTGTGCCAGGGGTTATTTGCATGTCAACCTTATGCTAACCGACCATGCTAAGCCTAGGATGAAACCATCAGAAGCTTAAAGCAATGGTCTTGGCAAACACTTCAATGTCCCAGTTCATACCAAAGTGCTATGGTAAGCCGTCCAGAACAAAGTACTGTGACAAAGCAAACCCACATGGATCTTTTCAAATTTCAGCACACAACAATATGAATGTCATTCATTTTCACTTTCATTAATTTTTCATTTTCATTTTCATTTACTTTCATTTTTGATGAAATAAAGTTGCGTATTAGCATCCAAGATAGAAAGGACCTAGCTATCAGGTGTGTAAAACATAGCAAAAGCACTCAACCCATTCAAGCTAGTTTCTAGACTAAGCAGTGATCGTTTTCAAATTTTCACAAATAAAAGCCATGCTCATGACAATTATTAGATGAAGACATGCCAAGTAATCAACGGTATTAAAGACAATAGATCAAAGGCATTATAAAGCATGTACTTGTAAAAGCAATTAATCATATGATAGAAGCTCATGTAATGCTACACAACTCCCCCTCAAAACATACTAGTATCTCTCGGATGCTTAGTGAGAGGGTGAGTTAAAAATTGTTTTGGAATCCAGCATCGAAAAACACAAGATCCAGGCAAAGTAGTAGACTGACCATGCACAGGAGATAAGCCATGATAAAAAGTGTGTGGTCTAGCAATAAAGCACGAACCTAGAAATCGATGAGGTCTCCCAACCTGTCAAGCATCAAAGCCTCTTACACGTGATCTATCACCATATGAAGCATGGTGTACATCATGAGGGGCAATCTCACTCTCAAAACCATGTGGGGCCTCAAAAGATCGGAAAGCATACTCATGCAAATCAAGTGAAGAATAATCATGAAAATCCAAAACACGATGACAATAAGCGCAATGAAAAACTTTCTTGTGTGTAGTTTATATGTTTCTGGCGTGAACCTCACAGTTTTTCTAGGTTTTTGCTTGGAGTCTGTCTTGAGTGAAGAAATGATTATCTTTTTGGGTTGGGTAGGATTTTCGGATTTTTGAGGTGTGTCTAACTGGGCTCTCTCTTTCTCAAGGGTAGTAGGTAGAGTGAACACATTTTGGCTTGGGGTATTAGAAAAAGTTCTCTCATAACCTAACCCAAGAGCTAACCCTGCCCTATCAGTGCACCTTTTTGTTTTGTCCAAAAGCAAATCCATTTTCCCTTTCCCTTCAGTGCATTTGTCTACCATGGAAAGCAGATAATCATTCTCACATTTCAATTTTTCTACTTGCTCTCTAGCAAAGCTGAGTTGGTCCTTAAGGATGACGCAGGTGGGACACACCGGCTGCACATCCTTAGAACACTCAACACTCTCCAATCTATCCTTAAGCTCATCGATATGCTTATCTCTCAGACTAACGCTTTCAATCAGTAAAGTGCAGTTTAAGAATTCATCGATGGCACAAGGACTAGACTCCACCACCAAAAGTTGCTTCTGAACATTTTCAAGTTTTTCAATGTTTTGAGCATGTATCAGATGCAACTGAGCAAGTTCATCCATAACGATACGACAAGACTCACATTCAGCAATTTCAGACTCAGACTTCAACAAAGCAAGTTCAGTAGAAAGTGATTCAATTTTAAGATTTAGTTTCTTTCATTCTTTAGCAGCAAGATTAAGCAGTCTATCTTGTGAAATAATTGCATCATGTAATTCATCGTTTTGAACAAGTAATTGGTCATGTGATACACTAACCTCAGATGAGTCAGGCTCATCATTGCTGTACTTGTCATTGGTCATGAAGCAAAGCCCGTTGAAGTCCTTCGTCTTTCCTTCTTTTCTTCATTCTTGTAAAATTCTTCTTCATCAGAGCTTGGCTCTTCACTCTAGGTGTTGTCGATATCGCTGAGTGCAGCCACAAAAGATCTAGCCATCCTTTTGGCCACTTTTCCTCTTTTGCCTATGAAGAAGGATTTTTTGTCTCTTTTCTGGTGTCTCAGTTCATGTTTGTTGGCGTAAAAGATTACGCTAACAGGTTCTAGAAGATTAAGAACTAACAAACGAAGAGTTTGTGAAGCGGACTATTTCAAGCCTTCGAATTGGATAATAGCTCGAAGTATTTCGATGCCTATTACAGGGTGAGAATGGGGGTATTTATAGGTAAAAATCTTAAGGAAAAAACCTTTTTACCCCTCAGTTACAACAACCATAGTGGAAACTATTTCGGTACCCCTAATAGGGTTAAAATGGTAAAAGACTAATCTAATTAGAAAGAAGATAAGTCTTCTATCCTCGTTGGCAGCTTTGTGCTCCGAAGATTGAACCTTCGAAGTTATACTTCGAACAAAAGTCTGGACGGATTCTCCGAGCTTGATCATATGCGAGGCTGGAGTTAAGTCTTGGACTTCTGTTTAGTAAATTGTCTTTGTCTTATAACCTTAAAGACCCTAGGGATGAAGTATTTTCCCCCAATAGTAGCCCCTCGAATACGCTTCTCCGAGTAATCTGTAAAGTTAGGGAAGCAGTATATGCAAGAAATATATTCATGCTCAGGGGCTTAGTGAAATATACCAACCTTGGAAGTATTCAGAAATTTACAATCTTCGAATCGACTTCCATGCGAAGGTATCATCAGAGCAGCTCCGAAAATAATCTTTGCGAAGTGCTCCCGCATTGTTCCTCTTCCTGCTTTCTGAGCTCTAGTTTCAAACTCTCACCTTCTTCAATGGCGAAGACCAGTCACAAGGCTCTCGTCCCTGCTTCGACCCTAGCCAGGCAGCAAGCTATGGCGGCCGTAGCAGCGGCGGTGCCTATAGGCAACCCTTATTCAGCTGGTCTCCATGACCTTCTCCCAGTGTCTTCAAAGTATTCTGACTAATCGTACAACCTAGGACCTTCAACCTACACGAAGAAATCCATTGCGGTGGTGATTGCGGGGAAGATTAGTCCAGGGATCAAGATTCGCCAATCTGGCCAGGAAGCAATCCCTTCGCCTCGGTCCAGAGAAGTGGTTGTGTTCGAAGTGTTCTTCAAGGCTGGGTTGAGACTTCCCACAGTAGACTTCCTTTCTGAGGTATTGGAGCTTTTTCATGTTACTCTTCCTCAGTTATCTCCGAATGTCATAGCACGCCTTACAATCTTCGAATGGGTGATGCGAGCCGAAGGTTGCAAAGGGAGGGCAAAGATCTTCGCGGCACTCCATAAAGTTTCTTGCCAACCAAAAACTTACCAAGGCTCCGGAGGAGAGAAGATAGTAATTGCCTTCGGTAGTATCAACTTCCGGCTCCGAGATGAGTATCAAACATGGTTCCCAGTGAAGCCCATCAACGCCAGGTGGTATACGGACTGGGTCCTTCGCTGGTTTTATGCTGAAGTAGGAGCGGACAACACCTTGGCCGAGCCTCTTGAAGACATCTTTTACCGGAGAGAAGTAGAGGTTCATCCAGACCAAGGCCAGCTCGAAGTTCGCCTCAACCTGCTACAAATAATAAGTCACCGCATGAGCATGCGGGACTTAGCAGAGGAGTTCATCGGACTCTGAATTTCACTCCTGATGGCCAACTGGCCTATTAACTTCGAAGTGAATCCAGAGGGTGGACTCCGAGAGATCTCTTCAAGTGTTGCAGGTAACCTTGGAAGCTCTGCAAAATGTTTTATATGCAATAATTTCATAAAAATGATTTAACTGAAATAAAATCTTATCTTTCAGCTCCGCGCGCCACCTTGACTTCGGAGCAAGTTGTACGGTCTTTGGAGAAGATCCTCGGAGCTCCTACGCTCACCGAGAAGGAATGGAGGGTGAAGCTGGTGGGCAGCTGGGAGCAGTTCAACCGAGTATGGAGCGTACTCGGAGTTGAGGCTCCTTCTCTTCTGGACTGGAGCACGTCTGAGCTAGGTCCCAAGAAGAGGAAAGCTAAAGCGGGGACCTCGGCGCCGACCAAGACACCCATGAAGAAGGTTGCCCGAAAGGCGAAGTTTGTTGCTCCTTCTAAATCCCCTACTTTGTCTTCGGAGTCATCTGAAGATGAAGGACAAATAGAAATACGGAGGGAGTTTGAAGTCCCCACCGAGGGTGACGCGGTGGTTGAGCCCGTTGCTAAGGACAACCTCGAGCAGATGGGGACTCAAAATGTCTTGTCTGGCCAAGAAGTCCCTGCTGCGGGATAAGGCGGAGTCGAGACGATGAATGATCAAGTCTCAGCTCCGGACGAAGTAATAGCTGCGGTTGTTGGAGAGGTTTTGGCAGCTAATCCTTCAGTTCCCAGCTTTGAGTCCGAAGAGGACTTCGAAGAGGCGTTCGAGCCTCCGAGCAGTCCCGTGCTCATCCGGCGGCATAACGTCGAAGGTAAACTTCAGTAGAGTACCTTTTCTTTCTTTTTATGTCCTGCAAAATTTATGCAATATATAATACCTTTGGCCTTTATAGGATCAACTCCCATGGAGATGACCCCTGTCACAAAGACTGTGCCAGAGGCTTCGAAGTCTCCGAAGCCAATCCCAGAGGTAGCCATGAAAATGGGGCCTAGGAAAGGTAAAGTCAAGGGGGAACCTCTGCCTGCTCCGACTCCAGGATGGACCCCATCGGAGTCTACCGACAGAGGCCAATCCACGGAAGGGGGCCAATCTAAGGAAGTCTCCAAAGACGCGATGCTGCGCTCTGTCCCTTCTCTGAGCGAAGATGATCATAGAGCATTGTCAAGGCTCCCCCTCCTAGCTCCTTTTCTGGAGCGAAGGACTGGACTTCGGAGTTTGCTAGAGCCTCTGGCTCGAGCTAGTCGTGAGGTTGGGGAGACCGACTTGGTAGCCATTCTCAGGGAAGCTGAGGGGTCGGAGTTGGATGCGTCCTTGGAGCGGGCAGCCTATCAGGTACAAAGTATATACAACAACAAAGTTAGTTTAAACATGTAAAGAGTTTGCTTACATCGCTCTTTTTTTCATTCGCAGCAAATAGTCTTGGATCGAGCTACGCCCGTATAAAATGAGCGGGAGTGTAACCGACTCAAGGAGAAGATAACGGCTCTTCAGGGGAGTCTTGTTAGCTCTGAGGTTCGGACATCTAGCTTGGATGAAATGGTGGCCGTAGAAAGGAAAGCCAGACTTGGCTTGGAGGCTGCCAACCGCAAGCTTGAAGCTGAATAGATTGTGCTTTCAGTCGAAGTGGAAAAGCTGCGGAGGGAGCAAGCAACTGCAGGGGCTGAGCTGGTCAAGCTCTGAGAGGAGCAGCTGAAGTTGATGGAGGAGGCCAACAACTTACTCGGACAAAAGAATTCTTTGATTACGAAGGCAGCTAGGCTCTCATCCTTGACAGATGAGTTATCTACGTCGAAGAATGCTTTGTCCGAAGACAAGGTGAAGTGTGAGAAGGTGTTGATAGCAAAAAATAGCATTAATGGCTAGATTGTCAAAATATCAATTTTGGTGATTTGGGCCGAAAATACACATGTCTAGGGTCTATCCGAAGCCCTACAGGGCCGAAGTCCATTGAGCTATGGGCTCCGAAAGCCTCTAGCCAGCCCATGGGCTTTGGCCGGGAAGCCCTCGGAGGCCCACTCCACCGAAGCTTCGGCCCGAGGAGCAGGCCTCGACGGGCCTGGCCGAAGCCCACTTCGGCAGATATGGAGTTGTATGTGATTCTGGCTCAATTCTTATCTCGATCTGGCCAGATTAATAGCAGATTAGATTAAGAATTAAGCCCCTATAAATAGAGCGGCAAGGCCAGCGTAGAGGCCCCCCAACTCAAACCAAACCAAAGCCCTATGCATTGATCGTATTTACTTTACCTTTATTTTCCTGTACCTCTTCGTGGGTTTTCCTGGAAGCCCTCCGCCGGCCACTACGGAACAGTGGTAACCCTTGTTACTTCGCCTGTGAAGTATCCGTTAATCTACTTAATAGATTGCTATCGCCTTGTTACTTCGCCTGTGAAGTATCCGCTAATCTACGTAACAGATTGTGTAACACCCCAAATTTTCAAAGCAATAAAAATATTATTAAATTCAATTTATTGAAATTATTATTTCAGAAAATACTTTTAAATCCCTTTTATACCCTTTTGAACTACAACATAGAGTAGATGACCAAATCAGGAGGTGAAACTTTTTGTATATGATCCTAAGACCAAAATATAATTTTGAGAATTTTTATAAATTTTTACCAGCCTTGGAAGTAGCCCTAATATTTTAACCCATTTTCTGGAATTATTTTATTCAGAAAAGTATTAGAACAGTAATGGGCTCCTCCCCTCCCTTCTCTCTCTCCCGGCCGGCCCAGCCCGTTACCGCGCTCGCCTTAGACTGACACATGGACCCCACCTGTCGGCGCCGAAACCTTTCCCCTCGCGCGCGAACCCGACACCTCGGCCCCACCCGTCAGTCGCCACCCTCGCCCGCTCGCGCTCACTGGCCAGTGGCCCCCGCATGTCAGTTTCGCCTTCAACCTCCCGCCGTCGCCCCCAAATCGCGCCGGCCGACGACCTCGCCCTCGGATCCGCCTCGCCGGCCCATCCCGCATTAATTCGTCGCCATTAATCGGTCCCCCGCGTCGCGTCGACCGTTTCCCCCCGTTAAACAGCGCCTTTACGCCACGGGATCGCCGCTCCGCGTGCATGGCCGAGCCATCGCCGGCGAGTAAAGGCCCTCGGCCGGTTTCCTTGCATGCGAGCCCTCTCCGGCCTCCTATTTAAACCCCCAGCCTGAGCCGCGTTCGACCCCCACGCTTAATCGCCTCGAGAACGAACAGAGCACTCGCATTTCACTTTTTAGCGCACACCCTCCGATTCACCTCCGGCCACCGCTCGCCGTCGCCTCGGACCGTCCCCGTCCGTGCCTCCGCCACCATCGTGACCGCCAGGACCTCGCCGACCTCGGCCACCACTTCGTCGACGACGAACCTCGCCGGATCGCCGTCCCCGCCTCGGAATCGAGAACCTTCGCCGCCACCGCTCGTCGCCGGCCTCACCCCGTCGACCCCGGACCACCGCAACGGTACCCTTTTGTTCCCCTCGGTACCCCCTTTCCGTTGTTAGCCCTAGCTAGACTAGATAGCCCTCGACCTCGCCGGAATCGCTCGCCGTCGTACCACCGGAGTCGGGGAAGAAGGGGTACTTTACCCCCCCGACACGCACTGTGCCGGATTCAATCCTGGCCGTGCGATCCAGATCCAACGCTTGGGTTAAATCATCTGCTCGGTTTAATCCTGGCCGTCGGATCTGAGTGAAGCGGTACGGTGCGATCTCGTGCGTCCATTTGTATTTAAAACCCGCGTTTAATCCCGTGCGTCCACGTGGTACCGGTTCGAACGTTTTAATCCTAGCCGTCCATCGCGACTTACGCGTCCCGCCTCGCCCTCGCGCGTCGGATCTGGATCCGACGGTCCAGATCGACCCGGCGCACGCGCACAGTGCGCGGGTTCACCGTGGGCCTGGCTCACCGTGGACCCGAGAGTTTTAAAATTTGAAAATAAATTCCAGAAATGCTTTTAAACTTGTAAAATTCATATCTAATGAAATTGGACTCTAAAAATTACCATTCCAATTTTAGAAAATTCATAAAATTATTCTCTACATGTTTATGCAATAAAAACAGTAGGTTTATTTTGACATTTTCATGTTTATCCAAATACTTATTCAAAAGCCTTTAGGATTAAAATATGGATTAAAATATTTAAACTTCAGAAAAATTTATATTAATTTCCTTTCTGTCCATTCACTGAAAACCACCAAGTTGACATGAACTTTTCATTTCACACTTATTTGAGAATTTAATATGACAATAATCACATTTAAACATTTGTTTTCTAAAAAGGACAACCCTTCATTTTAATCCCTTTAAAATTATTTATAAAATTCAGAACCTTAACCTTTGAGTTTATTTATTTATAATCAAACCAACTTTAACTTATATGCTTGTAATGTAATGTTATATGGTTTGATTGAATGTTGTGCTCTTTTTGTTTTAATCTTTATATTAAAAAGACTACGACGCCGCCGAGGAGCCGGAATACTTCCCGGAAGTCCCTCCCTCTCCCTTTGCTGAACAAGGCAAGTCACCAAACAATTCTTTTGAGCATATTGAACCCATGTCTGAATTGACTATCGCTAAAACACATAGGTTATGTATATGCATTAGTCAAATGAACCCTTACATTATATTTATTTAGGATCCCCCGACCTTGATGTGCAACCCAAGCCATGCTATCTCGCCTAACCTCCTTGTCACCATGTGATCAATGATATTAGTTAGTGTCCAATGTATTGACACGGCCGCTATAGGATAAAAATGAGTCGTAGCAAAATGGTTCTATTATAAGATCCCCCGTTGCTTCTTATCTTTGGAAATTCTGTTGGTGATGAGTCATGGTTGTGAGTGTATGCATGGTGGGTTCCGGGTGCAAGCTAGGGCATTGGTCAGTCGCACCCGGGGCACTATAAGGACCGGTCTGAGGGATCCGTTGCAATACACTTACGTACTAACCACAAGTCTAGTGGGTAAGTCCTAACTAAGGTATGGGTTGTTCCAAACCGAGGCCACCATTTGGAGATGGGTCAAGTTGCACCTGCGGGTGACTTGTACCAATGTGGCGCAAAAGGGGGTGCGACGTTAGCCGGGATGCGGCCCGGCGCGCCGGCGAAACCTAGAGCGGGTGGTTATCGCTTGGAACATCTCATATTGAGGTTTTGGCACGAGTTCCCGTGAAATGGGTCATCTCGTTGAGATGAGTGCGTGCCTTGTGGGTACAGTAGTACATCTCTGATCAGAGTCTTAAATCTTTTCGAAAAGCCGAGCCCACGGTCAAGGGCGGGTTGCGTGACATCCCCCAGTTAGTTTACTTTGAATATGTATGTGCATGATGGATTGACATGTAAGGACTGTGGTGCGAGGAGGTAAAACGTACTCCTCGAGTTAGTTGATGTTGATGATGTTCATATTTACTTTCCGCATGATTAAAATATGATTACACTAAATGCCATAACTGCAACTGCTTTATTCCGCATTGTTAGCCTTTATCCTTCCTTGTTTACTATCCTGCATTACTATTTGCATTTGCGGTGGCTTGTTGAGTACTTTTTGTACTCATACCCGTTGGACCCCACAGAGGATGCTTATCCTGAAGACGGTCTGGAGTAGCGACCCAGTCGAGAAGAAAGATCCTGAAGAAGACGTTCGTCATGCCGCTGTTTATTTATCTTATTACCGTTTTATTAAAACAATGTTGTAATAAATATGGTCTGCGTACCATGGATTTTATCGTATGTACGTTGTCGCATGATGAACCTCTTGTATTATTGTTTTTCTATGGAAATTCAATAATGTCTCGATTTGTTTAAATCGGGGCGCTACAAGATGGTATCAGAGCCGACTTGACTGTAGGAAGCCAAACAGACCCGCCTAGCCATTAAGCCATAGGAAATTATTTCTTGAAAATCTACTTCATAAACTTTGTTCCTCTCCTCACTTCTATTCAACTTGCTGTTTTGTAGATGCCAGTCTACCAAGTTCACAGTTACTGCCGCCACTATGAGGGCTTCGTCCGGGAGCTCCGCATGATGCTCACCTTCCTCGGGTTCCTCTTCGAACCCGAATTTCAAGGAGTCTACCCCGACGAGTTCGCCGGGCCTTGCGACGTCTCCCTCACCGTCCATGGCTCCGGAGAGCATCTGCCGCCCTACACCACCGCACTTGGAGGCCCGACTTTCGACGTCGCATGCCAACGAGTCGCCCTCCAGGCCCTCATGGAGCTGAGGATGATCTACGACGATCGTCTTCAGAACTCATCCTTCCGGCTTGTGCCGAAGCGTACTCCCGGAGCCCACCGTAGTATCTACCTCGGAGTTCACTCCGTGCGTGATCCGGTCATGGCTCGGCAGTCGCGTCTTCTGCAGGCCATGGATGATCTCCACACCGAGGCGGTGCTCGACGCCGACGAGCACCATGAGGCGGTTGCGTTTCTTCGTGAAGAAACGAAGAACCTGATCCAGCAGAACGGCGAGCTACAGCGCAAGATCATGGAGCTGCAGAAGGACATCGCGGAGATGGTTCCTCTTCTTCCAAGGAAGAAGAAGCCTATCCGTGAGCCCCTCCCTCGCCCCAAGAGGATCCCGCCACGACCCTCCCCCGCCAGGCCTTCCACCAGCGCCCCTACACCACGCCCCGGCCTCGTCTCCGACTCCATCATCGAGAATTTTCTCGAGCCCACCATCTCTCTGGAGCCGCGCGCTCGTGGTTCCGAGAGCACGGAGACCGCCTCCGGTGGCGAGTAGGCGTTAGGAGACGCTAGCTAAATAAGAATCAAACTTTTGTATGTGGTGCTGCCCACGACGAGTGTGTCATGGGTAGAATAAAAACTTGATTGTGACAAACACTTTATGCCACTATATATAGTTATGTGCTTGAATCTTATATGATTGTATTATCATCTCGTCATTCTTTGCTTTATCGCTTTGTATATTCAGAAGATGACCGACCACCAGAACACCGGCTCCAACAACGGAGCAGGAGGAAGCCGAGATGCGCCCGAGGGAGTTGTGCCCAACTGGGGTGCGACAGGCCCGCGCCAATCCGGGTCGCCTTCCGCCAACCACCCCACCTTGGCGGAAGTGATGGCGAATCAGAATCATCTGATTACCGCCCTCCTCACCCAAATGCAGCACCAACAGGCTCAGTTGGACCGTCTGCAGAACGGGGAGCCCGCCCCTCGCGCACCAGCACCCGCGGCCGCTCCGCAACTCTCCGAGTTCTTGCGCGTGCGCCCGCCCATCTTCTCGAGCACAACCAACCCGATGGAGGCCGGAGATTGGCTTCGCACTATCGAGAAGAAGCTCGACCTCCTCCCCTGCACAGACCGGGAGCGAGTGGCCTTCGCCACTCATCAGCTCCAGGGTCCCGCCGCCGAGTGGTGGGACAACTATCGCGCGTCCCAGCCAGAGGGCCACGTGGTGACTTGGGCGGAGTTCACCATCGCCTTTCGTGCCGCTCACGTCCCCGCCGGTGTCATCGCGGTCAAACAGCAGGAATTCCGCGACCTGCAGCAGGGCAACAGGACTGTCATGGAGTACCTCCATGAGTTCAACCGCCTTGCCCGCTACGCACCGGAGGAAGTGCGCACCGACGCCCTCCGCCAAGCCTAGTTCCTCAGGGGACTTAAGGATGAGCTGTCCATCCAGCTCGTCGCCGCCGACTTCGCCGACTTCCAGCGGCTTGTCAATAAAGCGCTCATCCAAGAGACTGAGCAGAACAAGCTGGACCTCAAGAAGAGGAAGATGATCGCCTTCAAGCACCAGCAGGCGAACACTCAGAGGCCCCGCTTCATCCCTCCGCCACCAGCGCCCGCCTACCATCCTCGGCCCGCCTTCAGGCCACCTCATGCAGCCGGTGGATCCAACGCCGGGCATCCTCGCCCCGCTCCACCAGCTCCGGCCGCTCAGCCGGCACCAGCCGCCAAGGCCCCGATCTTGAGGGATCGCCAAGGAAGGCCGGTCGTCTGCTTCAACTGCCGCAAGGAAGGGCACTACTCGCACCAGTGTCCTCACCCCAAGCAGAACCAAGGCGCAGCACCCCACCAGGCCGTTCGCGCCCGCGTCAACCACATCAGCGCGGAGGAAGCTCAGGAGGCTCCTGAAGTCGTACTCGGTACGTTTACTATGAATTCCGTACCGGCCGTCATATTATTTGACTCTGGAGCAACCCACTCCTTTGTCTCGGAAGATTTTGCAAAAACAAACCATCTGGACGTGCTCCCTCTACCAATTCCCATGGTGATTGCCACCCCCGGCAATAGGACCTCAGCTCGCTTCTACAGCCCTAAGGTTCAACTTGACATCCAAGGGGTGCTGTTTCGGGCCGAGCCTGTCCTTATCCAATGCACCGGACTCGACCTTATTCTAGGTATGGATTGGTTGATGAAGCACAAGGGAGTGATCGACTGTGCCAACAAGTCTGTCACGGTGACCAGTCCCGAAGGCGTAACCGTCACCTTCCGGATGGTCAGTCGCAAACCACTCGGAGCGTCCCTTCGCTCAATAGCTCTTGAAGAGGTGCCAATAGTCAAGGAGTTTGCAGACGTTTTCCCTGAAGATCTGCCCGGAATGCCTCCCAAACGGGACATCGAATTCAGAATCGAGCTTGTCCCGGGGACCACTCCAATCTCCAAACGCCCATACCAAATGGCCGCCGATGAACTAGCCGAAGTCAAGAGCAACATCGAAGACCTTGAGCAGAAAGGTTACATCCGACCGAGTACCTCACCCTGGGGTGCACCGGTCATATTTGCCATGAAGAAGGACAAGACCAAGAGGATGTGCGTGGACTATAGAGCCTTGAACGACGTAACCATCAAGAACAAATACCCATTGCCTCGGATCGACGACCTGTTCGATCAGCTGAAAGGATCCTCGGTGTTTTCCAAGATTGACCTCAGGTCATGTTATCACCAGTTAAGGATCAGGGAGGAAGATATACCCAAGATTGCCTTCACCTCCCGCTATGGACTCTACGAGTACACTGTGATGTCGTTCGGACTCACGAATGCCCCGGCCTTCTTCATGAACATGATGAACAATGTATTCATGGAGTTCTTGGATAAGTTCATCGTGGTATTCATCGACGATATCCTCGTTTACTCCAAGACCAAGGAAGAACACGAGACTCACCTCCGTCTGACCCTCGGAAAGCTAAGGGAGCAGCAATTGTACGCCAAATACAGCAAATGCGAATTTTGGTCGTCTGAGGTGAAGTTCCTCGGCCATGTCATATCTGCCGGAGGAATAGCAGTAGACCCAACCACCGTTGAAGCAGTAACCAACTGGCTACAGCCAACGACCGTGACCGAGATCCGGAGTTTTCTCGGATTGGCCGGATACTACCGCCGATTCATCGAGAATTTTTCCAAGATCGCCAAGCCTATGACCAGACTTCTGCAGAAAGAGGTGAAGTTTGATTGGACCCCCGACTGCGAAGAAAGCTTCCAGACTCTCAAGAAGAAGCTTGTGTCAGCTCCCATTCTGACTCTGCCAGACATCCGGAAAGACTTCCACGTCTACTGTGATGCCTCTCGTCAAGGATTGGGATGTGTCTTAATGCAAGAAGGGAAAGTGATATCCTATGCCTCCCGGCAATTGAGACCGCATGAGCTGAACTACCCAACCCACGACCTGGAACTAGCAGCCGTAGTTCATGCCTTGAAGATATGGAGACATTACCTTGTGGGAAACCGGTGTGAGGTCTTCACCGACCACAAGAGCCTCAAGTACATATTCACCCAACCAGATCTGAATCTCAGGCAAAGGAGATGGTTGGAACTGATCAAGGATTACGACTTGGGCATCCATTATCATCCGGGCAAAGCGAACGTGGTGGCAGACGCCCTTAGTCGAAAAGGGTACTGCAATGCCATCATGATTCAAGACCAGGCTCCTCTACTTTATAAAGAGATGGAAAGGCTAAACCTGGGGATCACCACTCGAGCGTACCTCGCTGCTTTGGAGTCTCGGCCTGTCTTAATAGACCAGATCCGAGAGAAGCAGAAGGAAGACCCAGACATCCTGGAGATCCAGCAAAACATGAGGAAGGGTAAAGCCCCCGGATTCTCCGAGGATGAACATGGTACCATCTGGTTCGGAAACCGAGTATGCGTACCCAACATACCTGAGTTGAAGACTCTCATCCTTCAAGAAGCTCACGATACTCTTTACTCCATTCATCCCGGGAGTACGAAGATGTACCAAGACCTGAAGGAGAAATATTGGTGGGTCAGCATGAAGAGAGAAATAGCTGAGTATGTGGCCAAATGCGACACATGCCGGCGAGTCAAGGCAGAGCATCAGAGACCTGCCGGACTGCTTCAACCCCTCAAAATCCCTGAATGGAAGTGGGAAGAAATAGGAATGGACTTCATCACGGGACTGCCCAGGACCCAAGCTGGTCATGATTCTATCTGGGTGATCGTTGATCGACTCACCAAGGTAGCCCACTTCGTTCCGGTCAAGACAACTTACACCGTCGCCAAGTTGGCTGAGTTGTATATGACCCGGATCGTGTGCCTCCACGGAGTTCCCAAGAAGATTGTATCTGACCGCGGGAGTCAGTTTACCTCCAAGTTTTGGAAGAACCTTCAAGAGGAACTCGGCACCCGGCTGAACTTTAGCACCGCCTATCATCCACAGACCGACGGTCAAACCGAAAGGGTCAACCAGATATTGGAGGATATGCTTAGAGCTTGTGCTCTAGACTTTGGCGGAATGTGGGACAAGAACTTACCTTATGCGGAGTTCTCCTACAACAACAGCTATCAAGCCAGCCTGCAAATGTCCCCGTTCGAAGCACTCTATGGGCGTAAGTGCAGAACGCCGTTGCTCTGGGATCAAACCGGAGAATCACAACTGTTTGGGACAGATTTATTGAGAGAAGCCGAAGAGAAAGTTAAGATCATAAGAGACCGACTGAAGGCAGCCCAATCCAGGCAAAAGAGCTACGCCGATAACCGTCGAAGAGATCTAGCCTTTGAGGAGGGCGATTATGTCTACCTCCGAGTCACTCCCCTCCGTGGCACTCAAAGGTTCAACATGAAAGGCAAACTAGCACCCCGCTACGTCGGACCTTTCCAGATCCTCCGTCGACAAGGAGAAGTGGCATATCAACTTGAACTGCCTCCATCCTTGGCAGGCGTTCATGATGTGTTCCATGTCTCGCAGCTGAAGAAGTGTCTCCGTGTGCCCACCGAGCAAGCCGACCTTCAGCAGCTCAACGTCCAAGAAGACTTGACCTACATAGAGAGACCCGTCAAGATCTTGGAAACCAAGGAAAGAGTAACCAGAAGTCGCGTCGTCCGCTTCTGCAAAGTCCAATGGAACAACCATCCCGCAGAAGAAGCCACTTGGGAAAAAGAAGACGAGCTGAAAGCCCAATACCCCGAGCTATTCGAGTAGCGTTCCAATCTCGAGAACGAGATTCTTGTAAGGGGGATAGGTTTGTAACACCCCAAATTTTCAAAGCAATAAAAATATTATTAAATTCAATTTATTGAAATTATTATTTCAGAAAATACTTTTAAATCCCTTTTATACCCTTTTGAACTACAACATAGAGTAGATGACCAAATCAGGAGGTGAAACTTTTTGTATATGATCCTAAGACCAAAATATAATTTTGAGAATTTTTATAAATTTTTACCAGCCTTGGAAGTAGCCCTAATATTTTAACCCATTTTCTGGAATTATTTTATTCAGAAAAGTATTAGAACAGTAATGGGCTCCTCCCCTCCCTTCTCTCTCTCCCGGCCGGCCCAGCCCGTTACCGCGCTCGCCTTAGACTGACACATGGACCCCACCTGTCGGCGCCGAAACCTTTCCCCTCGCGCGCGAACCCGACACCTCGGCCCCACCCGTCAGTCGCCACCCTCGCCCGCTCGCGCTCACTGGCCAGTGGCCCCCGCATGTCAGTTTCGCCTTCAACCTCCCGCCGTCGCCCCCAAATCGCGCCGGCCGACGACCTCGCCCTCGGATCCGCCTCGCCGGCCCGTCCCGCATTAATTCGTCGCCATTAATCGGTCCCCCGCGTCGCGTCGACCGTTTCCCCCCGTTAAACAGCGCCTTTACGCCACGGGATCGCCGCTCCGCGTGCATGGCCGAGCCATCGCCGGCGAGTAAAGGCCCTCGGCCGGTTTCCTTGCATGCGAGCCCTCTCCGGCGTCCTATTTAAACCCCCAGCCTGAGCCGCGTTCGACCCCCACGCTTAATCGCCTCGAGAACGAACAGAGCACTCGCATTTCACTTTTTAGCGCACACCCTCCGATTCACCTCCGGCCACCGCTCGCCGTCGCCTCGGACCGTCCCCGTCCGTGCCTCCGCCACCATCGTGACCGCCAGGACCTCGCCGACCTCGGCCACCACTTCGTCGACGACGAACCTCGCCGGATCGCCGTCCCCGCCTCGGAATCGAGAACCTTCGCCGCCACCGCTCGTCGCCGGCCTCACCCCGTCGACCCCGGACCACCGCAACGGTACCCTTTTGTTCCCCTCGGTACCCCCTTTCCGTTTTTAGCCCTAGCTAGACTAGATAGCCCTCGACCTCGCCGGAATCGCTCGCCGTCGTACCACCGGAGTCGGGGAAGAAGGGGTACTTTACCCCCCCGACACGCACTGTGCCGGATTCAATCCTGGCCGTGCGATCCAGATCCAACGCTTGGGTTAAATCATCTGCTCGGTTTAATCCTGGCCGTCGGATCTGAGTGAAGCGGTACGGTGCGATCTCGTGCGTCCATCTGTATTTAAAACCCGCGTTTAATCCCGTGCGTCCACGTGGTACCGGTTCAAACGTTTTAATCCTAGCCGTCCATCGCGACTTACGCGTCCCGCCTCGCCCTCGCGCGTCGGATCTGGATCCGACGGTCCAGATCGACCCGGCGCACGCGCACAGTGCGCGGGTTCACCGTGGGCCTGGCTCACCGTGGACCCGAGAGTTTTAAAATTTGAAAATAAATTCCAGAAATGCTTTTAAACTTGTAAAATTCATATCTAATGCAATTGGACTCTAAAAATTACCATTCCAATTTTAGAAAATTCATAAAATTATTCTCTACATGTTTATGCAATAAAAACAGTAGGTTTATTTTGACATTTTCATGTTTATCCAAATACTTATTCAAAAGCCTTTAGGATTAAAATATGGATTAAAATATTTAAACTTCAGAAAAATTTATATTAATTTCCTTTCTGTCCATTCACTGAAAACCACCAAGTTGACATGAACTTTTCATTTCACACTTATTTGAGAATTTAATATGACAATAATCACATTTAAACATTTGTTTTCTAAAAAGGACAACCCTTCATTTTAATCCCTTTAAAATTATTTATAAAATTCAGAACCTTAACCTTTGAGTTTATTTATTTATAATCAAACCAACTTTAACTTATACGCTTGTAATGTAATGTTATATGGTTTGATTGAATGTTGTGCTCTTTTTGTTTTAATCTTTATATTAAAAAGACTACGACGCCGCCGAGGAGCCGGAATACTTCCCGGAAGTCCCTCCCTCTCCCTTTGCTGAACAAGGAAAGTCACCAAACAATTCTTTTGAGCATATTGAACCCATGTCTGAATTGACTATCGCTAAAACACATAGGTTATGTATATGCATTAGTCAAATGAACCCTTACATTATATTTATTTAGGATCCCCCGACCTTGATGTGCAACCCAAGCCATGCTATCTCGCCTAACCTCCTTGTCACCATGTGATCAATGATATTAGTTAGTGTCCAATGTATTGACACGGCCGCTATAGGATAAAAATGAGTCGTAGCAAAATGGTTCTATTATAAGATCCCCCGTTGCTTCTTATCTTTGGAAATTCTGTTGGTGATGAGTCATGGTTGTGAGTGTATGCATGGTGGGTTCCGGGTGCAAGCTAGGGCATTGGTCAGTCGCACCCGGGGCACTATAAGGACCGGTCTGAGGGATCCGTTGCAATACACTTACGTACTAACCACAAGTCTAGTGGGTAAGTCCTAACTAAGGTATGGGTTGTTCCAAACCGAGGCCACCATTTGGAGATGGGTCAAGTTGCACCTGCGGGTGACTTGTACCAATGTGGCGCAAAAGGGGGTGCGACGTTAGCCGGGATGCGGCCCGGCGCGCCGGCGAAACCTAGAGCGGGTGGTTATCGCTTGGAACATCTCATATTGAGGTTTTGGCACGAGTTCCCGTGAAATGGGTCATCTCGTTGAGATGAGTGTGTGCCTTGTGGGTACAGTAGTACATCTCTGATCAGAGTCTTAAATCTTTTCGAAAAGCCGAGCCCACGGTCAAGGGCGGGTTGCGTGACATCCCCCAGTTAGTTTACTTTGAATATGTATGTGCATGATGGATTGACATGTAAGGACTGTGGTGCGAGGAGGTAAAACGTACTCCTCGAGTTAGTTGATGTTGATGATGTTCATATTTACTTTCCGCATGATTAAAATATGATTACACTAAATGCCATAACTGCAACTGCTTTATTCCGCATTGTTAGCCTTTATCCTTCCTTGTTTACTATCCTGCATTACTATTTGCATTTGCGGTGGCTTGTTGAGTACTTTTTGTACTCATACCCGTTGGACCCCACAGAGGATGCTTATCTTGAAGACGGTCTGGAGTAGCGACCCAGTCGAGAAGAAAGATCCTGAAGAAGACGTTCGTCATGCCGCTGTTTATTTATCTTATTACCGTTTTTATTAAAACAATGTTGTAATAAATATGGTCTGCGTACCATGGATTTTATCGTATGTACGTTGTCGCATGATGAACCTCTTGTATTATTGTTTTTCTATGGAAATTCAATAATGTCTCGATTTGTTTAAATCGGGGCGCTACAGATTGCTACCTTCGCTACTAGTGCAACACTTAGCAAAATTCGGTCCTTAGGCCGAATTGGTACTTCGAACCATCTTTGTTGCAGGTTCCTACGTTCGGAGCTACTTCGTCGGAGGTGTCCGGAGCTGAGAGATCGGTTTCAGAGGTCACCAGGACACCCTTCGGTGGGACTGCAGGCTCTGGCAACAGGCTTCGCCAGCATACTTCGTCGCAACAGGCTTCACCACGATAGCACTCCACACCGGACGAAGTTACGCTCGCGTGCGGCCCTCGCGTCATTACTCTGTAGTTTGCTGTATCAGAGATCTCACGCCGAACCCCGTTGTTCAGAGGTGATCACCGCGTCCAGATCCATTCGGAGTCCATCTTCGGCCGGATCAGTCCGAACGCCGAAGCACCCTTTGGTGGAGTACTTCGTGCCGGACGCCGAAGGTACACTTCGGTGCCCCCTTCGCACCAGACTTCGAACCAGACGGGCTCCGACTGGTTTGCTGATTTTATTCTGTTTAATCTATCTATTTCGGCTAATTGGATTATTTTGTGTAATCTGGTTGCCTGGCTACTCCACCCCCCTTATCAGGACTAAGGGTAGTCAGAATGCGACGTCGGTGCCACGTCATGCCTAGGATTGTCCCTAAGTATCCGTGCACTTGTGGATCGTCAAACTGACCCAAGTGCGGGGGCACGTTTCCGTGTCAACACACTTTTTGGTGACTCTGCGAGGAAAGCTACGCCAACATGACAAGTACATCTACATCGGCCACCGGTACATCTACATCAACTACTACGTCTACACCGCCGATGGACAAAATAGGAGGCACGGATATTGACAACCGCAACATCTTGTCACCTACACTTGAAGATATCCCCACAGAAGACCGAGCAGAGATCGAGGCAAAGTTAAAGGCGCTCCAAGACATGATGCTTGAGGGCTACGTCAAGACACGCGCGGGCTTCATCAAGCGTGACATCATCGCCCCCGACCTCGCTCAGGTCCAGGTAACACCTGTATCGCCTCGTTTATCTTCTTTAGAGATTGAACAAAAAATAGCTGCATCAGTAGATCAAGCCGTTAGCGCTTCGCTAGCCAACCGTTTAGATTCAGCAGTCAACTCCCAAGTAGAGGCGACTCTTAGAAGGTTCGACTTTACTGAAGTCGTACCCCCGGTTCCTATTGCTAGTGCACCTCCAGCAAACCACATATACGGTAGGACTAACGATAACACTGGCACAATCATGTCTCCGGCCTCAACACTTATGGCCGAGACCAATCATTACACCTACGGTCAAACTAACACTGCGTACCATGCACCACCACCTGCGTCGATACCCGCGCTGCCCACACCACATGCACAGACGTCCGGACACGAGCACGTCATACAAATAGCGCGTAGGGAAGAGGCCCATGGCCAACACACCGATATCCCACCGCGTGTTGCGCCCCTGCATGAGAGGCGCACACAAGCAACATACCAAGATGACATAGAGGAGCGGGTCCGCGCACTATTTAGGTAGTGTGCTGGCTTCATGCCCAAGGGACGGGTTAGGGTTTACCGTAAGCCATACCCCGACCATCTTGATACAGTGCCCTACCCCCGCGGCTATAGAATCCCTGAATTCACTAAGTTCGATGGCGCGCGAGGGTAGCAAGACTACACTAGAGCATGTTAGTCAATTTTTGGCACAGTGTGGAGAAGTTAGCGGGATAGATGCTCTAAAGGTTAGACTATTTTCTCTCTCGCTATCCGGCACCACTTTCACTTGGTTTTCGGCGCTCCCGCCGAACTCCATCCAAACGTGGGATGATTTAGAGCGGAAATTCCATGATTATTTCTACACAGGTGAGATAGAACTCAGGCTTTCGCATTTTACATCGGTTAAGCAGAAATCTAACGAGAGCGCCTCTGAGTACATCAAGCATTTTAGGGATACTAGAAACCGATGTTTTAGCCTTAATATTTCGGAAAGGGATTTGGCGGAATTAGCTTTTAACGGGTTGCGTTCCGAAATTAAAGAGAGGTTAGATAACCAAAACTTTTTAGAAGTTAGCCAAGTCATATAGCAGGCTCTGGTCTAGGAAGGCCGAACCAAAGATAAAAAGTTTATTAAGACATTTAGCAAGCCTAGGGCTGAAATCCACATCATGGAACGTTCTGACGAGGAAGAATTGGAAGAGGAGGATTCGACTGATATGTATGCGGCCGAATGGGTGTGGAACACTAAGAATAAACCTATCACCTGCTCCAAGTTACGACCATCCCCCACAAAGAATCGACTTAGTGAGGTCAAGTACTCGTTTGATATAACTAAATGTGATAAAATATTTGATTTCCTCTTAAAAAGTTAGCTTCTCAGGTTACCTAAGGGTCAAGTCATTCCACCTGCCGATGAGTTAAAGAAGCATCCATACTGTAAGTGGTATGATTCACATTCGCATAATACTAATGATTGCAATGTTTTTCGATGGCAGATACAATCGGCCATAGAAGAAGGACGATTGAAGATAGACTATGATCCGAAGATGAAGTTGGATAAAGATCCTTTTCCCGTCAACGCTGTCGACCTCGGCGAAAAAGAGGTGTTGATTCGGCCAGAACAGGCCGAGTCGGCTAAAAGGAAAGATGTAATTGTTGGAGAACCATGCACTCGCACACTCGTGCCAAAGAATCCCGAGGTAGGAGTGTGGAAACAGAACATTAATACCCCTTTGGCTAAGGCTCACAAGAAGCCGAAGGTGACATATAACATGCTGTTGAACAAGCATCGAAGAAGGGCCAGAAAGACTAGTCCACACACTCAGAATCTAAAGCAGCCAAAGGGTCCAAGACTCTTGGAGGGTAGCTTCGGACCGAAGCAGTCGAACCCTCCGCATGGGGGCTCTGGGCCACAATGACCTGACACTCCGCACGGTGGTTTCAAGCCGCAATGGCCGAACCCCCCGAACTGTAACTTGGGTCCCCAATGGCCGAACACCGCATCGTGTTGGACTTCTCCGATGGGAGGCTTCGGCCCTCACTGGCCGAATGTACCTCCGGCCTAGCAGGACCCTTCGCTGGTGTGGTCCGAGATACCTTCGACATGGCCGAACCCCCCTCTAGGTAACGGGTTCGGCTCACAGTGGGCGAGGCCACTAGAGCCGCCGATGCCTCCACCGTATGACTGGGTGGGGACCCCGTGGTCTCCGTACGTATCTGGGTCAGGGTATCCTCCGCAACCTAACACTATGCCTTATTTTCCTTCGGAGTATTATGGATGGCAGGGGCAAACAGACGCAGCGGAGGGGGTCATCGTCCACAGACTGTCCGTGGTGCCTCTGAATCGGACCATGCAGAGCAAAGCCGAATGGTGCGAGCACGCTAAGGCCAAGTTCAGGGAGTCCGAAGCCATAACCATCAGAGTTGGGTCTCAGGAAGTCCCAATCCCAAAGACTTTGTCACCGAAGTCTGACGGAGGTAAGTCTCATGCTTCGGCTGAGCTCTGTGGTGAAGCTTGGTTTGGTCGGCCAAGCGAGGCCTGCCTATCTATCGGGGTTCATAGCGAAGCCCCTCTGAACGCAGGGTGCACAAGGCCGAAGGGCACAACACCACTTCGGCCAGAATTAACGAAAGCCGAACAGTCGCACCCGGCACCAAGCCGCAGCCATCTTGGGCCCCTCTAGTCATGTCCAAATCACAGAAGAGATGCCTACAAAGACTATGGGCACAGGAGATGCACGAGAAGAAAGCTGAGGCTGAGCGCGACACTATCTTCAAGGAAATCCGCTCTCGGCCAGCTACAAAGCAGGTATGGAGGGAGAAGCCGGTTGAGATAAACAACCCGGCTCCTAGTCCGACCGACGACGACGACATGCTCGACGTCGATTACTCGCCCATCTATGAAGGTCCTGCACCCCAGGTGTTGGATATCAAAATTGTCACGCTACCTACCGAGTTTGCCCTACCGCAAAATGAGGCCGAGGTTGCCCAATTGAACCTCGGCCCGTGCAATGCCATCTTCGAGAAGCCCGAGGACTCGGTTCGCCATCTAAAGCCCCTCTATGTCATAGGTCACATCGATGGGAAGCTGATTTCCCGAATGCTCGTCGACGGCGGCGCCACTGTTAACTTAATGCCTTATTCGTTGTTGAAGAAACTTGGTAGGGACGAAGACGACCTGAAGAAGACCAACTTGATGCTCAACGGCTTCAATGGCGAGAGCTCTGAGGCCAAGGGAGTACTCTCTATGGAGTTGACGGTGGGAAACAAGACGTTGCCAAAAGCATTTTTCGTCATCGACGTGCAAGGTAATTATAGCGTACTACTCGGATGCGACTGGATTCACGCAAATTGTTGCATTCCTTCTACTCTACACCAGTGCCTGATACAGTGGGACGACGATGAGGTGGAGGTCATTCTCGCGGATACTTCAGCCCAAGTAGCATTGGCCGATGTATCGGTTGATGCCGTCCATAACAAAGTAGAGTGTCTATCAGGTAGGGATCTCTCGGATTACGATTTTGTTAGTGTATCCGGAGGATGGTTTGTACCAGTGTATGTAAAGCCGGTTGGAGTAGCATGGTTGTTTTTGTGTTCATAGTCATGTCTAGCAAGAGTGTTGGCGTAAAAGATTACGCTAACAGGTTTCTGTAGAAAAGAAACTAACAAACGAAGTGTTTGCAAAGTGAACTGTTCTAAGCCTCCGAAAGGATAACAACTTAGAATAGTTCGAATGTGTGTATTGAATAACTTGTCTTCGGTCCCTATTACAAGGTTAAACGGGGGGTATTTATAGGCCTAAACATTAAGGAAAAGACCTATTTACCCCTCTGTTACAACCGACATAGTGGAAACTATTCGGTACCCTTGATAGGGCTAAAATGGTAAAAGATTAATCTAATAAGATAAAAGACAAATCTTCCATCTTAGCTGGCAGAAAAGATCTCAAAGAGCCTTAGTTCGAAGATATACTCCGAACCAATGCCTATATTCGTACTTCAAGCTTGACTCAGTACATCTTCGAAGATGGACGTCTGGAAACCTTCGAATCCATTATCTGCCTTTGTGTTGTTACGGCAATAACCCTGAGGATGGAATATTTTCCCCCAACAGTAGCCCCTCGAATATGCTTCTCCGTTAACCTGTAATGTTAAGAGAGCAGTATACGGAAGAAAAAATACCCAGGCCTAAGGGTTATTAGATTTTAATTCATCTCCAAAATGTACGAAGATATAAAACTCTGAATCAGTCTTAAGACTATTACTTTCGAACTATCTTAGAACTGGTTCAGTAAGTTCGAAAGCCTTTTGGACTTAGAAGAAATAGCCGTTAGCTTCCTTCTTCTAACGGAAACCGCAGAATGCGTTAGTTTCGGATAAAAGTAACGGGCAGGAATGCGAAATGGCATGGACTAACGGTAAAAATGTAAAGTCTAGCCTATAAATAGAGGGTCTAGAACTTTCCTGTTTACCTTTCCACTGCTCTCTTGCAAACAAACACCCTTTGAGCCCTTTGAGCCCTTTGAGCCCTAGCCTCCATTTTTCCTCCAAAGCAACCTAGTAGCTCCAATGGCAAAAACCAAGAGTTCTGGAGCCCCTTCGGCTTTGGCTCGGCAGCAGGCGGCTGCAGCAGCAGCGGCAGCGGCGTTGGCGACAGCGCCTCCAACACCCGCAACGGCATCCATGGCGGCAGGAGGGGGAAATCCCCAAATTGTTGGTGATCAAGGTCTCTGCCCGCCATCAACGAAATATTTGGATCAATCCTTCCAACTGGGACCTTCTACCTGCAAGAGAGAAACACTGGCGGTCGCAGTAGAAGGGAAGATTAGTACCGGAGTCATGATCCGCAAACCTGGAAAGGAACTCATCCCGATGCCAAGGCCCGGAGAAGTGGTCATCTTCGAAGCCTTCTTCGAAGCCGGCTTAGGCCTTCCAGCAGTGGACTTCTTGGCCGAGGTATTTGATCTGTTTCACGTCACCCTTCCTCAACTATCTCCGAACGCAGTAGCTCGCTTATCTATCTTTGAATGTGCGTTGAGAGCCGAAGGCTGTGAGGGGAGGGCAGAGATCTTCGCTGCGCTGCACAGAGCTTCATGCCAGCCAAAAACCTCCGTAGGCCCCGGAGGTGAAAAAGTGGTAGTAGCCTTCGGAAGTATTAACTTCAGGCTTCGGGATGAATATGCCCTTCAATTTCTCGCTAAGGCCATCAATGCAAGATGGTATACCAACTGGGTCATGAGATGGTTTTATGCCGAAGTTGGGGCGAGCAATCCTCTGGCCAGACCTCTGAGAGAAATCCAATTCCGGAAAGAAGCCTTAGTGCATCCAGACCAAGGTCAGCTCGAAGCTCGCCTCAGCCTACTTCAGAAGATCAATTGAAGGTTGAGCATGCGAGACTTAGCCGAAGAATTCCTCGGGTTACAAATCTCTCCGCTGATGGCCAACTGGCCTATCATCTTCGAAGAGGATTCGGAAGGCGGTCTTTGAAAAATCACTTCGACTTCGAGCCCTGCAGGTAACTTCGAAGACAACATGTATTATGCATATTCATTCGAAGAAATAACTAACTTGATTCATTTTTTAGCTTCTTCAGCCCCTATTACTTCGGAGCAAATCGTAAGAGCTTCGGAGAAGATTTTGGGCGCTCCAACTCCGACCGAAAAGGAATGGAGAAACAAGCTGGTTGGAAGTTGGGAGAGATTTAACAGAGTGTGGGGAATGCTGGAAATCACTCCGCCCCCTTTGATGGATTGGGTGCCTTCGGAGAAAGGACCCAAAAAGAGGAAAGCCGAAGCTGGGACTTCGAGCTCCACCAAGACTCCGGTCAAGAAAGTGGCTCGGAAACCAAAGAATCCAGCACCTTCGAATCCTGCACCTTCGAGCTCAAGGGCTTCAGTCTCTGACTCCCAAGAGGACGAAGGGAGGTTGCTTGTGCGTCTGATATACGAAGATACATCTCAAAGGACTACACAAGCCGAAGTACCCGCGAACGTGCCGGAGTCTCAAGATAACCTTGAGCAACCAAGGACTTCGGCAGTTCAAGAAGATTTACCTCAGGACGAAGTTCCTGTGAATGAGAGTGGGGTCGAAGTTACTATGGCTTCGATTCTTGAAGAGGTAACAAGGACTGCTCAGGAAAACGCTCCTGCAGTTGAAGACTTAACGGCTGATTCGGACGAAGATCTCGCCTTCGATCCACCGAACAGTCCAATGATTACCCCTCGCCAAAATGTCGAAGGTAGAATTCGAATAAATCTTTCATGTTTATTTTCTGTATTTATACAATGTATAATACTTTTGTTTTTACAGAGTCCACTCCTATGGAAGAGGTCCACCAGGAAGAAATAATCTCTGGGCCTTCGACGACTTCGGAGCCAACCCAAAGGGCCACTCAAATGGGACCTGGAAGAGGCAAAAGGAATATAGAACCCCTCCCTGCTGCGAGTTCCAGATCAACTCCATCTGATTCAACAGACGAGAGTCAATCTTCCGAGGAGGGCCAGTCTCCAGGGGCTCCGAAAACTACAGGCCAACACTCCGGCCCTTCGCTGGACGAATTTTATAGAATTTCAAGATTACAATGGATCTACGAAAAGATCGTGTATCATAAATGGAAAGTGTTCAACTAGAACATGAAAACGTGACTCAATGGGTCTTAGTTAGTCTTCGGGACAGAGTGGAAGAAGGGGATTTTCCCAAGATCTTGAGCCCTATTCCGCCAAAAACCCCGGGTTCTGAGGGGTAAATTCATTAAAAAAGGACAAATTTTCAGGCGATAAGTATGCTCCCCCTGCTAGCTCCTTTCTTAGGGCAAACAACCGGTCTTCGGACTTTGCTCGAACCTTTGGATCGAGCTAGCCGCGACATAGGGGAGACCAACTTAGTGGCCATTCTGAGTAAGGCGGACAGGTCGGAGCTCAACGCTGCTATAGAACGCGCAGCTTACCAGGTACGAAGCATCTACGAAATAACATAGAATTCATCTACGAATAAATATTTACCTCGATTTTTCTTTTTCGCAGCAAACAGTCTTGGCCCGAGCTGCGAATATATCAAACGATGAAGAAATCGCTCGTCTTCGGGAGGAAAATAACATCCTTCAACGGAATCTTACTATCTCCGAAAGCCGAGTGGTTCAGATGGACAATATGGTGTCTACGGAGCGCAGGGCTAGATAAGGTTTGGAGGCTGCGAATAAAGAGCTCGAAGCAGAAAGAATTGTGCTTCGAGCAGAAATTGAAAAATTGCGGGCGGAGCACGCTACTGCAGGGACCGAGCTTGTCAGACTCCAAGAGGAAGCTAGCCAGCTTTTGAACCAAAAGAATATCTTGACCACTGAAACTGCTAGACTTTCTGGGGTTTTGGGAGAAGTAACTTCGATGAAGGACGCACTGAACGAAGATAAGATGAAGTCCGAGAAGGTAGCTGCGGAGGTTATGAATCAGCTGCTAGGTGTCCTGGAGTACTTCGGTACTACTGGGACACTTCCTTCTGATGATAACATTTCTCTTCTGCGCCGGCTGAAAAGGATTCAAGGAGTGGCGAAGCAGATGAAGACAGTGGGCATTCTATACGGAGAACTCTCCGGACAAGTGGCTGCTGTCGGGCTACTTCGCTACTACGAAGATCTGGGCCGATCGATAACTCCGAGCGCAGGAGAGGGCCCAATTACCTTCGACGACGAACGACTTCTGACTCCTTCCAAAGGTGTGGCTGCTGCCTGGCGAGCCTTCCAAACTTCATGGAGAGCCGAAGGTCGTTCTGTGATCAAGGCTTGGATCGACGAAGGTCAACGCCAGAAGCAAGTTTGGACCCAAGCTTCGAGCAGTCAGCCTCCTCCGAACCCGCAGGTTTAGAAATACCTTAGGATTTTTGGCTATGTAAAGCTTTATGCTTATGAACATTTATCAATGAAAATTTGTTTATCATATTTTTAGGCTTTTCCTCATACGGAAGATATCGAAGTGTTAGACCTTAACGATGAACTTCGCTCATTATGGACCACCTTCGATCTTCTAAAAGCTTATAAACGTCCTCGATTTTTAGTTCCTCGAGATAACTCCGGTGTAATTGCACCCGAAGTAATCAAAGATATACTATCTTATATTAAAGAGGAAGAAAAAGAGGTTAACTTGAACACTTCGTCTTCTGAAGACGTTATATGGTCTGAAGAAGAAGATGAAGTTCGAAGTAAAAAACCTAAAGAACTTGGAAGCTGGGAAAGGAGCCCCGAACGACTTCGAACTTGGGCCGAGCTTCAACAAGAACAGAAGGACTTTAGAGCTTCGAAGGGAGGCAAGAAAGTTAAACGCAAAGTTGTTAGAACTCCCGGCACTGGAACTAGTCGTTCCAACCCTAGCTCTAGAGATCGAAGAGGTCTTCGATTCCTTCTTGGTATAGATACCAATTTTTCATGATGTAACCTGTAAACATATTCGTTCGAATAATGAATACCGATTTAAAATTGTCTCCATATTTACTAGCCCCTCTTTGGGTATAAGCAACTTCGAACTGTATTCAAAGATGGTTATGCGCAAAGAAAAACTTCGGAGTACAATTTTTTGGGGTTCGGAGCCCCTCTGCAATTTAAAGATCTTTTAAAATCTTATAAAATGTCTTCGACTATTTGTAGTCTGAAGAATGGCAACTTAGTACCCTTGTTTTTTGAAAGAAATCACTTGAGATAACTTTCAGGACACCTTAGTGTCTTAGATAATTTGTCACTTTGGACTATGTTAACAGATATTCGAAGCTCATGGCTCAAATTCTGTTTTGCTTTGGCCACCTTCGGCTCTTTTTTGCGAATTCTGTCGAACCAATGGTAAGGAGTTTGCAATGGTCTCTTTGGACTCTTTTTACAGATGTCTACCAGCCAATGGCTTGGACTCCGTATTTTTTGGCCACCTTTGGCTCTTTTTGCGGAAGTCTACCAGCCAATGGCTTGGACTCCGCATGTTTTGGCCACCTTCGGCTCTTTTTACGGAAGTCTACCAGCCAATGGCTTGGACTCCGTATGATGTGGTTTTGGGCTCTTTTACGGATGCCTACAAGCCGGTGGCTTGGACTCTGGATTATGTCAGCCCCCACGTCGGAAGCTTCGAACCAATGATTCGAAGTCCGAAAATATGATTCAGCTTCATGACACTTCCCTCTCGGTCAACCCCGCGGTTCCAGTGCATCCACTCGGAAGCTGGAAGTCTATGAGGGGAAGGCATTATCTGGACCATATGCTTTATTAATTCAGAAGATGATTACAAGTGACTTACAAGGAGCCCTTATGCGAAGTATCGCTTTAGGTGCTCCGCATGCCAAGTATGTGCTAACTCTTCACCTTCTAAATTAGCTAATTTAAAAGAGCCAGGGCGTCCTGAACGAACAATTAGGTATGGACCTTCCCATTTATTTCCTAACTTCCCTGGCGCTATAATGCTTCGTAGAACAAGATGACCCGGTCTTAGTTCATTGAGCTTAACCTTCGGGTCAAACCAAGCCTTCGTCTGTTGATGATACTTTGATAAATTTGCCACAGCTCGAAGTCTTGTTTCTTCTGATAAATCTAGCGAAGCTTGTCTTTCTTCTTCAATCTCTGGTTCGGTGCTGCGAAGCGATCCTCCTTTGAGCTCCGTTGGAGTCATAGCTTCATCTCCGAATAGTAGTCTGAATGGAGTAAAACCTGTGGACCTTGTTTGCGTAGTCCGAATGGACCATAAAATCTTTGGAAGCTCTTCGGTCCACAGTCCCTTTGATAATCCTACTATCCTTTGATTTAGCCCTGACAAAATATTTCCATTGGCTCTTTCTACGGCTCCATTAGACTGAGGATGCCTCACTGCAGCAAAACATAACTGAATGCCTACATCTTCGCAAAACTTCCTGAAAGTTTCTGCATCGAACTGTGTTCCATTATCAACTGTGAGTTGTCTAGGCACTCCGAACTGGCAAATGATATTCTTCCAAAAGAATTTCTGTACATTGTTCGAAGTAATAGTTGTTAAGGGCTCTGCTTCTACCCACTTAGAAAAATACTCAATAGCTACCACTGCGAACTTCAGATTTCCCTTGGCTACTGGAAAGGGACCAAGTAAATCCATACCCCATCTGGCCATAGGCCATACTGGAGCAATGACTTGAAGAGCTGTTGGTGGGCGATGACTTCGTTGACCCATCCACTGACATCCTTGACAAGTGTGGACTAAGCTCTCCGCATCAGCTGTTATTGTAGGCCAATAAAGCCCCTGGCGAAGTGTTTTTCTTGCCAAAGCTCGGGGGGCTAAATGGCTACCGCAAAGGCCTTCATGAATTTCTCGAAGAATTTCTTGACCTTCGGCTTGAGATATACATCGGAGTAGAGGGGAACATACTCCGGCCTTGTATAATATACCGTTGATTATTTGATAATTTCTAGCTCTAAGCTTCAATCTTGACAGTTGTGGCTCTTCGGGCAAATTTGTTCCTCCCTGTAAAAGTTCCATGATTGAATTTTTCCAATCTGCACTAGGAATGCAAAGAATCTCTGCAGAGGGAATTTGTGGCACCGAAGGTGTACTGAGCTCCTCATAGAAAGCTTCTTCTGGTACATCCACAGCTCCGGCTGCAGCTTTTGCTAAGATGTCCGCTTGCACATTTTCTGCTCTTGGTATACTCCGAATGGAAATACCCTTGAAGTGTGCTTCAATCTTACGGATTTCTTCTAAGTACTTTGCAAGTTGTGGATGCCGAACCTGGAAACTTTTATCTACGTGCCCTGCTACTATCTGAGAATCTGTTTTTATAATAATTCTTGTAGCCCCTAGAGCACGTGCTTTTCGGAGTCCCAATAAAATCCCTTCATACTCCGCTATATTATTGGTAGACTTAAAGTTGAGTCTTGCAGAGTACATTGCTCTTTGCCCTGAAGGCGAAATTAATACTGCTCCAATGCCTGCTCCGGATGCTTGGAAAGCCCCATCGGAATAAATAGTCCAAACTCCGTCACTTGACTTCTCCGGAACCAAATTTGCAGGTGGAGTCCATTCTGCTACAAAATCTGCTAAGACTTGTGATTTGATTGCTGTCCTTGCCAGAAAAGATATGCCGAAGGGTGCTAGCTCAACTGCCCACTTCCCAATTCTTCCAGTAGAATCCTTACTTCGAAGCATATCTCCCAAAGGATACGAAGTTGGTACAATTACATTGTGAGCCAAAAAATAATGTCTTAATTTCCTCGAAGCCATTATCAGAGCATAAACGAACTTCTCAAGTTCGGAGTATCTTGTCTTCGCTCCTGATAATGCTTCGGATACAAAATAAACAGGATTTTGTACCAACTTCCCATTGAAATCCACTTCTCTGACAAGGACTGCACTGATAGCAGACCCTGTAGCTGCAAGATAAAGGAGTAGGGTTTTGTCCGCAGTAGGCACCGTGAGTGTAGCGAGATTACTGAGATACTCTTTAATATCTTCGAAGCTTTTTTCACACTCCAGTGTCCATGCAAAATCTTCGGACCCTTTCAATGCTTTAAATATGGGCAAGCTTCTCTCCGCTGACCTTGATAAAAACCTGCTAAGTGCTGCCAGATGCCCAGTCAGCTTTTGCACTTGCTTTAAATTTTCCGGAGGAGCCATCTTTTGTAGCGCAGTTATTTGAGTAGGGCTAGCTTCAATCCCCCTGCTTGAAACTAAATACCCTAACAACTTTCCAGCCTTAGCTCCGAAGATACATTTTTCGGGGTTAAGACGGATCCCACATGCCCGAAGGCTATTGAATGTTTCTGCTAAGTCTAGGCTATGTTGGTGCTTTAAAGCACTCTTTATTACAATATCATCCATATAGGCCTCCACATTGCGACCTAATTGATGACCTAGAGCCTTAGCAACTAACCTCGAAAAAGTAGCCCCGACATTTCTTAAGCCAAAGGGCATTCTTACATAACAAAAGACTCCCGAAGGAGTTACAAAGCTTGTCTTGATCTCATCTTCGCGCTTCAACCATATTTGATGATAACCAGAATACGCGTCAAGGAAGCTTAATAACTCCGAACCTGCGGTGGAGTCGACCAATTGATCAATTTGGGGCATGGGGTAGGGGTCACGAGGCCATGCTTTATTCAAGGATGTGAAATCAATGCACATGCGCCACTTCCCGGAAGACTTCTTTTTGACGAAGACTGGGTTCGCTAACCATTCTGTGTGAGCCACTTCTTTGATAATCCCAGCCTTCAACAATTTCTCAACTTCGTCCTTTGCTAGAACAACTCTTTCTGCAGACATTTTCTGGAGTCCTTGCCGAACAGGTCGGGCCTTCGGGTTTACAAGTAAATTATGTTCAATGATATCCCGAACGACTCTGGTGATATCTTCGTCAGACCAAGCGAAGACATCTAAATTCTGTTCTACCACCTTTTCCAAGGAGGTTGCAACTTCTGGAGGTAAATTTTTACCAAATTGAAATGTATATTCTTTACCATCTTTAACAATAACCTTCGCTGCAATCTCTCCTTCGGGACTTGGTCTCGGGAAGGACTTCTTTGAAGCTTCGGAAGGGGCTGGAAGATTTTCTTGATCATCTTGCACATTGTTTACTTGTCTTGGATCAAGAGGGGGGCCATGACCATATTCCGCTCTCCGGTCGATAGCTTGATCTCCGAAGACAGTAAGGACTCCTGCTTGTGTGGGCATCTTCATGCACAAATAATTGTGATGCGCCACAGCTCCGAACTGATTTAGCATGCCTCTTCCGAATATGACGTTGTAGGTATATGGGGCATCTACAACATCGAAGATTACTTCCTCAGTTCGGGCCAACAAACCTTCTCCGAAGGTAACTTCCAGGCCTATTTGGCCAAGTGCATCAAGCGGAGGTCCTGCGAAGCCTTGCAAAGGACGAGCCGCTGGAAGGAGATGCTTTCTAGAGATGCACAATTGATCGAAGGCTTGAACAAAAATGATGTCTGCGGAACTACCTCCGTCAATCAATACTCTTCGAACTTCAGTGCCCGCAATATCAGCAGTAATAACAAGTGGGTCTGCATGCGGGAATTTAATGCCAGCTGCATCCTCCGCGGAAAAGGATATTGGTACATGAGACCACTCCGGCATAGCAGCTGCAGACGACGAAGTCCCAATATGGCCCACTTCTTTGACGTAGTCTCTTCGCTGCCTTTTTGACATGCTTCCGAGGTTACCTCCTCCGGAGATGGGGAGGACTACTCTTTTCCCTCGGTCTTGCCCTTCCTCTTGCTTCGGAGGTGGCATAACATTGGCCACTGGAGGATGTCTTGCGGCTTCGAAGTTCTCTATCCGCGCCACAGCCTGGACCGGCTCCGAGCGCGCTGCAGCTGGAACTCGGTCGGTAGTACCTCGACCCGAAGTTCTTTCTAGATACTCTCCTCTTAGAGTAAGTATAGCCTTGCAAGTATCAGTTGTATGGCTTCGATTTTCACCATGGATGCAGCAGAAAAGGGTCTGGCCTTTGCCAGCCGTTTTCCCTGGCGGCCTCCAGCCGCTGACCTTGTTCCCCGAAGGATGTGGAGCTCTCTGTGTGAACTTTTGCGGGGGTGCAATGTTCAAGACTTCAGAACGAGGGTGCTTTTGCCCCCTTCTCCGATCATGTTGAACTTCGAAGACTGGTTCTTGCGGCTGTGCTGAAGTTTTTACTTCTACTTTTACTTCTTGCAATATGGATGAAGTAGCTGCAGTTCTTCGAAGCCAACCCTCTTCCGACCTCGCATACTCCTCGAAATATGACATCAGCTGAGAAACCGAGGATATGCTTTTCCGATGGAGCTTATCTAGAAGGCCTTGATGAGTGACATCTTCCTGAGCTGCATCAACTACCGAAGATGCAGACAACCCTCGGATCTGCGACTTCGTATGAGCGAAGCGCTTGAAATATTGCCTCAATGTCTCTCCAGGGAGCTGCTTCACCTGGAAAAGGCTTCTCGTTGACATTGGAGGCACGAAGTTTGCCTTGAAAATTGCTTACAAACTTCTTCTTCAGTTGCCCCCATGAATTAATTGATCCTGGCTTCAAAGACCAGAACCACCTTAATGCCACTCCTTGAAGAGCTAAAGGGAAGCACTTTGCCATGGTGTCTCGAACTCCTCCGCTAGCTTCAATTGCTAAGGCATAAGAACGGACAAACTCTCCGGGATCTTCCTCTCCAGCATACTTACAGAGCTTCGAAGTCTTAAACTTCGGATCAAAGCAAACTTTCTGCAGCTCAGGATGCAGCGGAGATTCATTATCGAAGGAGGCGTTCTCCGGGGCTTCGGGATAAACGAGTTCGTCATCTTCGGGCACTTCTGGAATAGTTGGGACGGCTTGAGAGCGAAGCCTGTTCGCAGCTTCTTGCCGCCATCTTGCTACTTCAGCTTGGAGGCTGGCCATTTGAGTGGCCATATCTCCAAGATTGTCTTCATCTCCTCCGGAAGGATCTTCCAGGTCTTGAGAACTGAGGGGATCAGTTCGAAGTGGGATTGAAGGTGGAAGAGGGACTCCGGGTGGTCGAAGTATGGAAGGAGTTGGCGGAGGAACTCCGTATGTACGAGGGATGAAAACTCCTTCCGGAGTTTGAGGTGGAGGGAATGTCGAAGGCCCTCCGACCTCAACCGTGTCGGATGGTACCTCTCCAGAGATCCGAGAGGACCTCCGAACAGGGTTACGAGGTGCGCTCCACTTAGGAGGCATGAAGTAAGAAGTTGGTAGAGAACGAAGTTTTTTGGACTAGGTCCCCACGGACGGCGCCAACTATTGGCGTAAAAGATTACGCTAACAGGTTTCTGTAGAAAAGAAACTAACAAACGAAGTGTTTGCGAAGTGAACTGTTCTAAGCCTCCGAAAGGATAACAACTTAGAATAGTTCGAATGTGTGTATTGAATAACTTGTATTCGGTCCCTATTACAGGGTTAAACGGGGGGTATTTATAGGCCTAAACATTAAGGAAAAGACCTATTTACCCCTCTGTTACAACCGACATAGTGGAAACTATTCGGTACCCTTGATAGGGCTAAAATGGTAAAAGATTAATCTAATAAGATAAAAGACAAATCTTCCATCTTAGCTGGCAGAAAAGATCTCAAAGAGCCTTAGTTCGAAGATATACTCCGAACCAATGCCTATCTTCGTACTTCAAGCTTGACTCAGTACATCTTCGAAGATGGACGTCTGGAAACCTTCGAATCCATTATCTGCCTTTGTGTTGTTACGGCAATAACCCTGAGGACGGAATATTTTCCCCCAACAAAGAGTAATCTAGATTGGCTAAAGTCTCGCATGGAGCAATATCGGTCTAATAAAGACGGTATTGCCGAGGCCATCAGGGACTTTAGTGAAGTAGAGAAATTAGGACAAGGTTTTGCGCCGGCCAACCCCTTGGAGGAAGGTGACATAGGTAATGGTAGCATCCCAAGGCCGACTTTTGTAAACCAACATTTACAGCCCAATGAAAAGTCTGAAGTAATAAAGTTACTTCAGTCATATGTCGATTGTTTCGCATGGGAGTATAGCGAGATGCCAGGTCTAAGCCGCGAGCTCGTGGAGCATCGGCTGCCCATCAAGTCCGAGTTTAGGCCTTATAAGCAGCCTCCCCGCCGCTTTAATTCGGCCGTCTATGACCGAGTTAAAGAAGAAGTGGAGCGACTACTCAAGGCTGAATTTATTAGGCCGTGCAGGTACGCGGAATGGGTTGCTAACATTGTGTCTGTAGAGAAGAAACGGAGCGGTGAGATATGGGTATGCATTGATTTTAGGGATCTGAACAGAGCCACTCCAAAGGACGAGTATCCAATGCCGATAGCCGACATGCTAATCAATGATGCCTCGGGACACAAGGTACTAAGTTTTCTTGATGGCAATGCTGGTTATAATCAAATCTTTATGGCCAAAGAGAACTCTACAAGACTGTCTTTCGATGCCCTGGTTTTATCGGTTTATTCGAGTGGGTCATCATGACTTTTGGTTTGAAAAATGCCGGCGCCACATATCAGCGCGCTATGAACTTGATCTTTCATGACTTGTTGGGAGTTATGTTAGAAGTTTACATCGATGATGTCGTAGTCAAATCAGACGCTATGGGAAACCATTTTGCCGATTTGAGGGTTGCTTTCGATAGGATGCGACAGTATGAGTTGAAAATGAACCCACTTAAGTGTGCTTTTGGTGTGTCAGTGGGTAAGTTCTTAGGTTTCATGATTCACGAGAGAGGCATAGAAATTGATCCTAAGAGACTTGAGAAGATTACAAACATTGCAGCGCCAACATGCAAAAGGGATGTACAAAAATTGCTAGGTAAGATGAACTATTTGTGTCACTTTATATCCAACTTGTCCGGCAAGATTGATACCTTTGTCCCCATACTCCGGCTAAAAATTGAAGTCGAGTTCGCTTGGGGGCAATCCAGCAAAGTGCTTTTGAGAAGATCAAGGAGTGCTTGTCATCACCGCCTGTGGTGAGAGCACCCAAAGTCGGGATTCCGTTTCAGTTGTACGTTGCTGCCGAAGATAGCGTGATTGGGGCCGTGCTAACCCAGGAGGTAGAAGGGAAAGAGTACATCATCACATTCTTGAGCCGCCGCCTGCTGGATGCCAAAACCAGGTACGCGTTTGTGGAATGGTTGTGTTTATCACTTTATTACGCGTGCACTAAATTACGCCATTATCTTCTCCCCACTACACGTGTTGTCATTTGCCAAACCGATGTTATAAAACATATGTTACAAAAGCCGATTCTAAGTGGAAGAATCGGAAAATGGGCTTACGCGTTGATTCAGTACGATTTGGCCTACGAACCCCTGAAAGCGATGAAAGGCCAAGTCGTAGCCAACTTTATAGTTAAAAATCATCACATAGATGTCGGTTGGAGTGATAATATTGCTCTAGTTGAGGTAGTGTCATGGAAGCTTTACTTTGATGGTTCGGCTTGCAAGAGTGGCCAAGGCATTGGAGTGGTTCTCATATCACCTAATGGGATGCACTTTGAAACTTCGGCCCGACTAGAATTTTCTTCCACTAACAACCAAGCCGAATACTAGGCTTTATTGCTAGGTCTTGAATTACTAGAATCTGTAGGTGCTAGACATGTTCACGCATACGATGATTCTTTGTTAGTAGTACAACAAGTAGCTAAGAGTTCTCAATGTTTTAACGGCTTGCTGAATAGTTACTTGGATAAATGTCTAGACATAGTTGCCACTTTCGATGACTTCAAAATCTCTCACGTGTCAAGAAAATCCAATTCAGTCGCAAATGATTTGGCTCAGCAAGCATCTGGTTACCAAGTCAGGAGAGGAAAATTTTCTGTATTGAAGAAGCCGATGCTTGGTCTCACTGCCGAAGCCAATAACGGTGGGCAGGCGCACGCCCCGGGTCGAACCCCTCGGGTCGCCGAAGGCTACCGCACGTCGAGGCCCTTGGATCAGAGTGCTCTGCCAACCAAGCGATCTAGCACGCCGAAGCCCATATTCCGAAGCCTCTCGAACGGAGAAGGCTCCTTGGAGTCCGAAACCTCCGAAGGGCTTCGGCCCAGCACACTCTGAACGCCCACCCCAGCCAGGCTTCGGTAGGAGCTGGGATGGCTCGGGGGACACCCCAAAGTCAGTAATTTAGAAGTTTTTTCAGAAGGTGGACCAGCGAGACCCTCTGAAACCTGTAAGGGAGATTGGAGAGTCCCAATCGTCTAGTATTTGAGAGACCCTAGCCAAAGGGTTGATCGGAAGGTTCGGCGACAAGCATTCAAATTCGTGTTGATAGATGACACATTGTATCGCCGAACCATCGACGGAGTGATATTGAAGTGTTTATACCATGAGCAATCTCAAGTGGCTACAGGGGAAGTCCATGAAGGGCTTTGCGGTACTCATCAGTCGGCCGAAAAAATGAGTTGGATGCTCAAAAGAGCGGGTTTTTATTGGCCGACTATGACTGAAGATTATTTCAAGTACTATAGAGGGTGTGAAGCATGTCAGAAGTTTGGCAACATCCAGTTAGCTCCTGCCTCATTGCTAAATGCTATTGTCAAGCCATGGCCGTTTTGAGGTTGGGGTTTATACTTCATCGGCCAGATTCACCCTCCTTCCTCAAAAGGGCATCGGTTTGTGTTGATGGCAATGGATTACTTCACTAAATGGACCGAGGCCGTACCTCTCAAGAACATGACTCACAATGAGGTACGTGATTTTATTTTAAAGCACATCATACATAGATTCGGCATTCCTCAAACTCTTACTACGAATCAAGGCAGTTCGTTTGTTTCTAGAGAAGTAAGGGACTTCGCCGAATACTATGGTATTAAGTTGATAAACTCTTCACCTTACTATGCCCAGGCCAATGGTCAGGCCGAGTCTAGAAATAAAACTGTGATTAAGCTTATTAAGAAGAAAATTGAAGAGTTTCCGAAAAGGTGGCATGAAGTGCTTTCCGAGGCGTTATGGGCTTGTAGGATTGCGAAGCATGGTGCTACCAAAGTCAGTCCATATGAATTGGTATATGGACAAGAAGTCGTTCTGCCCATAGAGGTAGATCTTGGCTCCTTAAGGGTGTTAAAGCAAGATGGCTTATCGGTCGACGAGTATGAAACTCTTCTAAAGGATAATCTAGAGGAAGTGACCGATAAGAGACTAAGGGCTTTAGAAGCCCTAGAAATAGACAAGAATAGAGTAGCTAGAGCCTACAATAAAAAGGTTAAACCAAAATCGTTTCAGATAGGAGATTTGGTGTGGAAAACGATTTTACCCTTAGGCACGAAGAGTCCTAAGTTTGGTAAATGGTCACCTAGTTGGGAAGGTCCTTTTAAAATAGCCGAAATCGCTCCCAGCAACGCATACGTGTTGGAATCCCTGCAGGGAGAGTGGTTTCGAAGAGCTTTGAATGGTAGGTACTTGAAAAGGTATTTCCCAAGTGTGTGGCAAACATCATGAAAAGTGTCGAAAAGCCAATATGGATGGTATCATCTTCAACTCGTTGTGCTTTTAGTTCACTCAGATCACTAAAAGGCAGGGGGCATGTGTTGATGGCAAAAAATGGCATTAATGGCTAGATTGTCAAAATATCAATTTTGGTGATTTGGGCCAAAAATACACATGTCCAGGGTCTGTGTGAAGCCCTACACGGCCAAAGTCCATTGAGCTATGGGCTCCGAAAGCCTCTAGCTAGCCCATGGGCTTCGGCTGGGAAGCCTTCAGAGGCCCACGCCACCGAAGCTTCGGCCCAAGGAGTAGGCCTCGATGGGCCTGGCCGAAGCCCACTTCGGCATAGATGGAGTTGTATGCGATTCTGGCTCAATTCTTATCTCCATCCGGCCATATTAATAGCAGATTAGATTAGGAATTAAGCCCCTATAAATAGAGAGGCAAGGCCAGCGTAGAGGCCCCCCAACTCAAACCAAACCAAAGCCCTATGCTTTGATCGTATTTACTTTACCTTTATTTTCCTGTACCTCTTCGTGGGTTTGCCTAGAAGCCCTCCGCTGGCCACTACGGAACAGTGGTAACCCTTGTTACTTCGCCTGTGAAGTATCCGTTAATCTACGTAATAGATTGCTATCGCCTTGTTACTTTGCGTGTGAAGTATCCGCTAATCTGCGTAACAGATTGCTACCTTCGCTACTAGTGCAACACTTAGCAAAATTCGGTCCTCAGGCCGAATTGGTACTTCGAACCATCTTTGTTGCAGGTTCCTATGTTCGGAGCTACTTCGTCGGAGGTGTCCGGAGCTGAGAGATCGGTTTCGGAGGTCACCAGGACACCCTTCGGTGGGACTGTAGGCTCCAGCAACAGGCTTCACCAGCATACTTCGTCGCAATAGGCTTCGCCACGATAGCACTCCGCACTGGACGAAGTTACGCTCGCGCGTGGCCCTCGCGTCATTACTCCGTAGTTTGCTGTATCAGAGATCTCACGCCGAACCCTGTTGTTCAGAGGTGATCACCGCGTCCAGATCTGTTCGGAGTCCATCTTTGGCCGGATCTCCCGAATGCCAAATCACCCTTCGGCGGAGTACTTCACGCCGTACGCCGAAGGTACACTTTGGTGCCCCTTCGCACCAGACTTCGAACTAGATGGGCTCCGACTGGTTTGCTGATTTTATTCTATTTAATCTATATCTTTCGGCTAATTGGATTATTTTGTGTAATCTGGTTGCCTGGCGACTCCACCCCCCTTATCACGACTAAGGGTAGTCGGAATGCGATGTCGGAGCCACGTCACGCCTAGGCTTGTCCATAAGTATCTGTGCACTTTTGGATCATCGAACTGACCCAAGTGCGGGGGCACGTTTCCGTGTCAACAGAAGGTAGCCTTAGAAACCATGGACAAACTTCGGGCGTCCTAGAGTACTTTGGCACTTCTTGGACTTTACCTTCGACTAGCGATGTCCTTCTGCTGTGAAGACTAAAGATGATCCAAGCAGCAACGAAGACTATGAAGACAGCGGGTATTAGGTATGGAGAGATCTCTAGCCAAGTAGCTGCTCTCGGACTACTTTGCTACTATGAGGATTTAGGGCTATCCGTAGCACCAGAACTAGAGGCAACTCCTATCAACTTCGGCGATGACCGGCTCTTAACTCCTTCTGTCGACGTGGCTCCAGCTTGGGAAGCCTTCTAACCATCTTGGAGAGCTGAAGGTCGATCGGCGATCAAGACATGGATTGACAAAGGACTTCGCCAAAAGCAAGCGCGGTCACAACCTTTGAGCAGCCAGCCTCCTTCGGACCCGAAGGTCTAGTTCTCCTTAGGGCCCCGATTATGTAAAAACTTATGCTTTTATCCTTTATGAATGAAAAGACTTATTTGAAATGTTTTTAGGCTTTCCAACCTCTTTTGGATGATCTCAAAGTGCTAGAGGTTAACGAAGAGCTTCGCCTGCTATGGGCTACCTTTGAAGCTCTAAGACCTCACAAACGCCCTCAATTTTCAATTCCTCAGGGAAGCTTCGATGAAGTTATGCCCGATATATGTAAAGACGTATTATCTTATATTAAAAAGGAGGGAAAATAAGTTAGTTTAGAAACTTCATCTTTTGAGGACATTGAATGGTCTGAAGAAGAAAATACTGCTGAAGAGCAAGTAGAAAAAAGCCTTGAACAACTTCAAAGCTGGGAAAGAAGCCCCGAATGACTTCGGACCTGGGCCGAACTTCAGCAAGAGCAGAAGGATTTCCGAGCTTCCAAAGGAGGGAAGAGGGTTAAACGTAAGGTTATTAAAACTCCTAGCTCCAGAACAAGTCGCCTTCAAAGTCGTACTAGTTTTAATAGTAGCTCTAAGGATCGAAGAGGTCTTCGTTTCCTTCTTGGTATAGACATAGATTTTTCATGATGTAATTTAATCTGTTTGAATGATAAAGATTAAAGCTTCAAAATTGTCTCCCTACTTCCCAACCCCTCTTTGGGTGTAATCAACTTCGAAATTTGGTCGAAGGTGGTTACGCGCAACAAAGATAACATTAGTTAGGAGCGCAATTTGGGAGGCTTAGAGCCCCTTATCATATTAAAGATTGACTAAGGTCAACAATGGTCACTAAAGACCTCGAAAATGTCTTCGACTCTACTAATTCGGAGTCTGAAAACTGGTAACTTAGTACCTTTTTGTTTGAATGTAGTCACTTCAGACTCTTTTTCGGATACCTTAGCATTCGATAAAAATTGTCACTTTGGACTCTTTTTACAGACGTTTCAAGCTATTAGCTTGAAGTCTGTTCTGTTTGGCCTCCTTTGGCTCTTTTATGGATGCTATCAAACTGGTGGTTTGGAATCCGCTTAGTGGTCTCCTTGGACTCTTTTTACAGATGCTTTCAAGCTGGAGCTTAGAATCTGTATCATTTGGTCTCCTTGGACTCTTTTTATGGATGCTTTCAAGCCGGTGGCTTGGTGTGGCGCCTCGATTTATCGAAATCGGAACATTATTGAATTTCCATAGGAAAACAATAATAACAAGAGGTTCATCATGCGATAATCGTACATACGACAAGTATTCATGGTACGCAGACCATATTATTACATCAGAGTTAAATAAAAACAGTAATAAAAATAAGCTGCATGATGAACGCCTTCTTCAAGATCTTCCTTCTTGACTGGGTCGCTACTCCAAACCATCCTCGTAGTAGGCATCCTCTGAATGGTGTGTCCAACGGGTATGAGTACAAAAAGTACTCAACAAGCCATCGCATATGCAAATAATAATGCAAGGTAATAACAAAGGAAGGGTAATTGGCTAAAAGTGTGGAAAAGTACATTTGCATTTAATGTAGTCAAGTTTTATCATGCGGAAAAATAAACATGAACAACAATAATATCATCTAACTCGAGGAGTACGTTTTTCCTCCTCGCACAACAGTCCTTACATGTCAACCAACATGCACATACATATCCAAAGTAAACTAACTGTGGGATGTCACGCAACCCGCCCTTGACTGTGGGCTCGGCTTTTCGAAAAGATTTATGACTCTGATCAGAGATGTACTACTGTACCCACAAGGCACACACTCATCCCAAACGAGATGACCCATACCACAGGAACTCATGCCAAAACCTCAGCATGAAATGCTCCAAGCGATAACCACCCGCTCTAGGTTTCGCCGGCACGCCGGGCCGCATCCCGGCTAACGTCGCACCCCCTTTTGCGCCACGTCGGTACAAGCCACCCGCAGGTGCTGCTTGACCCATCTCCAAATGGTGGCCTTGGTTTGGAACACTCCATACCTTAGTTAGGACTTACCCATTAGACTTGTGGTTAGTACGGAAGTGTATTGCAACGGATCCCGCAGACCGGTCCTTATAGTGCCCCGGGTGCTACCGACCAATGCCCTAGCTTGCACCCGGAACCCACCATGCATTCACTCACAACCACAACTCCAACACCAACATAATTCCAAGGATAAGAAACAACGGGGATCATATAGTAGAACCATGTTGCTACGACTCATTTTTATCCTATAGCGATCATGTCAATACATTGGACACTAGCTAATAACATTAATCATATGGTGACAAGGAGTTAGGCGAGACAGCATGGCTTGGGTTGCACATCAAGGTCGGGGGATCCTAAATAAATATATTGTAAGGGTTCCATTTGACTAATGCATGTATACCCTATGTGTTTTAGCAATAGTTTAATGAAACATGGGTTCAATATGCTCAAAAATGTTGTTTGGTGACTTGCCTTGTTGAGCGAAGGGAGAGGGAGGAACTTCCGGGTAAAATTCCGACTCCTCGACGGTGTGGTAGTCTTTCCAATAAAGTAAAATAAAATAAATACAACATTCAATTTAAACAATATAAAATCACACAACAAGCACATAGGTTCAAGTTGGTTTAATTTAAAGAAAAGTCAAGTTGTTCATGTTCTGAAATTTATTTTATAAATAATTTTCAAAGGAATTAAAATGAAGTATTGTCCTTTAAAAATGGGTTTTTAAAAAGTGAGTAACCTCATTTTAAACATTCTAATCAATTTAAAATGAAAGGTTCATGGGCAATTTAGTGGTTTCATCTTATTAACAGAAAATAAATAAAAATAAGCCTTACTGAAATTTAAATAATCAATTTCACATTTTTATCCTAAGGGTATTTGAATACTTATTTAAATAATCATGAACATTTCAAAGAAAACATATGGTTTTTATGGACTGAATGTGTAGAGAATAATATTATAAATTTTCTGAAATTGAAATGGTAATTTTTGAAGTTAAAATGCGCCAGATATGAATTTTACAAGTTTAAAGCAGTTTCTGGAATTTATTTTAAATTTAAATCCCCTCGGGTCCACGGTGAGCCAGGCCCACGGTGAACCCGCGCACTGTGCGCGTGGTCCGGTCCAATCTGGACCGTTGGATCCAGATCCAACGTGCGAGAGCGAGGCGGGACGGTTAAGTGATAACGGACGACCACGATTAAAACGCACGAAAGGGTACTACGTGGACGCACGAGATCGAGTGCGGGTTTTAAATAGAAATGAACGCGCGAGATTAAAACATACCCCTTCGCTCAGATCCGACGGCGCAGATTAAACCACACATGGGATTTAATCGGTACCGTTAGATCCAGATCGCACGGCCAGGATCAAATCCGACACGGCACGGGTACTTGACCCGTGCCGGTCATCTTCTCCGGCGACGGCGAGCGGGCTAGAGGCCACGGCGAGCGACGGCGGTCGTATCTAAGGCCTAAAATGGAAAGAGGACAATACGGGGATCACGAGGGTACCGTTGGCGAGGTGAACGGTCGACGGAGCGAGGCCGGCGACGAGCGGAGGCGGCGGAGGTGTTCGCGTCCTTGGCGGAGACGGCGATCCGGCGGGGTTCGGCGTCGATGGAGGGGTGGCCGAGGTCGGGGTGGACTTGGCGGTCATGGAGGTGCGGTCGGCGTGGACGGCGAAGGGTTCCAGTGATGGCGAGCGGTGGCTGGAGTACGGGCGACGGTGGTGCGCTAAAAACCGGAGTGTGAGTGCTCCGTTCGTTCTCGCAGGGAGTGGGCGTAGGGGTGTAACGCGGACGGCCAGGGGGTTTAAATAGGGCCATCGGCGGGGGCAGAGGGGGCGCAATTGACGGTGGCCGAGAGTAAACGCGTTTAAATGCCGGCGAGCTCGGGTTGAACTCGATTCACTGAACCTGGACGTGATTCGGCTGAATTCAAGAGGGGAAATGGTCGCCGGGGATCGGGCGACTTAACGCCGGGCTCAATTTGAGGGGAGGGGGTCGGGAGCAACGGATCCAAGGCGCGTTATGGCGTCGGCCGGCGAGGAGGGGATTTGGGGGCGGATCTCGCGGGGACGAAGGGCCTGACAGGTGGGGAAACGCGTTTAAATGCCGGCGAGCTCGGGTTGAACTCGATTCACTAAACCTGGACGTGATTTGGCCAAATTCAAGAGGGGAAATGGTCGCTGGGGATCGGGTGACTTAATGGCGGGCTCAATTTGAGGGGAGGGGGTCGGGAGCAACGGATCCAAGGCGCGTTATGGCGTCGGCCGGCGAGGGGGGGGATTTGGGGGCGGATCTCGCGGGGACGAAGGGCCTGACAGGCGGGGGCCACCGGGCAGTGGGCGCGAGCGAGTGAGCGAGGAGGCTGATGGGTGGGGTCGGGCTCGGGCGCGAGAGGGGGGCGGTTGGCACCGACAGGTGGGGCCAGGGTGTCGGGCGCGCACGCGAGGGGAGAGGGGCTCGCTGACGGGTGGGGTCGGGCTGTCAGTCCGAGCGTGTGGGAGGGATTGGGCTGGGCCGGTCGGGAGAGAGAGAAAGGGAGGGGAGGGCCCGTTACTATTTCAAAATATATTTCTGAATAAAAATAATTCTAGGAAATAGATTAAAATCTTAGGGCTACTTCCAAGCTTGGTAAAAATTTGTAAAAATTCTCAAAAATATATTTTGGTCTTAGGATCATACATAAAAAGTTTCAGCTCCTGGTTTGGCCATTTACTCTATGTTGTAGTTCAAAATGGTAAAGGAGGGCATTAAAGGTATTTCCAAAATAATAAATTCCAGGAAATTGAATTAAATAATATTTTTATTACTTTGAAAATTTGGGGTGTTACAAACCTATCCCCCTTACAAAGAATCTCGTCCTCGACATTGGAACACTACTCGAATAACTCGGGGTATTGGGCTTTTAGTTCGCCTTCTTTTTCCCATGTAGCTTCTTCGACGGGGTGGTTGTTCCACTGAACCTTGCAGAAGCGGACCACACGACTCCTGGTTACCCTTTCCTTGGTTTCCAAGATCTTGATGGGTTTCTCGATGTAGGTCAAGTCCTCTTGGACATTGAGTTGTTGAAGATCGGCTTGCTCGGTGGGCACGCGAAGACATTTCTTCAACTGAGAGACATGGAACACATCGTGAACTCCTGCCAATGATGGAGGCAACTCTAGTTGATATGCCACTTCTCCTTGCTGTCGGAGGATCCGAAATGGTCCGACGTAGCGGGGTGCTAGCTTGCCTTTCATGTTGAACCTTTGAGTGCCGCGGAGGGGAGTGACTCGGAGATAGACATAATCACCCTCCTCAAAGGTTAAGTCTCTTCGACGGTTATCGGCATAGCTCTTCTGTCAGGACTGGGCTATCTTTAATCGATCCCTTATGATCTTGACCTTCTCTTCAGCTTCCCTTAGAATATCTGTCCCGAACAGTTGCGACTCTCTGGTCTGATCCCAGAGCAGCGGCGTTCTGCACTTACGCCCGTAAAGTGCTTCGAACGGGGACATTTGCAGGCTGGCTTGATAGCTGTTGTTGTAGGAGAACTCCGCATAGGGCAAGTTCTTGTCCCACATTCCGCCAAAGTCTAGAGCGCAAGCTCTAAGCATATCTTCCAATATCTGGTTGACCCTTTCGGTTTGACCGTCGGTCTGTGGATGATAGGCGGTGCTAAAGTTCAGTCGGGTGCCGAGTTCCTCTTGAAGGTTCTTCCAAAACTTGGAGGTAAATTGGCTCCCACGGTCAGATACAAATCTTCTTAGGAACTCCGTGAAGGCATACGATCCGGGTCATATACAACTCGGCCAATTTGGCGACGGTGTAAGTTGTCTTGACCGGGATGAAGTGAGCCACCTTTGTGAGCCAGTCGACGATCACCCAGATAGAATCATGACCAACTTGGGTCCGGGGTAGTCCCGTGATGAAATCCATTCCTATCTCTTCCCACTTCCATTCAGGGACCTTGAGGGTTTGAAGAAGTCCAGCAGGTCTTTGATGCTCTGCCTTGACTCGCCAGCATGTGTCGCACTTGGCCACATACTCAGCTATTTCCCTCTTCATGCTGACCCACCAATATTTTTCCTTCAAGTCTTGATACATCTTCGTACTCCTGGGATGTATGGAGTATAGAGTATCGTGGGCTTCTTGAAGGATGAGGGTCTTCAACTCAGGTTTGTCGGCTATGCATATCCGGTTTCTGAACCAGATGGTACCGTGCTCGTCCTCAGAGAATCCGGGGGCTTTACCCTTCCACATGTTCTGTTGGATCTCCATGATGTCCGGGTCTTCCTTCTGCCTTTCTCGGATCTGGTCTATTAAGATAGGTCTTGACTCCAAGGCAGCGAGGTACGCGTGGGTGCTGATCCCTAGATTCAGCCTTTCTATTTCCTTGTAAAGCAAAGGGGCTTGGTCCTGCATCATGATGGCATTGCAGTACCCTTTTTGACTAAGGGCGTCTGCCACCACATTTGCCTTGCCTGGATGATAATGGATGCCCAAGTCGTAATCCTTGATGAGTTCCAACCATCTTCTTTGCCTAAGGTTCAGGTCTGGTTGGGTGAATATATACTTGAGGCTCTTGTGGTCGGTGAAGACCTCGCACCGGTTTCCCACAAGGTAATGTCTCCATATTTTCAAGGCATGAACCATGGCTACTAACTCCAAATCGTGGGTTGGGTAGTTCAGCTCATGCGGTCTCAGCTGTCGGTAGGCGTAGGATATCACCTTCCCCTCTTGCATTAAGACACATCCTAATCCTTGATGAGAGGCATCACAGTAGACATGGAAGTCTTTCCGAATGTCTGGCAGAGTCAGGATAGGAGCTGACACGAGCTTCTTCTTGAGGGTTTGGAAGCTTTCTTCGCAATCTGGGGTCCATTCAAACTTTACTTCCTTCTGCAACAGTCTAGTCATAGGCTTGGTGATCTTTGAAAAATTCTCGATGAACCGGCGGTAGTATCCAGCCAATCCGAGAAAACTCCTGATCTCGGTCACGGTCGTGGGCTGCAACCAGTTGGTTACGGCTTCCACGATGGTTGGGGCCACTGCTATTCCTCCGGCAGATATAACATGACCGAGGAACTTTACCTCAGACGACCAAAATTCGCACTTGCTGTATTTGGCGTACAGTTGCTGCTCCCTTAGCTTTCCGAGGGTCAGACGGAGGTGGGTTTCGTGTTCTTCCTTGGTCTTGGAGTAAACGAGGATATCGTCGATGAATACCACGATGAACTTGTCCAAGAACTCCATGAATACATTGTTCATCATGTTCATGAAAAAGGCAGGGGCATTCGTGAGTCCGAACGACATCACTGTATACTCGTAGAGTCCATAGCGAGAGGTGAAGGCGGTCTTGGGTATGTCTTCTTCTCTAATCCTCAACTAGTGATAGCCTGACCTGAGGTCAATCTTGGAAAACACCGAGGATCCTTTCAGTTGACCGAACAGGTCATCGATCCGAGGCAATGGGTACTTGTTCTTGATGGTTATGTCGTTCAAGGCTCTATAGTCCACGCACATCCTTTTAGTCTTGTCCTTCTTCATGGCAAAGATGACCGGCGCACCCCAGGGTGAGGTACTCGGTCGGATGTACCCTTTCTGCTCCAGGTCTTCGATGTTGCTCTTGACTTCGGCTAATTTGTTGGTGGCCATCCGGTATGGGCGCTTGGAGATTGGAGTGGTCCCGGGGACAAGCTCGCTTCTGAATTCGATGTCCCGCTTGGGAGGCATTCCTGGTAAGTCCTCGGGGAAGACATCCATAAACTCCTTGACGATGGGCACTTCTTCAAGGGCTAGCGAATGAAGGGACACTTCGAGGGGTTTGCGGCTGGTCATCCGAAAGGTGATGGTTTCACCTTCAGGGTTGGTCATTGTAACGGACTTGTTGGCACAGTCGATCACACCCTTGTGCTTAATCAACCAATCCATCCCTAGGATGAGGTCGAGTCCGATACACTTAATGATGACTGGCTCGGCCCGGAATAATACTCCTTAGATCTCTATCTTAACCTTAGGGATGTATAAGTTGGCTAAGGTCTTATTGCCTGGAGTGGCAATCATCATGGGGACTGATAGAGGGAGTACTTCTAAGTCGTTGGTTTTCACAAAAGCTTCCGAGATGAAAGAATGTGTTGCTCCAGAGTCAAATAAAATCATAGCTGGTATGGAATTCGCGGTAAACGTACCGAGCATGACTTCGGGAGCCTCCTAGGGTTCCTCTGCGGTGATGTGGTTGACGCGGGCACAAACTGCCTGGTTGGGTGTCGCGCCTTGGAGCTGCTTGGGGTGGGGACACTGGTGCGAATAGTGCCCTTCCTTCCGGTAGTTGAAGCAAACAACCGACCTTCCTTGGCGATCCTTCAAGATCGGGGCCTTGGCGGCGGACGTCGGTGGAGCGACCGGAGCTGGTGGAGCGGGGCGGGGATGCCCAGCGTTGGATCCACCGGCGGCGTGACGTGGCCTGTAGGCGGGCCGAGGATGGTAGGCGGGCGCTGGTGGCGGAGGGGCGAAGCGGGGCCTCTGAGAGTTCGCCTGTTGATGCTTGAAGGCGATCATTTTCCTCTTCTTGAGGTCCAGCTTGTTTTGCTCAGTCTCTTGGATGAGCGCTTTATTCACCAACCGTTGAAAGTCGGCGTAGTCGGTGGCGACGAGCTGGATGAACAGCTCATCCTTAAGTCCCCGGAGGAACTTGGCCTGGCGGAGGGCGTCGGTCCGCACCTCTTCTGGCGCGTAGCGTGCCAGACTGTTGAATTCATGGAGATACTCCATGATGGTCCGGTTGCCCTGGTGCAGGTCGCGGAACTCCTGCTGCTTCACCGCGATGACTCCGGCGGGGATGTGGGCGGCGCGAAAGGTGATGGTGAATTCCGCCCATGTCACCACGTGGTCCTCAGGTTGGGACTCACGGTAGTTATCCCACCACTTGGCGGCGGGACCCTGGAGCTGGTGAGTGGCGAAGGCCACTCGCTCCCGGTCGGTGCATGGGAGGAGGTCTAGCTTCTTCCCAATGGTGCGGAGCCAATCTCCGGCCTCCATGGGATTGGTGGTGCTCGAGAAGATGGGCGGGCGCACGCGCAGAAACTCCGAGAGTTGGGGAGCGGGCGCGGGTGCTGGATGCGAGGGGTAGGCTCCACATTCTGTAGATGGTCCAACTGAGCTTGTTGGTGCTGCATTTGAGTGAGGAGTGCGGTGATTAGTTGGTTCTGGTTTGCCATCATCTCTGCCAAGGTGGGATGGTTGGCAGAGGGCGATATAGACTGTCGCGGGCCTGTTGCACCCCAGTTGGGTACAACACCCTCGGGCGCGTCATGACTTCCTCCTTCTCCGTTGTTGGAGCCGGTGTTCTGGTGGTCGGCCATCTTCTGAACACATGATGTTTTAAGGCAAAAAGATGAGGAATTAACAATATAATTAAAAACAGCTCATAAGGCTCATGCATATGTGTCAACCAAGTGGTAAAAATTGTTCATTACAATCAAGCTCTTATTCTACCCACAACACAACTCGTTGTAGATAGCACCACATACAAAAATTATTTTATTGAAAAAAAAACGGTATCTAGCGCCTACTCGCCACCGGAGGCGGTCTCCGTGCTCTCGGAACCACGAGTACGCGGCTCCCGGGGGATGGTGGGCTCGAGAAAGTTCTCGATGATTGGGTCGGAGATGAGGCCGGGGCGCGGTGCAGGGGCGCTGGTGGATGGTCCGGCGGTGGAGGGGTGTGGCGGGATCCTCTTGGGGCGAGCGGCAGGCTCACGGATGGGCTTCCTCTTTCTCGGGAGGAGGGGAACCATTTCCGCGATGTCCTTCTGCAACTGCATGATCTTGCGCTGCAGTTCGTCGTTCTGTTGGATCAAGTTCTTCGTCTCCTCACGAAAAAACTCAACCGCATCATGGTGCTCATCGGCGTTGAGCACTGCCTCGGTATGGAGGTCGTCCATAGCCTGAAGAAGACGTGACTGCCGGGCCATGACCGGATCATGCACGGAGTGAACTCCGAGGTAGATGCTACGGTAGGCGCCGGGAGTACGCTTCGGCACAAGCCGGAAGGACGAGTTCTGAAGACGATCATCATAGATCATCCTCAACTCCATAAGGGCCTGAATTTCCATAGAAAAACAATAATAACAAGAGGTTCATCATGCGACAATCGTACATACGACAAGTACTCATGGTATGCAGACCATATTATTACATCAGAGTTAAATAAAAACAGTAATAAAAATAAGCTGCATGACGAACGCCTTCTTCAAGATCTTCCTTCTTGACTGGGTCGCTACTCCAGACCATCCTCGTAGTAGGCACCCTCTAAATGGTGTGTCCAACGGGTATGAGTACAAAAAGTACTCAACAAGCCACCGCAGATGCAAATAATAATGCAAGGTAATAACAAATGAAGGGTAATTGGCTAAAAGTGCGGAAAAGTACATTTGCATTTAATGTAGTCAAGTTTTATCATGCGGAAAAATAAACATGAACAACAATAATATAATCTAACTCGAGGAGTACGTTTTTCCTCCTCGCACAACAGTCCTTACATGTCAACCAACATGCACATACATATCCAAAGTAAACTAACTGTGGGATGTCACGCAACCCGCCCTTGATCGTGGGCTCGACTTTTCGAAAAGATTTATGACTCTGATCAGAGATGTACTACTGTACCCACAAGGCACGCACTCATCCCAAACGAGATGACCCATACCATGGGAACTCGTGCCAAAACCTCAGCATGAAATTCTCCAAGCGATAACCACCCGCTCTAGGTTTCGCCGGCACGCCGGGCCGCATCCCGGCTAACGTCGCACCCCCTTTTGCGCCACGTCGGTACAAGCCACCCGCAGGTGCTGCTTGACCCATCTCCAAATGATGGCCTCGGTTTGGAACACTCCATACCTTAGTTAGGACTTACCCATTAGACTTGTGGTTAGTACGGAAGTGTATTGCAATGGATCCCGCAGACCGGTCCTTATAGTGCCCCGGGTGCTACCGACCAATTCCCTAGCTTGCACCCGGAACCCACCATGCATTCACTCACAACCACAACTCCAACACCGACATAATTCCAAGGATAAGAAACAACGGGGATCATATAGTAGAACCATGTTGCTACGACTCATTTTTATCCTATAGCGATCGTGTCAATACATTGGACACTAGCTAATAACATTAATCATATGGTGACAAGGAGTTAGGCGAGACAGCATGGCTTGGGTTGCACATCAAGGTCGGGGGATCCTAAATAAATATATTGTAAGGGTTCCATTTTACTAATGCATGTATACCCTATGTGTTTTAGCAATAGTTTAATGAAACATGGGTTCAATATGCTCAAAAATGTTGTTTGGTGACTTGCCTTGTTGAGCGAAGGGAGAGGGAGGAACTTCCGGGTAAAATTCCGACTCCTCGATGGCGTCGTAGTCTTTCCAATAAAGTAAAATAAAATAAATACAACATTCAATTTAAACAATATAAAATCACACAACAAGCACATAGGTTCAAGTTGGTTTAATTTAAAGAAAAATCAAGTTGTTCATGTTCTGAAATTTATTTTATAAATAATTTTCAAAGGAATTAAAATGAAGTATTGTCCTTTGAAAATGGGTTTTTAAAAAGTGAGTAACCTCATTTTAAACATTCTAATCAATTTAAAATGAAAGGTTCATGGGCAATTTAGTGGTTTCATCTTATTAACAGAAAATAAATAAAAATAAGCCTTACTGAAATTTAAATAATCAATTTCACATTTTTATCCTAAGGGTATTTGAATACTTATTTAAATAATCATGAACATTTCAAAGTAAACATATGGTTTTTATGGACTGAATGTGTAGAGAATAATATTATAAATTTTCTGAAATTGAAATGGTAATTTTTGAAGTTAAAATGCACTAGATCTGAATTTTACAAGTTTAAAGCAGTTTCTGGAATTTATTTTAAATTTAAATCCCCTCGGGTCCACGATGAGCCAGGCCCATGGTGAACCCGCGCACTGTGCGCGTGGTCCGGTCCAATCTGGACCATTGGATCCAGATCCAACGTGCGAGAGTGAGGCGGGATGGTTAAGTGATAACGGACGGCCACGATTAAAACGCACGAAAGGGTACTACGTGGACGCACGAGATCGAGTGTGGGTTTTAAATAGAAATGAACGCGCGAGATTAAAACATACCACTTCGCTCAGATCCGACGGCGCAGATTAAACCACACATGGGATTTAATCGGTACCATTAGATCCAGATCGCACGGCCAGGATCAAATCCGACATGGCACGGGTACTCGACCCGTGCCAGTCATCTTCTCCGGCGACGGCGAGCGGGCCAGAAGCCACGACGAGCGACGACGGTCGTATCTAAGGCCTAAAACGGAAAGAGGACACTACGGGGATCACGAGGGTACCGTTGGCGAGGTGAACGGTCGACGGAGCGAGGCCAGCGACGAGCGGAGGCGGCGGAGGTGTTCGAGTCCTTGGCGGCGATGGCGATCCGGCGGGGTTCGGCGTCGACGGAGGGGTGGCCGAGGTCGGGGTGGACTTGGCGGTCACTGAGGTGGGGTCGGCGTGGACGGCGAAGGGTTCCGGTGACGGCGAGCAGTGGCTGGAGTACGGGCGATGGTGGTGCGCTAAAAACCAGAGTGTGAGTGCTCTATTCGTTCTCGCAGGGAGTGGGCATAGGGGTGTAACGCGGACGGCCAGGGAGTTTAAATAGGGCCATCGGCGGGGGCAGAGGGGGCGCAATTGATGGTGGCCGAGAGTAAACGCGTTTAAATGCCGGCGAGCTCGGGTTGAACTCGATTTACTGAACCTGCACGCGATTCGGCCGAATTCAAGAGGGGAAATGGTCGCCGGGGATCGGGTGACTTAACGCCGGGCTCAATTTGAGGGGTGGGGGTCGGGAGCAACGGATCCGAGGCGCGTTATGGCGTCGGCCGGTGAGGGGGGGATTTGGGGGCGGATCTCGCGGGGACGAAGGGCCTGACAGGCGGGGGCCATCGGGCAGTGGGCGTGAGCGAGTGAGCGAGGAGGCTGATGGGTGGGGTCGGGCTCGGGCGCGAGGGGGGGCCGTTGGCGCCGACAGGTGGGGCCAGCGTGTCGGGCGCGCGCGCGAGGGGAGAGGGGCTCACTGACGGGTGGGGTCGGGCTGTCAGTCCGAGCGCGCGGGAGGGAGTGGGCTGGGCCGGTCGGGAGAGAGAGAAAGGGAGGGGAGGGCCCGTTACTGTTTCAAAATATATTTCTGAATAAAAATAATTCCAGGAAATAGATTAAAATCTTAGGGCTACTTCCAAGCTTGGTAAAAATTTGTAAAAATTCTCAAAAATATATTTTGGTCTTAGGATCATACATAAAAAGTTTCAGCTCCTGGTTTGGCCATTTACTCTATGTTGTAGTTCAAAATGGTAAAGGAGGGCATTAAAGGTATTTCGAAAATAATAAATTCCAGGAAATTGAATTAAATAATATTTTTATTACTTTGAAAATTTGGGGTGTTACACATGGAATCTGTTTTTTTGTGACTTTCCCGCCTCGTCGGAAGCTTCAAACCAGTGGTTCAAAGTCCGTAAAATTTGTTCAAATTAATGACACTTCTTTCACAATCGACTACGTTCCTCCAGTGCGTCCACTAGAAGTAGAGAGTGTTTGAGATGTAGGCATTATCTGAACCATGAGCTTTATTTATTTAGAAGGTATTTACAAATGATTACAAGGAGCCCCTATGCAAAATATCGCTTCAGGTGCTCCGCATGCCAGACATGCTTTAACTCTTCACCTTCTAAATTAGCTACCTTAAAAGAACCAGGGCGTCCTGAACGTAGAATGATATATGGACATTCCCACTTATTTCCTAATTTCCCTGGTGCTATGATGCTTCGCAAAACTAAATGACCTGGTTTAAGATCATTAAGCTTAACGTTTGGGTCATACCAAGTCTTCGTCTGATGCTGATATTTCGAAAAATTTGCAACAACCCAAAGCCTTGTTTCTTCTGTTAAATCTAGCGAAGCTTGCCTTTCATCTTCTTTTTCAGGTTCGGTGGTGCGAAGAGATCCCCTTTGAGCTCCGTCGGCATAATGGCTTCATCTTCGAATAGTAATCTGAAAGGAGTATAACCTGTGGACCCCGTTTGAGTGGTCCGAATGGACCATAAAATCTTCGGGAGTTCCTCGGTCCACAGTCCTTTTTCCAATCCTACTATCCTTCAATTTAGGCCTAATAAAATATTACCATTAGCTCGTTTGACAGCTCCATTAGATTAAGGATGACACACGACTGCAAAACACATTTCTATGCCAAGGTCTTCGCAGAACTTCCTGAAGGGTTCTGTATCAAATTGGGTCCCATTGTCGATTGTGAGCTATCGAGGCACTCCGAACCTGCATATAATATTCTTCCAAAAGAATTTTTGTACATTATTTGAAGTGATAGCTGTGAGGGGTTCTGCTTTGACCCACTTGGAAAAATATTCAATTGCTACCACTGCAAATTTCATACTTCCTTTTGCTACTGGGAAGGGGCCAATGAGATACATGCCCCATCTGGCCATGGGCCAAACTAGAGCAATAACTTGAAGAGTTATTGGCAGACGATGACTTCGTCTTCCCATCCATTGACAACCTTGGCAAGTGCGGACTAAGGTCTCCGCATCAGCTACTATTGTAGGCCAATAAAGCCCCTGGCGAAGTGTTTCTCCTGCTAAAGCTCGGGGGGCAAGATGGCTACCACAAAGGCCTTCATGAATTTCTCGAAGCATCTCTTAGCCTTCGGCTTGACAAATACATCGGAGTAGGGGGGAACATACTCCGGCCTTGTAAAGAATACCATTGATAACGTGATAATTCCGAACTCTTAGATACAATCTTGAAAACTGTGGCCCTTCAGGTAAGGTTGTTTCGCCTTGCAATAATTCCATGATCGAACTCCGCCAATCGGTGTTAGGAATGCAAAGAACCTCCGCACGAGGAATTTGTGACATCGAAGGCGAAGTAAGCTCTTCATAAAAGGCTCCTTCAAGAATATTCACAGCTCTGGCTGCAGCTTTTTCTAGGGTATCAGCTTGTGCATTGTCAGCTCTTGGTATACTTCGGATAGAAATCCCTTTGAATGCTGCTTCGATCTTATGGATCTCTTCTAGATATTTTGCAAGCTGTGGATGTCAGACTTGAAAACTTTTGTCAACGTGCCCTGCTACAATTTGAGAATCTGTTTTGATAACAACTCTTGTAGCACCCAAAGCACGCGCTTTTTGGAGTCCTAACAAAATTCCCTCGTACTCCGCTATATTATTGGTGGACTTAAAGTTAAGCCTTGTAGAGTACATCGCTCTTTGCCCTGAAGGAAAAATTATCACTGCTCCAATGCTTGCTTCGGATGCTTGAAAAGCTCCATCGGAGTATATGGTCCAAATTCCTTCGCTTGATTTTTCCAGAGCCCATATTGCAGACGGAATCCATTATGCTACAAAGGCTGCCACCACTTGTGACTTGATTGTTGTCCTTGCTACAAAGGAGATGTCGAAGGGTGCTAGCTTCATGGCCCATTTTCCAATTCTCCCCATAGAATCTGTACTTCGAAGCATATCTCCCAAAGGATAAGAAGTTGGTACAATTACATTATGCGCTAAAAAATAATGTCGCAATTTCCTTGAAGCCATTATCAGAGCATAAGTGAACTTCTCAAGCTCAGAATATCTTGTTTTTGCTCCAAATAAAGCTTCGGATACAAAATATACTGGATTTTGCACCAACTTCCCATTGAAATCAACTTCTCTAACAAGGACTACACTGACAGCGGAGCCAGTAGCTGCGAGGTAAAGAAGAAGTGTTTCATCTGCCACGGGCACAGTGAGTGTTGTGAGGTTGCTGAGATAATTTTTAATATCATCAAAACTATTTTGGCACTCCGATGTCCATGTAAAATCTTCGGACCATTTTAATGCTTTGAATATTGGCAAGCTTCGTTCCGCGGACCTTGCTAAAAATCTGTTGAGTGCTGCAAGGTGCCTAGTAAGCTTCTGTACCTGTTTTAAATTCTTCGGCAGAGCCATTCTTTGCAATGCAATTATTTGAGTAGGGCTAGCTTCGATTCCTCTACTCGAAACTAGATACCCTAGCAACTTTCTAGCTTGAACCCCGAAGATACATTTTTCAGGGTTGAGGCAAACTCCACACGCTCGGAGGCTCTAAAATGTTTCTGCTAGGTCTAGGCTATGCCTGTGCTTTAAAGCACTCTTTATTACAATATCATCCATATAGGCTTCTACATTGGTGCCTATTTGGTGACCTAGAGCCTTAGCAATTAATCTCAAAAAGGTTGCCCCGGCATTTCTCAAGCCAAAGGGCATTCTTACATAGCAGAAGACTCCCGAAGGAGTTACGAAGCTTGTTTTGATTTCATCTTCACGCTTTAACCAGATTTTATGATAACCAGAATACGCGTCGAGGAAGCTTAATAACTCCGAACCAGCAGTGGAGTCAACTAATTGATCTATTTGGGGCATGGGGTAGGGGTCACGTGGGCATGCTTTATTCAAAGATGTAAAATCAATACACATGTGCCACTTTCTGAAGGATTTCTTTTTGACGAAGACTGGGTTAGCTAGCCACTCTGCATGATCTACTTCCATGATAATCCTAGCCTTCAATAATTTTTCTACTTCTGCCTTAGCAAGACTTGCTCTTTCTACCGATAACTTTCGAAGCCCCTGTCGAACAGGCCAACCCCTTGGGTTTACAAGCAAGTTGTGCTCAACGATATCTCTTCTAACTCCTAGAATGTCTTCATCAAACCAGGCAAAGACATCCAAATTCTCTTCGACTACTTTTTCCAATGAAGTAGCGATTTTCGAAGGCAAGTCTTTGTCGAACTGAAAGGTATAGTCTTTGTCGTCTTTCACAATAATCTTCATTACGATTTCTCCTTCAGGACTTGGCCTTGGGAAGGATTTCTTCGAAGATTCACTTGAAGTAGGGATATCCTCCGAATTGCCTTGCACATTATTCACTTGTCTTGGGTCGAGAGGGGGGCCATAGCCATATTCTGCTCTTCGCGTAGTGGCTTGATCACCGAAGACAGTGAGTACTCCCGCTTGCGTGGGCATTTTCATGCATAAATAATTATGGTGCGCCACAGCTCTGAACTGATTTAACATGCCCCTTCTGAAGATGACATTATAAGCATAAGGGGCATCCACAACATCGAAAACTACTTCCTCCGTTCTTGCCAGGAGCCCCTCTTCGAAGGCAACCTCAAGACATATTTGGCTGAGGGGATCAAGAGGAGGTCCTACGAAGCCTTAAAGGGGACAAGCTGCGGGGAGGAGATGCTTCCTGGAGATGCAGAGCTGATCGAAGGCTTGAACAAAGATAATATATGCCGAACTCCTACCATCGATCAGCACTCTTCAAACTTTTGTTCCTTCAATATCGGTAGTGATGACAAGGGGATTTGCATGTGGGAATTTTATACCTGCTGCATCATCTGCAGAAAAAGATATAGGCACATGGGACCACTCAGGCATTGCGGCTGCCGATGAAGAGGTTCCAATATGACCTACTTCCCAAACTTACTCTCTCTATTGTCTCTTTGACATGCTGCCAAGAGTTCCTCCTCCGGAAATAGGAAGGATCACTCTTTTGCCCCAGTCTTGGCCATCTTCTTGCTTCGGGGGTGGCATAACACTGGCCACCGGAGGTTGTCTTGTGGGGTCGAAGTTTTCTACACGTACGACAACTTGCACAGGCTCCGGACGTGCCTCAGGGGGACTCGGTCAGTAGTGCCTCGACCAGAGCTCCTTTCGAGGTACTCGCCTCTTAAAGCTAGCATAGACTTGCATGCATCGGTAGCATGGCTTCTGTTTTCACCGTGAACACAGCAGAAGAAGGCTTGGCCCTTGCCAACCGGCTTCTCTGGTGGCCTCTAGCCGCTGGCCTTGTTTCCCGAAGCTTGCGGATTTCTGGCGGAAAATTTTTGCGGAGAAGGAGCAATGTTCAAGACTTTGGAGCGAGGATGTTTTTCCCCCTGACGCCTGTCATGCTGGATGTCAAAGTTGGGTCCTTGCGAAGGTGTTGAAGTCTTCACCTCGAGCTTGACTTCTTGGATGATTGGTGAAGTCGAAGCTGTTCTTCGGAGACATCCTTCCTCTGACCTAGCATATTCTTCAAAATAAGCCATCAACTATGCCACAGAGGATATCTTCTTCCGGTGGAGCTTGTCAAGGAGGCCTGCATGCGTGACTCCTTCTCGGGCTACATCGATGATGGATGATGCAGACAGTCCTCTTATCTACGACTTCGTATGAGTGAAGCGCTTAAAGAACTGTCTCAAAGTTTCTCCAGGTTGCTGCTTCACCTGAAAAAAACTTCCCGTAGACATAGGGGGCACGAAAGTACCCTAGAAGTTACTTATAAATTTTTTCCTTAACTGCTCCCAAGTTCTAATTGATCCTGGCTTCAAAGACCAGAACCAACGCAAAGCAACTCCTTCAAGCACGAGGGGTAAGCACTTGGCCATGGTATCTCGAACCCCTCCACTGGCTTCAATCACCAAAGCATACGAACGAGAGAACTCCCCTAGATCTTCTTCCCCGGAGTACTTACAGAGCTTCGAAGTTTTGAACTTGCGGTCGAAGCGCACCTTTTGTAAATCGGGGTGCAACGCAGACTCGCTATCAAAGGAAGCATTCTCTAAGGCTTCGGGATAAAGAAGAGAGTCGTCGTCTTGAGGCACCTCCGGGATGACAGGGATAGCTTGGGGCTAAAGCCTATCAGCAGCTTCTTGCCTCCATCTTGTCACTTAGGCTTGGAGACTGGCCATCTGGGTCGCCATGTCGCCAAGGCTATCTTCATTTCTTCCGGAAGGAGCTTCCGGGTCTTGAGAACTGAACAGGTCAGTTCGAAGTACAGTTGGAGCTAGAGGATGAGCTCTGTCGGCTCGAAGCATAGACGGAGTCCCTGAAGGGGCTTCGTATGTTCGAGGAAGAATATTTCCTTCGGGGGTCTGAGGTGGGGGAACTACAGAATGTCCTCTGACCTCAACCGTATTCGAAGATCTTGCTCTGGAGGTTCGAGGGGACCTCCGAAGGGGACTACCACCTGAACTCCGTTTAGGAGGCATGGCTCTAAAAACTTGGTAGAGAACGAAGTTTTTTGGACTAGGTTCCCCACGGACGGCGCCAACTGTTGGCGTAAAGATTACGCTAACAGGTTCTAGAAGATTAAGAACTAACAAACGAAGAGTTTGTGAAGCAGACTATTTCAAGCCTCCGAATTGGATAATAGCTCGAAGTAGTTTGAAGTTGTGTATTCAATATCTGAGTATTCAATGCCTATTACAGGGTGAGAATGGGGGTATTTATAGGTAAAAATCTTAAGGAAAATACCTTTTTACCCCTCAGTTACAACCGACATAGTCGAAGCTATTTTGGTACCCCTAATAGGGTTAAAATGGTAAAAAACTAATCTAATTAGAAAGAAGATAAGTCTTCTATCCTCGCTGGCAGCTATGTGCTTCGAAGATTGAACCTTTGAAGTTATACTTCGAACAAAAGTCTGGACGGATTCTCCAAGCTTGATCATACGCGAGGCTGGAGTTAAGTCTTGGAATTTTGTTTAGTAAATTGTCTTTGTCTTATAACCTTAAAGACCCTGGGGATGAAGTATTTTCCCCCAACAATATTCATTCTTTGAGTTCAGTTTTGGACAATTTGCTTTAATATGATTAAGATCACCGCACTCAAAACACCCTCGAAAGCATCCTCTTCTTTGATCTCTTCTATCATTGTAGAACCTAGTGAACGTTTTGACTATAAGAGCAAGCTCTTCATCGTCCAATGTGTCCACTTGTTCCTTTGTGATAGAGACCAATGAAGACAAGGCAAAACCCCCAGATAAAGCGCAAACTCCATATGCACTACCTCTAGATGAGGTGCCACTGCCAGGACTGGAAAACAAAGCAATCGAAGGCAACAAAGATTTTCCAGCTCCCGGTCGAGATGCCTTGGCAATCTCGGTGGACTTAAGTTTACTAAAGAGTTCGTCGGAAGTCAGAGTGTCAAAACTCACCGACTCTTCAATGCTTGAGATCTTCACCTCCCATACTCTACGATCAAGAGCATAGAGAAGTTTGATCGCCCTATCGTGGTCAGAGTAATCCAAAGTCCTAGTGGCGCGCAAATTACTGACAATCCCATCAAAACGCGCAAACATGGCATCTATCGATTCGCTAAGGCCTTGCATGAACATTTGGTATTCTTGATTATACGTGCTCTGCCTCCTAGCCTTAATCTGGGTAGTGCCCTCATGAAAAGTACTCAAGGTCGTCCAGATTTCTCGAGCAGTACGAAGGTGTTGGACCTTGTCAAACTCGTTGTGACTCAGACTGATAAAAAGAATGTTTCTTTCCATCAAACATTGGGACCTTGGTGTTCCTTTCCATGTCGCCAAAACAAGGATCACAAACCAGTTAAGGTCAACTGGTGATCTAACCGGCTCTGATACCAATTGTGGGATCAGAATGGTGACTAGAGGGGGGTGAATAGGTGCCTCGACACTTTCCTTCGAATGTGATGGCCTAGTCAAATCACCCAACGCACCTTTAAACACTCAGTTTCAAGTTTTAACCCAATCGGTACAAAATTTAGCTCCACTAGATTAAAGAACCTCAAATCAGCTTTGTTTCAAGATTGATTAATTGACAAATATCAAAACACTCACACCAGAGCTCAATTCAAGTTTGTATTAGAGAGTCAGCTTGTTTCAATTCAACTTCAAACGAGATCTTTGTACTTCTGAAACTTTTTAGGCGATGAATAGTAACAGAGAATTTCAACAAGATTCATCATTCATGTTTTGAACCAATATGGGTATTTCAAATTCAGAGTAATTTTAATCCAGCACACATGTTTCAGTTTAGAATCAGATAATTAAACTTGCCGAAACAAGCAGTACTGTACGTGAAACAACTACTGCCGAAAACACTGTAGCTCAACCGAAAAACAGCAAACTACTGACTTAGAATAAGAAAAATTCTCACAGAATTTGACTCTGAACTTTGATTGAAGAACTGATCAAAACTTGGTTACTTCTATTTTAGTATTCATAGTGTTTCAGATCAATCAACAGATGTTCTTCTAGTAATATACACATCAAAACAGATAAACTACTCTTGACTCATTTCAGACAAACAGCCACCCAGATTTCATAAACTGATAAAACCAATCACAAGAAATCTGAATATAATCAACTATGATTCAACAATAAACACTGCATTCAAATCTTGATCACAGAACTAAGTTTTGAATAAATTTCAATCTTAACCAGTGCATTCACAGCACACCAATTTCAAAACAGTAACAGATTTTTAGATTCAGTGAATTCTAGAGAGATAACTTTAAAGAAAGGCTCAAAGACAACCTTTCAGCTGAGATCAGTTTTAAATCTAATCAGAAATCAGTTTAATCTGTAGCTGCACAAAACTCTGAATTTTAATGAACTAGACAATTAGCACAACTCTGCAACAGCAACTTCAGCAGCTATCAAAACATATTCACAAAATATTCGAACTGCTATATTCAGCAGCAAAATTGAAACTGAACAGATCACTGAAATGCACACACAAGATAATTCTATTCCTGAAAACTAAAACCAGGGAATCAATTCAAAATAGATTTTAAACTTCAGATTTCAGAAAACTTCTGAAACTGAAACTTCAATTTGCACAACTGAATTGTCAGTTCAGAACTAGATTTAGTTTGCCAAGTTACAACAGATTGCAGATACAAGAAACAAAATATTTTAAACCTGAATTCAGAGAATAAATTGTTCTGAAGCAATTGCAAAAACTACACTGCAACTAAACCCACTGAAAAACTCTGGACTAGGAACAATACAGTCACTTTCATAAAAATTCAGGTTTTATGATTTAATTCAATGTGCATATTTCAACACTGGAGCAAATCTTGATTTCAACCCTTCAAACTTCAAATAGTCTACACATAGACTGAAATCTTGAATTCATATAACAAATCAGTGAGAATGTAGTTAATTGCAGTATACAATTCAAACAACACATCGTAACAGCAGGGATCAAAAGTGTTAATCAAGAAAATGAAGCCTTCTTCAACCAAATTAGTACACATGAGTAACTTCAGAGAGGTAGATTGAAGACTAGACAAGCTCATAACACAGATAGGTCTTCAAGTTAATATCCACAGCAAAACGCAGAATTAGATTTGAAATAGAACTTGACTAATAGACCATATGAACTGAGGTCACCCATATTCAGTGCCTAACTCAAGATATCCACATGAAAACTAAATGAATTCAAAGCTCAATCATATTCAGCATAGATCATACATATTCCTGGATATACTCAATAAAATGGTCAAGATCATCACAAAATATCCTGTCAAACAGTGCTCACAAACCTCATGCAAATATCAGATCAAAGACAAGATTCTCAAATTTTTCTAGGTGAAACTCAGAAATAACAATTTGATCCTTACACAAAATAATTAGTTCATCATTCAATCATGAAATCACTCAAGCAACACTTCAATGATCAGCCAAAAGCCTGATGAACACTTGATGAAACATTTCATCAAACATGTGGGGAGCAAAACCAAATACTGTACCACTTTCCAGAATAAATTTTCAGTACTGTGGTGCCTCCTTTGATCAGCAAAATAAATAAGAAGAAATCACATAAATCCTTTGCAACTTTTGAAAATAGATCATTCAATTCATGCACAACAAAAGATGTATAAACACCACTATCTACTTCTGCACTAGATTCACCAGAAAACGTAGCACAAAAATGAGTTAAGTCTGAAAACTCACCTGCGCTAGAAACAGAGGATCTTGAACAGTGTTGCCGAAAATCCTGTGCAGAATCCGAAAAATCGCTGGAAATCACTATTCACCGTCAAAAGCTCCTTCAAACACTAGTTTTCTCATGAAATTTCATTGAAATTTTTTTCTCTCAAGTCCCAAATGATTCAGCCAACTTGGGGTAGGATAATATCCTACCAACTCATGTTCTAGAAGCCCCCGTTTTACACATAGACCCTTAGTAATTTCAGAATTAACAATTCTGAAAATTACCCTATAAAACCTAAAAGTAAAATTACAAAATGACTCTCCTTTTAATATAATTTCAGAGTAGAACCACTCTAAAAATTATACCAAGAGGTTACACTACAAAACTGAAAATTTAAACTAAAACTAGACACCTATTTATTGAATTAACAAAAACATTAAATGTTTCTATAGTTTTCAGCAAAAACTGACAAAGCCTCTCAACCCTTCGACTCGTGACACCGCTTCACGACTCTGAGCGCCAGCAAGCCACTTCCGCTCTCGATCCCCTCAAGCTGCCTAAATGCTTGTTCTAGCCTCCCTCTCGCAAACCCGGTCATCACGCCATCGCAGTCAGCCGTCCATCCAAGTATTGCTCGATCTCTTCGCGCACTCTTGAGATCTTCTCCAACTTCACCCGGCCTCCCTGATCCTCCGGCATCAAGCTCCCCGCTCGACCCTCGATCACCCGCCGTCGATAGTCGGTCAACATCTCCACCTTTCACAAACAAGACAAGCCAAAACAAGAACGCGACGCACCACCGAAACCCTCAGCAGCCAAACTTCCAATCCACATCGAAACCCTCGATGCACTCAACCAACCTCAACCACTCAACCGCTCATCCTTGTCAATCACTCATCATCCAGACCGAAACCACCCTTGGTTTCACACACTAAGAGCCCTAAATTTGGTAAATGGTCACCCAGTTAGGAATGTCCTTTCAAAATAGCTGAAATCGCTCTAGGAAATGCATATGTGTTAGAGTCTCTGCAAGGAGAGCGGTTTCGAAGAGCTTTGAACGGTAGATACTTGAAAAGGTACTTTCCAAGTATGTGGCAAACAGCTTGAAGGTGTCGAAAGGCCGATATGAGAGGTATCATCTTTAGCCTTGTTGGGGGAATATATTTCCCTTAAACAGGGGCCAAATGACGTCAGCCTCCGACAGCCTTCGGCCTAGGGCCTAGCACTGTCGGAGCCTGTTTTTTCTATCTAAGTGTCGTTTCCAGGTCCCAAGGTGCCTTTCGGGCCTGTAGCTTCGAAGCCCTCAAACCAGGAGGTCCGGCTCGAAGCCCCCAATTCGGCCCCTGGCGCGGGACGCCGGAGGCCGCCCTCCGGGAGCCAAGCCCGGAGGCCACCCTCCGGGACCAAGACCGGAGGCCACCCTCCGGGACCAAGACCGGAGACCGCCCTCCGGAGTCCAGTTCGGAGGCCACCCTCCGGAGTCAAGTTCGGAGGCCACCCTCCGAGAGCCAAGTCCAGAGGCCGTCCTCCGGAGTCCAGTTCGGAGGCCGTCCTCCGGAGTCCAGTTCGGAGGCCGCCCTCCGGAGTCCAGTTCGGAGGCCGCCCTCCGAGAGCCAAGTCCAGAGGCCGTCCCCCGGAGTCCAGTTCGGAGGCCGCCCTCCGGAGTCCAGTCCGGAGGCCACCCTCCGAGAACCAAGTCCGGAGGCCGCCCTCCGGAGTCCCGTCCGGAGACTGACCTCCGGAGCATGCTTCGAAGCTCCCCTCTGGGGTGCACTCCGAAGCCTTCCCCCCAGCCTCTACCTTCGGTATATCTTTTAGCTGGTCAAAGCCTGGCGCAGCCTGACACGTCAGTAAAGCTGTAAAGTTGTCTGGCACTTTTTGTATCGTAGCTAGCTCCCTTTTCCCCTCTCTGCCCCTATAAGCCTAGGGCTCATAGGGGGCATCCCAGTCTTTTCCTCTGGCCTGCGTGCCTATAAAAGCAGGGCCAAGCCCTTGTAACGGGGGACACCCCAAGGAGACATGAGACCCTGTAGTTCTCTTCTCCACTCTAAGGCATACCATGCCAAATCCACCACAGACTGGACGTAGGGCTATTATCCCCTAGGGGAGGCCCGAACCAGTATAAACCCCTTCCCCCTCTGAGAGAACCCATCGAGGTTCATTCTTCACATCATACACCATCACAGGAAAACCTGCTGGAACTAACGCAATTGTTCCAACAAGCCTGTTATGCTTTTAGTTCACTTAGTTCACTAAAAGGCAGGGGGGCATGTGTTGATAGCAAAAAAATGGCATTAGTGGTTAAGATTATCAAAATACCAATTTTGGTAATTTGGGCCAAAAATACACATGTCCTGGGTTGCGTCTAAGTCATTATTTTGTATCTTTCTGTATCGGAGACTTCGCGCTGAACCCCGCTGTTCGGAGGTGATTGTCGCGTCCAGATCGGTTCGGAGTTCATCTTCGGCCCGATCAGTCTAAAGGCCGATGGTACCCTTCGGCGGGACACTTCACACCAGACGCCGAAGGTACCCTTCGGTGACACCCTTCGCACTATACTTCGAATCAGTCAGGCTCCGCTCAGCTTGCTGATTTATTCTATTTAATACATTTCTTTCGGCTAATTGGATTATTTCTATGTAATATGATTACCCGGTGACTCCACCCCCCTTACCATGGGTAAGGGTAGTCGGAACGCGACGTCGGTGTTGTGTTACGCTTAGGCTTGTCCCTACATATCCGCACACTTTTGGATCGTTGAACTGACCTAAGTGCGGGGGCACATTTCTGTGTCAACAAGATGCTCGGACTAAGCCTTGAGCTCGTGGAGCATCGGCTACCTATTAAACCCATGTTTAGGCCTTATAAATAGCCCCCTCGTCACTTTAATTCGGCCATGTATGACCAAGTTAAAGAGGAGATAGTGTAGGACCGAAAGTAGCGACCAGAGGGGGTGGTGAAAGGTCGCCTAAAAATTTCTTGCTAAATTATGACTTAAACCCAACACCCAACCAACTTAACCAGACAAACAATATTAGCAAGGCAAATTACTGGTACTATAGTTGTCTAGCCTTAAAATAACCGGTGTCCTAATTAAAATGATATTAAAAATAAACTAAATAAAAATACTGCAGTAAATAAAAACACCTAGATAAATTACTAATTATTTATATTGCAGTCTAGAAATAAACTACTAATCAAATGAATAAAGCATGGATCATTCAAAAAATAATTCTGATATAAACCTAAAATATTTCACGTGAAAACTAGAATAAAAAATTATTGTGACTAATAAATTTTTCTTTTCCTTTTATATAAGCATATTAAACAGATATATTTAAATAAATAATACGAGATAACTAATAAGCAGATTAAAGAATAATATCTAGCAGATAAAAAATATCTATGAAAATACTAAAAACAATTTTACTGCTAATTAAAAATAGATCAATATTTATTTAATTAACTAGCTAAAAATAGCAGATTAAAAATTAACTAACAGATTTAAACTAATTAAAAATTATGAGATAAAAAACTTGCCTTCATCCGAGATCTACGAAATAAACGCCGTTGAGATTTAGTCGTCGCCGGCCGTGCGTCGCCGAGGTAGCCTGGCCGTGAAAAACAATGTGAAGTCCTACTGCTCGTGGGGCCCACCGGAGGACAAATCCTGAGAAAGCTGCAGCCGTGGTTTGTGTACCGTGCCAAGGAACAGCTACCGGCAATCCGTGGTTTCTCAATCCCCCCCTTGATGAGTGCATTGTCAACACCCTCTTCAGCACTTCTTTATAACCTGCATAAACATGTGAAAACAGGAAAACAAAGACAAAATAAAATAGAGGAAAGAAAATAAAAGTTTAACCCTAATGACCAAAAGCCAAACAGAAGCAAGAAAATGGTCATTATGGTTAACCAAAAATAAAGACTCAAAAACAAGTGCAATCTTAGAATTACCAACAAGGAACTCCCCCTGAAATAAATCCTAGAGAAAGCTAAAAATGTTCCCTAAACAAACTCCAAAATTTCTCCCCCTTGTTGACAATCGGACTCATCAAGTGAGACTAAATGCACTCTAAAGAGACATAGACACAAGCTCCCCCTGAAATGCAGCTCCCCCTCAAAATATGCCATGAATGCAAATGGGGTGCAGGTGGAGTGAGAAAATCATGCTTCTTAGATATGATTGACTGCTATTACAACATCTAACAGGTATAGGAAAGGATATACTGTCTAAGACACATGACATGATCAGTGCAACAGATAATATCTAAAGAGAGTCATTAGCACGCATTTTTAGAATTTTTGTAAACAAAAGTATCACCACATTTTCTAGTTTACAAGCAGAGTAAAGCATGAGATGCAAAAGCTAACTGATATCTACCAAGATAAGCATTGTCCAAATCAAAGTGCTTCAGCAAACTTGTCATCTTTTTAAATTTTTTAGACTGTTTCTTTTTCTTTTTATTTTTCATTTCTGCCAGGGGTTATTTGCATGTCAAACCTTATGCTAACCGACCAAGTCAAGCCTAGGCCAGAACTGGACCATCAGAAGCTTAAGACATTGATCTTGGCATACATTACACCATCCTAGTTCATACCAAAGTGCTATGGTAAGCAGTCTAGAACAATGCAATGCGACAAAGCAAACCCACCTGGATCTTTTCTAATAATCATAAAAATGCATAAATTTTTCATTTTTCTGAATTTTTTATCATTTTTATAACACATTTTTCATATTTAAAGCATATAGATGTCCAAGTTGCATATCTGCATCTAAGTAAGGATCTAGCTACCAGGCATGTAAAAGATAGCGAGAGCATTCAGCCTACACATGCTAGTTACCAGAAGAAATGGTGATCATTTTTCAATTTTAAAGCATAAAAGCCATGCATATGACAAGTATCAGATATATCATGTGAACTGAAACAGAACATGATCATCGACAAGTAATCAAAAGCATATACTAGTTAGAGAAAGTAAAGTAGATTAATCATATGGCAGAAGCAAACTCAAAATGTGATTTATGATTATGCATGATATGAATGTACACAAAAAGACTCAATAAAAAATAAAGAAGAAAGAAAAACTGACTCAAAGTATCCTAAAAAGGATACACGACTCTCAAATCCCCTCGCAAATGCTCAAAAGTAGACTGATCTAGGGGTTTGGTAAAAATATCAGCCAACTACTGATGGGTATCAACATGAATAAGATCAATGACCCCTTTCTCATATTGATCCCTCAGAAAGTGAAAGCGCACATCAATATGTTTAGTTTTAGAATGAAGACATGGGTTTTTCCCTACACTAATTGCACTAGTGCTATCACAAAACAAAGGAACTCTGGAAGGGAAGAACAACCCAAAATCCCGCAAAGTAGAAATCATCCAAACCAACTGAGAACAGCAGCTAGCAACAGCTACATACTCAGCCTCAGTAGTAGAAAGCGCAACTCCAGATTGTTTTCGAGAAGACCATGAAACAAGTGAAGAACCAAGAAGCTGGCAAGTACCGGAAGTCGACTTGCGATCCAACCGGCACCCACCAAAATCAGCGTCCGAAAAACCAGCTAAATCAAGAGATGATGATGCAGAATAATAAAGACCTAAATCAGGAGCATAAGTAAGATACCTGAAAATACGCTTCACAGCCTGCCGGTGAGATGTGCGTGGCGAAGACTGAAAACGCGCGCACACACCCACGACAAACTAAATGTCCGGTCTCGTCGCAGTCAAGTATAGCAGTGATCCGATCATCCCTCGATACTCTCTCTCATTTACCTTGACGCTGTTCTTGTCCTTGTCCAGACCTCCATATGTACCCATTGGGGTCATCGGTGGCTTTAGCTCTCCACCAAAGTCAAATTTCTTCAGCATGTCCCGTGTGTACTTACCCTGGTGGATGAAAATGCCGTCCTTGGTCTACTTGATCTGGAGCCCTAAAAAATACTTGAGTTCTCCCATGAGACTCATCTCAAACTTGCTATGCATCTGCTCAGAAAACTTGGATACAGGCTCATTAGTAGAACCACCAAAAATAATATCATCCAAATAAATCTGAGCAACCAATAAGTATGTGCCATCTCTAAGAAAGAAAAGAGTCTCGTCCACAAAACCCATCACAAAACCTTTTTTTCAACTAGAACTGCTTCAGGCGATCATACCAAGCCCTAGGGGCCTGCTTCAGACCGTATAAAGCCTTCTGCAACTTGAAGACATGTCGTGGAAACTTAGGGTTCTCGAAACCAGGGGGTTGCTTAACATAAACCTCCTCTTCTATATACCCGTTTAGAAACGCACTCTTAACATCCATTTGGTAAAGCTTAAAACCTTTAGAAGCAGCAAAAGCCAAGAGAATACGAATGGACTCAAGACGAGCAACAGGGGCAAAGGTCTCTTCAAAATCAATACCTTCTTTTTGGCAGAAAACCTGTGCAACTAATCGAGCTTTGTTGCGCACCACAACACCATCTTCTCCTTGCTTATTCTTAAACACCCACTTGGTGCCTATGGTGTTGCATCCAGGTGGCAGCTCAACTAGTGTCCAAACCCGATTGCGAACAAAATTTTCAAGCTCTTCTTGCATGGCGTTTATCCAATTTGAATCGGAAAGAGCATGAGAAACGTCTCGGGGCTCAAAAGTAGCAACAAAAGCAGACTCAGCAAACATAGAAAGAGAACCAACTGAAGACCGTAAGGATCTCTCCGTAAGATCACCGATGATGAGCTCTGAAGGGTGATCACGCTGAACTGCTCGAGATCCTAGGTGATCTGAAGTCACCTCACCAGAGTCAGCCACTCGCTCCTCTGGACTCGGCTGAGAGGTCATCTCACCGGAGTCAGCACCTGGCACCTCTGGACACGGCTGAGGAGGCTCGATCGAAGTAGAAGGAGTAATTAGAGGTTCGTCCTCATCCTCAGTCGAAGTCTCAGAAGGTGTGGGGTCTACAGGCTGTGTAGAGGGCCCGCCCTCATCATCAGCAGGAGTGTCATCATCTTCCTCGAAGATGGACTCTCCAAGCTCATCATCTCCAAAAAGCTCAAAAGAAGGAGTCGGCGAGGGCAAAGACTCATCGAAAGAAACCTCACAAGTCTCGACAAGCATTTGAGAGTCTAGGTTCCAAACACGAAAGCCTCGTGAATGCAAAGCATAACCAAGAAAAACTCCATCCCAGCAGCGAGACTCAAACTTGTCCAAATGCCCTCCCTTCTTAAGCACAAAGCCCTTGCATCCAAAAGCTCGCAAGTGACTCACCTTGGGCTGTGTACCAAACCGCAACTCATATGACGTCTTACCTATGTAAGCTCTAAGAAAAATGCGGTTGGCAAGATAGCAAGCTGTGTTCATTGCTTCAGCCCAAAAATGCCTAGGAGTCCTATGCTCATCAAGCATTGTCCTAGCCATCTCCACAAGCATGCAGTTCTTTCGTTCCACAACGTCGTTCTATGGGGGAGTGTAAGGAGCAGAGAACTGATGATCAAGACCCTGATCACTATAGAAACTGACGAACTGAGAGTTCTTAAACTCAGAGCCGCTGTCCGAATGAATTGCTCGCATCAGACCATTGTTCTCGTTCTTCAGCTTCAGAATCAGGTCATGAACATACTGAAAAGTCTCATCCTTAGACTCTAGAAAGTAAACCCACGAGAAATGAGAAAAATCGTCAACTATCACAAGGACGTACCACTTCCCACCGACTGAGCGTACTCGAGCTAGACCTATTGTATCCATGTGCAACAGCTCTCCCAGGTACGAAGTCATCACCTGAGTCATAGGTGCGTGAGAAGCGGCAACCATTTTCCAATGATGACAGGGATGACACACTAGATCCTTCTCCATCTTAAGCTTAGGCAATCCTCGGATAAGATCCATAGAACTCAATCTGACAAGCAGATCAAAGCTCAAATGACCTAACCTTCTATGCCACTTCCATAGCTCAGAGGAGGATCCGGCCATCAGACAGCGAGAAGGGCCAGAAGAACTAGAGAAATCAAGACGAAAAACCTTACCGAAAGGTAAGATCCGACAAACTAAAGATCCTCTAGAGTCGACAATAGAAGACATGCCCTTCTTAAAGCGCACTTCTAAACCATCCTCAAGGAGTTGCAAAACAGAAATTAGATTAAAGTTCAGATTTCCAACTAAGGCAACATTCTTCAAAGAGAAATAATCAGAAATATGAATCGACCCGATACCTTGTACCTTCCCTTGACCACTGTTCTCGAAAGTGATGTATTCCTTGGAGCTCGGGGAAGTGAGGCTGGAGAACCATCTGCGGTGTCCCGTCATATGGCAAGAATATCCTGAATCCATGATCCATACATCCTCTAGTCCTCGATCCTGCAAGATCAATGGTCATGAGTGGGAGCAAATGGTCGACCACCAGGTCTAGCAAAAGTACTAAACCAGTGTCGAGCCATCTGCTCGTAAGTAGGAAAGCAGAAGGAATCATATGATTCTGAACCATAACGCGGCTCAAAGCGTGGTCCTCTGTTCTGCCTAAAATCACGGTCACGAGGTCCAAAACCGTATCCATAATGATTTGGAACTCTGCCAGAACGAAAACCACCCTCCGGAGCACGGTCATAAAAACCGTCTCCTCTACCACCACCTACACGACGTGGCCTGGCCTCTAGCCTCTCTCTACGTCGATGAACTCTCTGTCTACCACCCTGCTGGTAGAACTGCTCCTGCCCACCTCGAGCTCTCTCTGCTTGCTCAACCCGCTTCCTCCTGAAGAAAACTCCTCAAGATGCCCGTCTCTCTAACAAAACTCACAGTGATAGGTAGGCTTCTTGGGATGTGGTTGAGGCTTAGGATTCTTAGGCTTGGTGGTGTTTTGTGTAGCATCTTTGGTGTAAGAGGGTCCAGGTAAGGAATCAAGAGAAGTGTGGAGAAGTTTAGGCTTTGGAACCCAGATTTGCTTCTTAGGTGGAGCTTTAGGTTGTTCTTGGAACACTCCATCCTTGGGCTGACTATCCTTAAAGGACTCAGTGGAGTGAATCTTGGGATATCTCTGTTCGGGACTCATCTTACTCCACTCCACTGCTCGGCTAATAGCACTCTCAAAATCAGCCTTGGTATAGGTGTAACCTACCACAAACCCATCCTGTCTCTTGAACTGCTGGATCATCATGCCGAGTTGTGTCTCTCTAGCACTAATCCAACTCAGGATCTGATGGAGGTAAAAGTTCTCGTTATGAACATCAGCTAGCTCCTCTCTCAAAGAAGCTAACACCACCACTTGAGACAAGCAGATCTCACACTCTCTATCAACATCGACAGACTTCTCTGCTTTTAGCTTGATCAACTCCATTCTCATGGACAAACAGTTCTCACAAATAGTGGGTGGAACTGTCAAGGTCTCAAGCTCTAGCTTAGTCTGCTCCAACTCAGCTCTCACTCCAGCTAACTCGCTCAACTGCTCATCACTATTGGCTCTCAGCTCAGTTATGCTAGCTAAATGTGATGGGCAGTCTACACAAGGTATGACGACAGTGGCATGAGCATTTTTCAGGTCCTGCTGAGCGCTCTCAAGCTCAGTGGCCAAGGCGTCTCTCTCATCTACTCTCTCTGTGTACCTGGACTTAAGAGTCGTTAGGTCACACAACAACACCTCACAGTTTGGGCACTCACCACTATCACCCAAGCAAGGGGAAGAAGACAAACTCTCAATCTTGCCATTCACCATGGCAAGCTCACTCTCAAGCTCATCTATCCTCTTCTTAGCCCCTCTAAGAAGTTTCTCTCGATACTTCAACTCCTGATGGTTCTGTTCTAGTAAATTAACAACTTCTTGTTCATAGGAAGATACCTTCTCATCGTCATCGACGTCGGAGTCGTCGGAGGAGTCCTTTTCTTTCTTCTCCCCAAGAGCCATTGAGTAGAAGCTCTTGTGGGGTCTTCGGCTGTGACGTGAATGACTCTTCGGCTTGTCCCCGAAGGCCATGAAACAGAGACCCGCCGGATCGTCCCTGTCCTTCCCTTTCCTGATCACGATCTCTTCATCACTTGAACTCGAAGATGAAGAGGAAGACGAGGATCTCTTGGAGTAGCTTTTCTCCATATCGGTGAAGAAAGCCTTGTCTCGCTTCTTGTTCTCACGCCTGTAGTCCTTCAAATACTTTCGAAAGAATCTCGTCTTGGGTTTGCCCTTTGTGGAGTTGTCGTACTTGTCGGAGTCGTAGGAGTTGTCGCCGGTTCCCTTCTTGTAATTCTTTCGCTTGGGCAGTCAGCAATGAAATGACCTGTATCACCACACTCAAAGCATCTGGATTTTGTGCCGTGTCTTTTAAACATTCGCTTATCATAGACACGTCGCACCCGGTTGTTAAACAAGCACAGATCATCATCTCCTAGAGAATCAAGTTGTTCCTCGGAGATAGACATCAAGGAAAAAGTAGTACAACTCAAGGTAGTAAGATCAACAGACGGTGTCACAAGCGCCAGAGTCTTTGAGCCAGAACCAGTGAGATTTGATCTCAACTAGATATCGACCTCTGAGGCCTTAAGCTTACTAAAAAGCTATGCAACAGTCAAGGTATCATAAGACGCGCTCTCAACAATAGAGGAAACCTTGATCTCCCAGATCTTAGGGTCCAAGGTATGGAGAACCTTAAGCGCCTGTTCATGATCTGAGACCAGCTGATCACGCTCGGCCTTGTTGACCCGAAGCTTGTTAATGATTGATTGAAAATGACCAAACAAAGCCTCAACAGTCTCGCCCGACTTCTGTGAGAAATTTTCATACTCACGCCGGTACGTCTGGTAGAGCCTAGCCTTGACCTGAGCTGTCCCCTCATGGTGTGCCTGGAGGGTAGCCCAGATCTCTCGAGCAGTGGTGAGATGGCTAACACGCTCAAACTCACTAGGACCTAGACCAGAAAATAAAATGTTCACCGCTTTACTATTGTTTTGATGCTAGGTAATTACATCTGCAGCAGTATCCACAGCAATAGGCACTATGGTTAAAGTAGGATGAAAACAAATCTCCCATATGTCCGAGCTCTGGCTCATAAGGTATGCTCGCATGCGAGTCTTCCAATAAGTGTAGCCAAAAGCTTCTAGGGACGGGATTTTACCTGAAGACGTCATGATCACTACTTGGGTTTACAATCAATTAAGATATAAGAAAACCCTAACCTTGCTCTGATACCACTTGTAGGATCGAAAGTAGCGACCAGAGGGGGTGAATGGGCGCCTAAAAATTTCTTGCTAAATTATGACTTAAACCCAACACCCAACCAACTTAACCAGACAAACAAAATTAGCAAGGCAAATTATTGGTACTATAGTTGTCTAGCCTAAAAATGATCGGTGTCCTAATTAAAATGATATTAAAAATAAACTAAATAACAATACTGCAATAAATAAAAATACCAAGATAAATTACTAATTATTTATATTGCAGTCTAGAAATAAACTACTAATCAAATGAATAAAGCATGAATCATTCAAAAATTAATTCTGATATAAACCTAAAATATTTCACGTGAAAACTAGAATAAAAAAATTATTGCGACTAATAAATTTTTCTTTTCCTTTTATATGAGCAGATTAAACAGATATATTTAAATAAATAATACGAGATAACTAATAAGCAGATTAAAGAATAATATCTAGCAGATAAAAAATATCTACGAAAATACTAAAAACAATTTTACTGCTAATTAAAAATAGATCAATATTTATTTAATTAACTAGCTAAAATAGCAGATTAAAAATTAACTAACAGATTTAAACTTATTAAAAATTAGGAGATAAAAAACTTACCTTCATCCGAGATCTGCGAAATAAACGCTGTTGAGATTTAGTCGTCGCCGGTCGTGCGTCACCGAGGTAGCCTGGCCATGAAAAACAATGCGAAGTCCTGCTGCTCGTGGGGCCCGCCGGAGGACAAATCCTGAGAAAGCTGCAGCTGTGCTTCGTGTACCGTGCCAGGGAACAGCTACCGGCAATCCGTGGAAGAAAATAAAAAAGTGTCGGCATGTGTGCTGCGATGACAGAGCTGTCGTGGAGAACAGTGCCGCTAAGCGCCTCGTGAAGAAAACTACAGGACCTCGGCTGCCGGCCCTATTGCAGTCGCCCCGTGGGGCCCGCCCAGCTACCGCTGCACTTTACGCCACAAAAAAACAATCTGCTCGGTATGCGTGCACACAAAGAAAAATGTTGTCCTCTTTTTCGTGAAGAGCTGTGTGAATTCCTGCGCTGGGCTGCAGCTTTAATTGTCGTGGGGAAACACGTGCCGGCCGAAATTGTTTCTCCCGCCGCTTGCGTGCGCTGCAACGGAGAAGAAGAGCTGCGGCAAAGAAAATCAGAGAGATTTTTGGAGGACTGCAGATTGATCTATTAAAAACAGTCATCCTATCCCAGGGGGTAGGGGCCTATTTATAGGTGACTCCTAATACATGAAAAAAACTAATTTACCCCTAGGGTGAATTACACTGACTCTAAAATAAATTCCTAAAATATTCTTAGAAAAATCAACTGACTCAAATAAAATATTCTGGACTTAAAAACTAAATTTTAATATCCTAAAAACAAAATAATCATAGGTTGTCAGTTTTGCGCCGAAACTGACAAAGCGTCCACCGTATTCGCACCGGGTACCTAGATTGGGCCGACCCGACCCCGCAGCTTCTTCAGCCCGGCAATCGCTCACCGCCCGTATACCTGAGTCAAACCCAGTCAACAGACCAGTGGATCATCTGCCGCTCCTAGCCCATGTACTCGGATTGGGCCAGCCCGACTCTGCGGCTCCTCTGCCCGGCTGTCGCTCGCTCCCCGTGTACCTGAGTCACATTCGCCTCAGACACGACAGGTCTTCATGTCTCTTTCTTTGGCTTCCTTTGACAATCACTCATCACATCTAGAGTATCAAACCCATGTTCTTCAACATGGTTTCTCAGATAGAATGACTACTCTAGGCTGAGTTTATTAGGCCATGCAGGTATGCTGAATAGGTTGCTAACATTGTGCCTATAGAGAAGAAAGGGAGCGGAAAAATACGAGTTTGTATTCATTTCAGGGACCTGAACAAGGCCACTCCGAAGGACGAGTACCCCATGTCGATAGCTGACATGTTGATCAACGAAGCTTTGGGACACAAGGTACTAAGTTTTCTTGATGGCAACGCTGGTTATAATCAAATTTTTATGGCCGAAGAGGACGTCTATAAGACAGCCTTTCGATTCCCTAGTTTTCTCAGCTTGTTTCAGTGGGTTGTTATGACTTTCGGTTTAAAGAATGCTAGGGCTACATATCAACGTGCTATGAACTTGATCTTTCATGACTTGCTAGGAGTTATGCTAGAGGTCTACATAGATGATGTTGTAGTCAAATCAGATGCTATGGGAAACCATTTAGCCGATTTGAGATTTGCTTCTGATAGGATACATTTGTATGGATTAAAGATGAACCCGCTCAAGTTTGCTTTTGGCGTGTCGGCGGGCAAGTTCTTAGGATTTGTGATTCATGAAAGAGGTATTGACATTGATCCTAAGCGCTTGAGAATATTAAGAACTTTGAAGTGCCGACATGCAAGAGAGATGTTCAAAAGTTGCTAGGCAAGGTAAATTATTTGTGTCGCTTCATATCTAACTTGTCTGGCAAGATTGATGCTTTTGTCCCCATACTTCGGCTAAAGAACAAAGTCAAATTCACTTGGGGGCAAGTCAGCAATGCGCTTTTGAGAAGATTAAAGAGTGCTTTTTATGACCACCTATGTAAGAGCACCAAAAGTTGGGATTCTGTTTCGGCTATACGTTGTTGTAGAAGATAGCGTGATAGGAGCCGTGCTAACTCAGGAAGTGGAGGGAAAATAGTACATCATCACATTCTTGAGTCGTCGCCTACTGGATGCCAAGACAAGGTACGTGTTTTTAGAGTGTTTGTCTTTGTCACTTTATTATGCATGTACCAAACTCTGCCACTATCTTCTATCTGGCACATGTATTGTTACTTGCCAAACTGATGTTATAAAGTACATGTTGCAAAAGCTGATTCTAAGTGGGAGAATCAGAAAGTGGGTGTATGCTTTGGTTGAGTATGATTTGGCTTATCGGTCAACGCGTATGAAACTCTTCTTAAGGATAATCTAGAGGAAGTGACCGATAAGAGACTAAGGGCTTTAGAAGACATAGAAGTAGATAAGAAGAGAGTAGCTAAAGCCTACAATAAGAAGGTTAAACCAAAATCATTTCAAGTAGGAGACTTGGTGTGGAAGACGATTTTGCCCTTAGGCACGAGGAGTCCCAAATTTGGTAAATGGTCACCTAGTTGGGAAGGTCCCTTTAAGATAGCCGAAATCGCTCCCGGCAATGCATACGTATTGGAATCTCTGCAAGGAGAGTGGTTTCGAAGAGCTTTGAACGGTAGGTACTTGAAAAGGTATTTCCCATGTGTGTGGCAAACAGTATAAAGGGTGTCGAAAAGCCGATATGGACGGTATCGTCTTTAGCTCGTTGTGCTTTTAGTTCACACAGTTCACTAAAAGGCAGGGGGGCATGTGTTGATAGCAAAAAATGGCATTAATGGCCGAGATTGTCAAAATATCGATTTTAGTAATTTGGGCCAAAAATACACATGTCCGGGGTCAGGCCGAAGCCCTATAGGACCGAAAGTCCATTGGGTTGTGGGCTCCAAAAGCCTCTGGCCAGCCCACGGCCTTCGGCCGGGAAGCCTTTGGAGGCCCATGCCACCGAAGCTTCGGCCCGAGGAGCAGGCCTCGACGGGCCTGGCCGAAGCCCACTTTGGCAGAGATAGAGTTGTATATAATTCTGGCTAAGTTTTTTATCTTCATCCGGCTGAATTAATAGCAGATTAGATCAGAGATTAAGCCCCTATAAATAAAGAGGTGAGGCCAGCGTAGAAGCCCCCCTCCCCAACACAAATCAAACACAAAGCCCTAGCTTTGATCGCATTTATTTACCTTTACTTTTCTGTACCTCTTTGTGGGTTTGCCTGGAAGCCCTCCGCCGGCCACTTCGGAACAGTGGTAACCCTTGTTACTTCGCTTGTGAAGTATCCGTTAATCTACGTAATAGATTGCTATCGCCTTGTTACTTCGCCTGTGAAGTATTCGCTAATCTGCGTAACAGATTTCTACCTTCGCTACTAGTGCAACACTTAGCAGAATTCGGTCTTCAGGCCGAATTGGTACTTCAAACCCTCTTTGTTGCAGGTTCCCACGATCGGACCTACCTCGTCGGAGGTGTCCGGAGCTGAGAGATCGGTTTCGGAGGTTGTCAGGACACCCTTCGGTGAGACTATAGGTTTCGACGACAGGTATACTTCGGTGATCTGATTGTCTGGCGACTCCACCCCCCTTATCACGACTAAGGGTAGTCGGAATGCGACATCGGTGTTGCGTCACGCTTAGGCTTGTCCCTAAGTATCCGCACACTTTTGGATCGTCGAACTGACCCAAGTGCGGGGGCACATTTTCGTGTCAACAGTATTATAGAGGATGTGAATCTTGTCAAAGGTTTGACAATATTCAGCTTGCTCCTGCATCTTTACATAACCCTATTATCAAACCATGGTCGTTCCGAGGTTGGGCCTTAGACTTCATCGGCCAAATTTATCCTTCCTCTTCAAAAGGGCATCGGTTCGTGTTGATGGCTACAGATTACTTCACCAAGTGGATCAAGGTTGTGCCTCTCAAGAACATGACACATAACGAGGTAATTCATTTCATCTTGAAGCACATTATACATAGATTCAGTATTCCTCAAACTCTTACTACAGATTAGGGTGCTTCATTTGTTTCTAAAGAAGTATTTAATTTTGCCGAATCTTATGGTATAAAGTTGGTAAAGTCTTCACCATACTATGCTTAGGCCAATGGTTAGGCCGAGTCTAGTAATAAAACTGTGATTAATCTCATTAAGAAAAAGATTGAAGAGTTCCCTAAAAGGTGGCATGAAGTGCTTTCTGAAGCATTATGGGCATGTAGAGTTGCAAAGCATGGTGCCACCAAGGTAAGTCCATATGAGTTGGTGTATGGACAAGAAGTTGTTTTACCCATAGAGGTGAATCTTGGCTCATTGAGATTTCTTAATCAAGATGGCTTATCGGTCGATGAGTATGAAACTCTTTTGAAAGATAATTTGGAAGAAGTGACCGAGAAGAGTTTAAGAGCTCTAAAGGTAATAGAAAGAGACAAAAGAAGAGTAGCTAGAGCTTATAACAAGAAGGTGAGAGCAAAATCGTTTAAAGTTGGTGACTTGGTTTGGAAGACGATTTTGCCTTTAGGCACTAAGAGCCCAAAATTTGGTAAATGGTCACCTAGTTGGGAAGGTACTTTTAGAGTAGTTGAAATCGCTCCAGGCAATGCATATTTACTAGAGTCAGTTCAAGGAGAGCGATTTCATAGGGCTTTGAATGGTAGGTATTTGAAAAAGTACTTCCCAAGTGTGTGGCAAAATGCTTGAAGTGTCGAAAGGTCGATATAAATCATATCGCCCTTATCTCATTGTGCTTTTGGCTCACTAAAGTTTGCCAAAATGCAAGGAGGCATGTGTTTATAGCAAAAAATGGCATTAATGGTCAAAATTGTCAAAATATCACTTTTTGGTAATTTGGGATGAAAATGTGCCAAGACCTGGCAAAGGTCAGTCCAACAGGCCATATAGGCCTGGTCAGACCATCCATATGGGTCCAATCAGATCGGCCCAACTGGAGTCCGAGTCCAATTAGATGATTTCAGGGCATATTTTATCCCTAATTAATTTTAATAACTTGGAACTCATGTATAAATCAGATTAGACCCCAAGCACTCATGACAAACCTCTATAAATAGAGGCAAGGAAGATTCAAGGAGATCCGGCCCCCAAAACCCTAATAGATTCAATCTATTATCTAACTTGAATGGCATTTACATTCAATTTACTTTCCTTGCCCTAGGATTAGCCAAGTAACATCCATCTTTGCTGGTTTGCGTTGTAAACCATCTGTACGCCATGTCGTAATCATGGTAAGTCCTTGTCGGTTTGCTCGTGAATCGTCTGTTTCATCCACGTAACGGATTTCTATCGTTTTATCGGTTTTTGCCGGTAATTCGGCCCCTTGGCCGAGTTACCCCTAGTGTTCTAGTGTTTTTTGCAATGTTTCATCTCTCTTATCTTCGCCAAAAAGTTTTGGGATAAGGCACCAACAACAAGACGATCGCCAGAGGGCCCGGGCGATCGGATCTGTCACTGTCGGTCCGACCGGCATTGATAGGCCGGTCCGACCGGGTTGTGTCATGCCATAATCCCATCGCCGGCACGCACTGGTCTAACCAGTGGCACACGGTCGGTCTGACCGGTGGTGTGCAGTCAGGCCCCGACGCACACTTTTCTGTACGGCCGATCAAACCACCGCTTGTAGGTCGGTCTGATCACCATCCCCTAGTCGGTCTGACCAGTAGCCCTATGCCAGTCCAATCGCACGGCCCCTATTTGATTTAATCGGTTTTAGCTAGCAGATTAGGTTTAATTATTTTTAGTCATTTTCTCACACATCGGTTAGTTGAATATAATTTTATGATATTATTTGATTGCCTGGTGACTCCGTTATTTCCTTACCACTGTTTAAGGATCGTCGAAATGCGACATCGGTGTTGTGTTACACTTAGGGGTTTACTCCTAAGTATCCGCATGCTTTTGGATCGTCGGATCGACGTCAGTGTGTTTGGCGCATTTTCGTGTCAACAGGTTGAACCATGAGTAGTCCAAATTGTCTTCATTTCTTTCCCTCGCCTTTCTTTTGTACTTATCAATTAGACTTGATGAGGAGATCCGACTCTTGTTGTTGCGCCTATCACTATCCGTGCGCCGATCGCTGTCACGGTGCGCATGCACCATGTTGATCAGGAAAGGATGCCCGTCGATGTTCATCAGCCTCTTCCCATCGCCGAACTTGATCCGGCCTTGCTCCACGGTCGACTGACTCTGCTGTCTGAAATCTTTGCATTCATTGGTATGATGCAATGGGGAATTATGACACTTACAATACTTCTTTCTCTTCAGCTCATCGATGAATCGTATCACATGATTGGGTGGCAGCTGAATCTGCTTTTCCTTGAGTAGTAAGTCAAATATCCTATCATATTTACTGATGTCGAAATCATATTTCTCCTCCTTACGGATGCTTTCACCCAAGGACATGCGATCTGCTTCTTGTTTCTAGACCATTCGGCTAGTCCGACTTCTGCATCGGACCAGCTATCCTCGTCAGATTCCGAAGGGTATGCTTGAGTGTATGCAACTTTCTTTTGATATTTGTCCCTTCTTGTTTCGTGGAACTAGCTCTCATGTGTCGATACCCACTGTACCTAGTGTGAGAGGCTCTCTAATTCCTGTGACAAAAATCTCTCTTTTATTGGATTTAGGAGTCCCTAGAACGCCGATTCGGCCAATTGTGCATTGATGAGGTTTAGGATGTAGTATCTGCTTCTCACATCACGGAACCTCTGAGCATAATCTTGCACTGACTTATTTGTCCTGTAATTTACTGTTGTCAAGTTGGTAAGCTTCATCTTATGTATGCCGGCAAAGAAATACTTATGAAACTTCTTTTTCAGATCCATCCATCCTCTAACAGAGTTCACCGACAATGATGAAAACCACACGAAAGTCGATCCCGATAGTGACAACGGAAAGAACTGGACCTTGAGTGCCTTATTGGTCGATGCTCCCCGCATTGGGCGAGGAAACAACTGATGTGGTCAATTGTGGAGACCGATTCTTGCCCTGAGAACTTGGTGAAGTCAGGAATCTTGTATCGACTCGGTAGCGGCACCCGATCGAACCACTCCAAGTATGATAGCCAATAACGTCAGTGATTCAGTTTACCCAATCATCCTCCTACTAGTTTGACACTAGGTACCGATCAGCCATTGGAGCCTATTGGTACTGATCCAGTTGAACATCATTGTATATGTGTTCTTCATTGGAATATGATGCCATCGGGTGCCCCCTTGGCAGCACAAGGTCAGGCAACATATTCCTTGCAACTCCATACATGGGTCGGGGTGCTTCTTGCCTAATCGTCCCTTGTGGCATGGCCGAAGGCTAAGATGGTGGCATACCCCTCCTGAAAGGGTACATATTCTAGACGGGTCCTGTCTTCCTAGCCCTTGGAGCACAAGGGTAGGCAATGGGGCCGTTATGCTCTCTTCAAGACCGAACGAAGTGTTCGGCGGACCCTGCCTCATAGGCCCTTGCGGTGGTGGTTCCGATTGAGTGTGTTGAGGGTTTTGCGGTATATGAGGATTGTTGATGGGGAAGTACACCGGGCCTTGCGCTGGTTCCTGAGCTATCATGTCGTCAACTGCCTTCTTGATCAATCCATGCAAGGTATTGACCAATACCTTAGACTGATTAATGAGAGCATGATGGAGAGCATTGTCAATGGTTTCTTAAAAACTTATCCACGGACTGTTGGTTCATTGGATGATTTCCCCGGCCAAGGCTAGCTTCGACAATTGATTCCTCTGGATAGGGCTAGATCAGGTCATGCTGAAGGCCTTGAGACACCATCTCTGGTAATTTTCCACATGATCTTGTATCTTTGCCCTCCATTCATCGATCAACCCCTCCATAGTGACCGAGATGATGTTATTGCTATCGATTTCGGCCGCCATGGATGAGTTGTCTGGAGGAGGTCCCACTAGGCATGACAAAAAGCGTGTTGGTTTCATTTTTGGTCACACACGTGGCCTAGGAGATCTGCTTAACTCTAGTGCAGCTCATACAATCTTAGAAAAAGGGTTTTGAGCATGCTAATAAGTTTGACCCTGCAACTGATAAGGGAGAATAAAAAATTACGTTAGTAGCAACGCCGATTGGCTATCAAGCTGATGGCCGTGGTGGTATAAACAGAAACGCAAGTAGCAGTGCCAATTGACTGTCGAGCCGATGACCATGTCTAGATTATCGGGATCAGTAATACCATCGACCGATGAGGATACATGCTTCACACGTAAAGACTAATAAATACCTTCTGATGGAGACAAGATGAAATGTGGAATTAAGGATAACCTATTGGCTTTTACTCAAACAAAAACCAAACTTAACACACGGGAAAATGCATCCATACTATCATACTACCTTAACAACAAGATTGGACTTAACCAAGGCAGACGGTAAAACACGATCTATTAACAGTACTTTAACATATCGAGCATGCTTTATTTAGATGAATGGTGCACAACATAAATTAGATACAATAGATCAGGATGTTAGACTTAACTGATGAAGCCTCGAACTACAATATCCAACTCACATCAATATAAGAGATTGTAACGATGCAGCCTTAGACCTAACAAATACACCAAAATAGACTGGTGACCGTACTAACTGAGCTGATGCCTTAAGAGATCAAAATGATGCAGCCTCGAAGGAAACCAATCAGCCGATACGATCATCGAGGTGGCGGACTCACCTCTTCGCCAGAGATCACAATGATGCAGCCCAGCTCTGAGTGCCAAGTCCCACCGGGATTAACCTTGGAAACCAAGGGTGGCGATGAGCCGGAAGTAGTTGTTGTTTGTAGATTGATTGATTCTCTAAACCTAGATAATTTGATACATATTTATAGTCTAGAGACTTGCCACCCGTTACGATAACCATAACCGATTATGAATTTGTTTTTATCTTTCTTCATTCTTATCGGCTCCTTCATATCCGGCCACATATAACCACCTAGACGGACTTCTTTGACCACACTTTGACTAGACCTCCTTGACTTCTGTTGACCATGCGGTGCTCTTAGTGGGCCCTAGGCCTTTACCAAATCTCGGTGTCAATACATAGGCCTCAAGGACATGTTTAGAACTAGGAACATGCTAAGAGATACTATGTAGCTAAGTCCATGTTTAGGAGCAGGTTGGCCGAAGGGAGCCCAGTTAGTCCTCATGTAATCAAAATGATTGGTTACATTTAGACTTTGGAGAGGCTAGGTTCTCCACTAGATCCAGACTTGGCTACAGACGTGATTCTCCAGCCGCTCCCTTTGAGCTTCGAGTCATTCATTATGAATTTTCATATGAATGGATTGGAGAAGACACTAGTCGAGTTGCACGTGATGCGTAAAACTGCTGATGAGAGTATCAAGAAAGCTACTAATCATGTGATGATGGTTCAAAAGGAGAGCAAAAAGAGAAAGCGTAAGGGCAAGGCTAAGACTTCAAATGTGATCTCTAGTGCAAAGTCTAAACCGATTGGAAAGTCCAAGTCAGGTCCTATTAGCTCTGATGTTTGCCACCACTGCCACAAGCCTGGGCATTAGAAGCGCAACTGCAAGGTGTACCTAGAAGAGGAGAAGAACAAGAAGGGAAGTGTGACTTTCGCTTTAGGTATAAATGTTATAGAAATTAATCTTGCTACTCGTACAAATGATTCATGGGTATTTGATACTGGTTCGATGATTCATACTTGCAAATCGTTGAAGGGCCTGAGTAGGTCAAGAAAGTGTGTTAGTGGCGACCTAGATGTCCACATCGAAAATGTTGCAAAAGTTGCAGCATTGGTCGTCGGCGTTTATTCGCAATCACTACTTTCAAGATTAGTTTTGGATTTGAATAATTGTTATTTCATTCCCACCTTAGGTAGAAACATTATCTCTTCTTCATGTTTAGAAGAAGATGGTTTTGAATTCATAATAAATAACAAGTGTTGTTCAATATTTTTGAATGGTATGCTCTATAGTGTTTGTCCATTGGTGAATGGATTATATATTTTTAATCTTGAAGATGCACATGTTTATAACATTAATACAAAGAAAAGACGACTTAATGATTTAAATCCTACCTATGTTTGGCATTGTCGTTTGGGTCATATAAATGAGAAGCGCGTGCAGAAGCTCCATAGCGATGGACTTTTGGAGTCATTTGATTTTAAATCATATGACACATGTGAGTCTTTTTTACTTGGCAAAATGATAAATACACCTTTCACATGTCAAAGTCAGAGGGAGAATGAGCTATTGGCCATAGTACATACTGATGTATACGGACCGATGAGTCATACCGCTAGAGGTGGTTTTCAGTACTTTATCACTTTTACCGATGATTTGAGTAGATTGGTTATGTCTACTTAATGAGGCATAAGTGGGAGTCCTTTGAAAAGTTCAAGGAATTCCAAAATGAGGTACAAAATCATATGGGCAAGACAATTAAATTTCTACGTATGATCTGATCATGGAGGTGAATATTTGAGCCATAAGTTTAGTGATCATTTGAAGCAGTGTGGAATTGTTCTATAGTTGACTCCACCCGACACTCCTCAATGGAATGGGGTGTCCAAGGTGAGAAACCTCATTTTGTTGGGCATGGTTTGGTCGATGATGAGTCTTGTTGATCTTCCATTATCCTTTTAGGGACTCTCTATAGAAATTGTCGCTTTCACGTTGAATAGAGTTCCATCTAAGTTAGTGGAGAAGACACCATATGAGATGTGGTCTGGGTGGCATCCCAGTTTGTCTTTTCTAAATATTTGGGGTTGTGAGGCATATGTCAAATGTTTGACGTCTGACAAGCTCACTCCTAAATCTGGCAAGTGCTTCTTTGTGGGATATCCTAGGGAAACCAAAGAATAATATTTCTATAATAGAGAAGAGGAAAAAGTATTTGTCACTTGGAATGGTGTGTTTCTTGAGAAATAGTTTCTCTTGAAAGGGGTTAGTGGGAGAACGGTGCATATAGAATAAGTTCGAGAGCTACTGGAAAGTGTTACGGATCCCACTGAACCACAACAAGACATGCAAAGGGTTGCAGAACCTATTGTTGAGACACCAGCCCCACGAAGGTCCAAGAGGGTGAGTCATGTGCCGAAGCGGTTCATGTTCTTGACCACCGAGCAGTGCGACATATTGTTGTTGGACAATGATGAACTCAAGACCTATGTGGAAGCAGTGATTGGACTAGACTATGAGAATTGGCTTGGAACCATCAGATCCGAATTAGAATCCATGCGAGAAAAAAGTTTGGAACTTGGTCAATCCACCCGATGGTGTAAAAAATATTGAGTGTAAATAGATTTTTAAGAAAAAGATAGACGTTGATGGAAATGTTCACATCTATAAAGCATAATTGGTGGCAAAAGGTTTCAAGCATATTCAAGGTGTTGATTATGACGAAATGTTTTTGTCCGTCACCATACTTAAGTCTATCTAGATCATCCTAGCAATTGCCACATTCTATGACTATGAGATATGACAAATGGATGTCAAGATGGATTTCCTGAATGGAAACCTAAGTGAGGATGTGTACATGACATAGCCCGAAGGTCTTGACGATCCGTAAACTGTCGGGAAACTTTGTAAGTTGCAAAAGTCCATTTATGGGTTGAAGCAAGCTTCTCACAGTTGGAATCTTTATTTTGATGAGATAGTCAAAGGGTTTGGCTTTATCAAGAATGAAGAAGATATTTGTGTTTACAAGAAGGCTAGTGGGAGCTCACTTGTATTTCTGGTCTTATATGTGGATGACATATTGTTGATCAGAAATGACATTCATTTGTTGAATGATGTCAAGACTTCGTTGAAAAATAGTTTCTCAATGAAAGATCTTGGAGAAGCATCATACATTTTGGGCATTAAGATCTATAGAGATAGATCAAAACAGCTAATTGGATTAAGCCAGAATATGTACATTGATAAGGTTTTGAAGCAATTCAAAATGGAGAATTCCAAAAAAAGGTTTTCTACCAATGTCACATGGTATTTCTCTTAGTAAGACTCAGTGTGCTTTGACACCTGATGAACTTGAAAAGATGAGTATGATCCTGTATGCCTCCGCGATCGGGTCCATCATGTATGCCATGTTGTGTACACGCCCAGATGTCTCCTATGCTCTAAGTGTTACAAGCAAATTTTAGTCAAACCCAGGTGAAAGTCACTAGGATGTTGTTGATGTGAAAACGTGCCCCCACACTTGGGTCAGTTCGATGATCCAAAAGCATGTGAATACTTAGGGATAAGCCTAAGCATAACACAATACTGACATCATGTTCCGACTACCCTTAACAGTGGCAAGGGGGTGGAGTCACCAGGTAATAAGATCACACAGAAATAATCCAATTAGCTGAAATATATAGATAAAATAATCCAATCGGCCGAACGGAGCCAGATTGATACTGAGTTTACCGTGCGAAGGGTCATCGAAGGGGACCTTCGTTGTCTAGTGCGAAGGGTGCGCAGAAGATAACCTTCAGTGCTTGGACCGATCTGGCCAAAGACAGGCTCTGAACATATCGTGATGTGCAATCGCCTCCGAACGACAGGGTTCAGTGCAAAACCGTTTGACACGATGAAGTCTAACGTGGAGCGTTGGCGCGATGAAGTCTAACGTGGAGCACTGGCGTGATGAAGTCTGGGACAGAGCGCTGGCACAACGAAGTCCGATGCGAAGTGGCTCCAGTATGCGGGACTTGACCAGACCGACAACAGCGTGATGGGTCCGGCACAGGCGGACGAAGAAAGGACTCGCCGAAGGGTGCTCTGGAGCCTTCGGAACCAGCTTCCTAGTGAGAAACCATGTTGAAGAATATGGTTTTGATATTCCAAATGTGATGAGTGATTGTCAACGGAAGTCAAAGGAAGGAGAGATGAAGACCTACCGAGTCTGAGGCGCATGTGACTCAGGTACACGGGCAGTGAGCGATGGCGGGGCAGAGGAGCCGTGGAGTCGGGTTGGCCCAATCCGGGTACATGGCTAGGAGCGGCAGATGATCCACTGGTCTGTTGACTGGGTTTGACTCAGGTATACGGGCGCGCGAGTGATTGCCGGGCTGAGGAAGCTGCGGGGTCAGGTCGGCCCAATCCGGGTACCCGGTGCGAAGACGGTGGACGCTTTGTTAGTTTCGGCACAAAACTGACAACCTATGATTAATTCGTTTTTAGGATATTAATATTTAGTTTTTAAGTTTAGAATATTTTTATTTGAGTCAAGTAATTTTTCTAAGAATATTTAGTATTTTTCAGAATTTATTTTAGAGTCAGTTTATTTTACCCTAGGGGTAAATTAGTCTATTCATGTATTAGGAGTCGCCTATAAATAGGCCCCTATCCCCCCGGGGATAGATGACTATTTTTTATAGATCAATCTGCAGTCCACCAAAAAAATAGCTATTCGGTTTTTTTCATTGCCACCGCTCCTTTCCACGCGATGGGAGAAAAATATTCGGCAGTCGGCAGTGCGGCTCGTGACGATCTCGGCCGGAGTTTTCTTTCCCACGGCTGTTCTTCCGCACGGCTACAAAAAAATTTGTTTGCAGTGGCTGGCACAGCAAAGGTCACATGGAGATCCACAGCGTCAGCACTAGTTTTATTTTCTCCTCGGGACGCGTGCCAGAGCTTCTCTTTTCACGGTGGGGCCCGCCAGATTTGCTCTCCATGGCGTGATCTTCATGGCTGTAGCTTGCAGACTTCCTGCATGCGCAAGGCTAGAGGCAAGCGGGCGCACGCACAACCTAGCGGCAGAAGCGCAGCGCTGGCCTCCACGCGGTGGCACGGCGCTCGCAGCACGGCAGTCCACGCGTGAAAACGGCGCAAGGAAAACCGATCTTCTGCGGCACGTTCTTCCGGCGAGAAAAATTATTTTTCTCCAATGCAAGTTAGTTTCCTATTTTCTTGGTAGATCAGATTTAGAGATAATCATCTATTAATTGATTAGCTGAAAAACTATTTCGAAATTTCGTTGTTATTTTAATATGTTAAATTTTTATTAGTTTAAATCTGTTAGTTATTTCGTATTTAAGTTTATCTACTAGTTCTATTGTATTAGCATAAAAGTTAATATTTTTAATCTGTTACATTTTATTACTTATCTTGCATTATTTATTTAAGTGTTTTTTAATCTGCTCATAAAAAAAGGAAAAAAAATTATTAGTCGCAGTAATATTTTTAGTTTAGTTTTTACGTGCAATACTTTAGGTTTATTTCTGAATTAATTTTTAATGATCCATGTTTAATTCGTTTGATTAGTATTTTATTTCTAGACTAAAATATAAATATTCCGTGATTTATCTAGGGGTATTTATCTTTGCAGTATCGCTATTTAATTTATCTGTAATATCATTTTATTTAGGACACCGGTTATTTTTAGGCTAGACAACTATAGTACCAGTAATTTACTTTGCTAATATTGTTTATCCATTTAAGTTGGTTAGGTGTTGGGATTATGATATAGTTTAGCAAGAAATTTTTAGGCGCCCATTCACCCCCCCCTCTGGTCGCTACTTTCGGTCCTACCAGTGGTCTCAGAGCAAGGTTAGGTTTTTCTAATAGCTTAACCGATTCTAAACCTAGGTAGTGACCATGACGTCTTCTGGTAAAATCCCGTCCCTAGAAGCTTTTGGCTACACTTATTGGAAGACTCGCATGCGAGCATACCTTATGAGCCAGAGCTCGGACATATGGGAGATTTGTGTTCATCCTAATTTCACCATAACGACTATTGCTGCAGATACTGCTGAAAATGTAGTTACCCAGCATCAAAATAATAGTAAGGCGGTGAATATTTTATTTTCTGGTCTAGGTCCTAGTGAGTTTGAGCGTGTTAGCCATCTCACCACTGCTCAAGAGATCTGGGCTACCCTCCAGGCACACCATGAGGGGACAGTTCAGGTCAAGGCTAGGCTCTACCAGACCTACCGGCGTGAGTATGAAAATTTCTCACAGAAGCTGGGTGAGACTGTTGAGGCTTTGTTTGGTCGTTTTCAATCGATCATTAACAAGCTTCACGTCAACAAGGCCGAGCGTGATCAGCTGGTCTCGGATCATGAGCAGGCGCTCAAGGTACTTCATTCCTTAGACCCTAAGATCTGGGAGATCAAGGTCTCTTCTATTGTTGAGAGCGCGTCTTATGATACCTTGACCGTTGCAGAGCTTTTTAGTAAGCTCAAGGCCTCCGAGGTCGATATCTAGTTGAGATCAAATCTCACTAGTTCTGAATCAAAGACGCTGGCGCTTGCGACACCATCTGCTGATCCTAATGCCATGAGTTGTACTGCGTTTTCCTTGATGTCTATCTCCCAGGAACAACTTGATACTCTAGGAGATGATGATCTGTGTTTGTTTAACAACTGGGTGCGACGTGTCTATGATAAGCGGATGTTTAAGAGACACATCACAAAATCCGGATGCTTTTAGTGTGGTGACCCAGGTCATTTCATCGCCGACTGCCCCAAGCAGAAGAATTACAAGAAGGGCAACGACGGCAACTCCTACAACCCCGGCATGTACGACAACTCCACGAAGGGCAAGCCCAAGACAAGATTCTTTCAAAAGGCTTTGAAGGATTACAGGCGTGAGAACAAGAAGCGAGACAAGACTTTCTTCGCCGAGATGGAGAAAAGATACTCCAAGAGATCCTCGTCTTCCTCCTCGTATTCAAGTTCAAGTGATGAAGAGATCATGATCAGGAAAGGAAAGGACAGGGACAATCCGGCGGGCCTTTGCTTCATGGCTTTCGGGGACAGACCGAAGAGCCATTCACATCAACGCCGAAGATCCCGCAAGAGCTTCTGCTCAATGGCTCTTGGGGATAAGGAAGAGAAGGGCTCCTCCGATGACTCCGATGACGACGACAACGAAAAGGTATCATCTTATGAACGTGAAATCGTTGATTTACTTGAAAGAAATCGTCAGGAGTTAAAATATCGGGAAAAACTTCTTAGGGGGGCTAAGAAGAGGATAGATGAATTAGAGAGTGAGCTGGCTGTGGCCAATGGCAGAATTGAGAGTCTATCTTCTTCCCCTTGCTTGAGTGATAGCAGTGAGTGCCCAAAGTGTGAGGTGCTTCTATGTGACATGTCGACTCTGAAGTCCAGGTACACAGAAAGGGTTGATGAGAGGGACGCTTTGGCCACTGAGCTTGGAAGTGCTCAGTTGGAGCTGAAAGATGCTCAAGCCACTGTCGTCGTGCCCAATGTCAATTGCCCATCTCATCTAGCTAGTTTAGCTGAGCTGAAAGCCAAGGGCGATGAGCATTTGGGTGATTTGGAGAGAGTGAGAGCTGAGCTGGAACAGACTAGGCTAGAGCTTGAGACACTGTCAGTTCCACCCACTGTCTATGAGAACTGCTTGTCTTTTAGACTGGAGTTGATTAAGCTAAAAGCCGAGAAGTCTGTCCAAGTAGATAGAGAGTGTGATACCTGCTTGTCTCAGGTGGAGGTACTAGCTTCCTTGAGAGAGGAGCTAGCTGATGCCCAGAATGAAAACTTTTACCTCCGTTCAATCCTAAGTTGGATCAGTGCTAGAGAGCCACAGCTCGGCATGATGATCCAGCAGTTTAAGAGGCAGGATGGGTTTGGGGTAGGCTACACCTACACCAAGGCTGACTTTGAGAGCGCCATTAGCGTGCAGTAGAGTGGAGTAAGATGACTCCCGAACAGAGATATCCCAAGACTCACTCCACTGAGTCCTTTAAGGATAGTCGGTCCAAGGATGGTGTGTTCCAAGAACAACCTAAAGCTCCATCTAAGAAGCAAATCTGGGTCCCTAAGCCTAAAACTCATCACACTTCTCTTGATTCTTTACCTGGACCCTCTCACACCAAAGATGATACACCAAACACCACCAAGCCTAAGATTCTCAAGCCTCAACCACATCCCAAGAAGCCTACCTATCACTGTGAGTTTTGTTAAAGAGACGAGCATCTTGAGGAGTTTTGCTTCAGGAGGAAGCGGGTTGAGCGAGCAGAGAAAGCTCGAGGTGGGTAGGAGCAGTTCTACCAGCAGGGTGGTAGACAGAGAGTTCCTCGATGTAGAGAGAGGCTAGAGGCCAGGCCACGTCGTGTAGCTGGTGGTAGAGGAGACGATTTTTATGATCATGCTCCGGAGGGTGGTTTCCGTTCCGGCAGAGTTCCAGATCGTTATGGATACGGTGTTGGACCTCGTGACCGTGATTTTAGGAAGAACAGAGGACCGCGCTTTGATCCGCATTTCAGTCCAGACTCATATGATTCTTTTTGCTTCCCTACATATGAGCAGATGGCTCGACACTAGTTTAGCACTTTTGCTAATCCCGGCATTGGACCGTTTGCTCCCACTCATGATTATTGATCTTGATTTGGGAGTTGTGTATCCTTTTGGGATACTTTGAGTCAGTTTTTTTACTTTTCTTATTTATTTTTATTGAGTCTTTTTGTGTGCATTCATATCATGCATAATCATCAATCACATTTTGAGCTTGCTTCTGTTATATGATTAATCTGCTTTACTTTCTCTAGCTAGTATATGCATTTGATTACTTGTCGATGATCATGTTCTAGTTCAGTTCAGATGATGTATCTGATGTATGTCATATGCATGGCTTTTATGCTTTAAAATTGAAAAATGATCACCATTGCTTCTGGTAACTAGCATGTGTAGGTTGAATGCTTTCGCTATCTTTTACATGCCTAGTAGCTAGATCCTTACTTAGATGCGCAACTTGGACATCCATATGCTTTAAATATGAAAAATGTGCTATAAAAATGATAAAAATTCAGAAAAATGAAAAATTTATGCATTTTTATTATTATTAAAAAAGATCCATGTGGGTTTACTTTGTCGCATTGCATTGTTCTGGACTGCTTACCATAGCACTTTGGTATGAACTAGAACGGTGTAATGTATGCCAAGACCAATGTCTTAAGGTTCTAATGGTCCAGTTCTGGCCTAGGCTTGACTTGGTCGGTTAGCATAAGGTTTGACATGCAAATAACCCCTGGCAGAAATGAAAAAAAAAGGAAAAAGAAAAAGTCTGAAAATTTTAAAAAGATGACAAATTTGCTGAAGCACTTTGTTTTGGACAATGCTTATCTTGGTAGATATCAGTTAGCTTTTGCATATCATGTTTTACCTTGCTTGTCAACTAGAAAATATGGTGATGCTTTTGTTTGCAAAAATCGAAAAATGTGTGCTAATGACTTTCTTTAGATATCATCTGTTGCACTGATCATGTCATGTATCTTAGACAGTATATCTTTTGCTATACCTGTTAGATGTTGTAATTGCAGTCAATCATATCTAAGAAGCATGTTTTTCACACTCCACCTGCACTCCATCTGCATTCATGGCATATTTTGAGGGGGAGCTGCATTTCAGAGGGAGTTTGTGTCTATGTCTCTTTAGAGTGCATTTAGTCTCACTTGATGAGTCCATTTGTCAACAAGGGGGAGAAATTTTGGAGTACATTTTTAGCTTTCTCTGGGATTTATTTCAGGGGGAGTTCGTTGTTGGTAATTTTGAGATTGCACTTGTTTTTGAGGCTTTAGTTTTGGTTAACCATAATGACCATTTTCTTGCTTCTGTTTGTCTTTTGGTCATTAGGGTTAAAACTTTTATTTTCTTTCTTCTATTTTCTTTTGTCTTTGTTTTTCTGTTTCCACATGTTTTGCAGGTTCGGAAGATGAGCTGAAAAGAGTGTTGACAATGCACTCATCAAGGGGGAGATTGAGAAACCATGTTGAAGAATATGGTTTTGATATTCCAGATGTGATGAGTAATTGTCAACGGAAGTCAAAGGAAGGGAGAGATGAAGACCTGCCGAGTCTGAGGCGCATGTGACTCAGGTACACGGGCAGTGAGCGATGGCCGGGCAGAGGAGCCGCGGAGTCGGGCTGGCCCAATCCGGGTACATGGCTAGGAGTGGCAGATGATCCATTGGTCTGTTGACTGGGTTTGACTCAGGTACACGGGCGGCGAGCGATTGCCGGGCTGAGGAAGCTGTGGGGTCGGGTCGGCCCAATCCGGGTACCCGGTGCGAAGACGGTGGACGCTTTGTCAGTTTCGGCGCAAAACTGACAACCTATGATTAATTCGTTTTTAGGATATTAATATTTAGTTTTTAAGTTTAGAATATTTTTATTTGAGTCAAGTAATTTTTCTAAGAATATTTTAGTATTTTTCAGAATTTATTTTAGAGTCAGTTTATTTTACCCTAGGGGTAAATTAGTCTATTCATGTATTCGGAGTCGCCTATAAATAGGCCCCTATCCCCTCAGGGATAGATGACTGTTTTTTATAGATCAATCTGCAGTCCACCAAAAAAAATAGCTCTTCGGTTTTTTTCGTTGCCACCGCTCCTTTCGACGCGACGGGAGAAAAATATTCGGCAGTCGGTAGTGCGGCTCGTGACGATGCCGGCCGGAGTTTTCTTTCCCACGGCTGTTCTTTCGCACGGCTACAAAAAAAATTTGTTTGCAGCGGCTGGCACAGCAAAGGTCGCACGGAGATCCACAGCGTCAGCACTAGTTTTATTTTCTCCTCGGGACGCGTGCTAAAGCTTCTCTTTTCATGGTGGGGCCCGCCAGATTTGCTCTCCATGGCGTGATCTTCATGGCTGTAGCTTGCAGACTTCCTATGTGCGCAAGGCTAGAGGCAAGCGGGCGCACGCACAACCTAGCGGTAGCAGCGCAGCACTGGCCTCCACGCGGTGGCACGGCGCTCGCAGCACGGCAGTCCACGCGTGAAAACGGCGCAAGGAAAATCGATCTTCTGCGGCGCGTTCTTCCGGAGAGAAAAATTCTTTTTCTCCAATGCAAGTTAGTTTCCTATTTTCTTGGTAGATCAGATTTAGAGATAATTATCTATTAATTAATTAGCTGAAAAACTATTTCGAAATTTCGTTGTTATTTTAATATGTTAAATTTTTATTAGTTTAAATATGTTAGTTATTTCGTATTTAAGTTTATCTACTGGTTCTATTGTATTAGCATAAAAGTTAATCTCAAAGTTAATATTTTTAATCTGTTACATTTTTATTAATTATCTTGCATTATTTATTTAAGTGTTTTTTAATCTGCTCATAAAAAGGGAAAAAATTATTAGTCGCGGTAATATTTTTAGTTTAGTTTTTACGTGCAATACTTTAGGTTTATTTCTGAATTAATTTTTAATGATCCATGTTTAATTCGTTTGATTAGTATTTTATTTCTAGACTGAAATATAAATATTCCGTGATTTATCTAGGGGTATTTATCTTTGCAGTATCGCTATTTAATTTATCTGTAATATCATTTTATTTAGGACACCGGTTATTTTTAGGCTAGACAACTATAGTACCAGTAATTTACTTTGCTAATATTGTTTGTCCGTTTAAGTTGGTTGGGTGTTGGGATTATTATGATATAGTTTAGCAAGAAATTTTTAGGCGCCCATTCACCCCCCCTCTGGTCGCTACTTTCGGTCATACACCTTGCTCCGGAAGGGTGCTCTGGCAGCGTTCAGAACCAGCTTCCTAGCTCCAAAAGGGTGCTCTGGCAGCCTTCGAAACCAGCCTTCGCAATCTAGATTTGTGTTCTGCCTCAATGGAGGCATAGTGAGTAGGAAGAGTTCCAAGCAAGAGATGGTGGCTGATTTTAAGACAGAAGCTGAGTATATCGCTGCTTCGGAAGCTGCGAAGGAGTCCGTTTAGATCAGAAAGTTTGTTTTTGAGTTGGGTGTTGTTCCTAGTGTGTCCAACCCAGTGGACCTCTATTGTGATAATAGTGGTGCCATTGCACAAGCAAAGCAGTCTAGGTCACACTAGAAGTCTAAATATATATTATCACCTAATCCGTGAAATCATAGAGAGAGGTGATGTGAAGATATGCAAGGTGCACATGGATTTGAATATAGTAGATCCATTGATGAAACCTCTTTCACAACCTGGGCATGAGGAACACTTGAACTCCATGGGTATTAGATACTTGCGTGAGTGAGTCATGTGTATGTTAAAGATGTTACGGGAGTATATGCTTATGTATGGATATAATTGTTATCTTTTTCCTTGAATAAACGTCATTTACATTGATTGATGAGTTGATGACTTATCTATGACACTCTTTGTTTTATAATGATGTTGTTCAAAATGGGTCCCTAATCTTATTGTCATGTGGGATAGTGATGATGATGAATATGCCCAAGAAAGTTCCGTGTATCGGAAGTTCCGATAGGTAGTATCGAAAGTTCCGATTATTTTCTGGTCTCAGGTTAGAGAGAAAATGTTGCTTTGGAAGTTCTGATATGCTATCGGAAGTTCCAACGAGCCAGAAGATCTGATTTGGAATCGGAGAGAATTGTACTGATCGGAAGTTCCGATATGTGTATCGGATGTTCCGAGGTGGGCGAAAAAATATTGGATCTGTTACGTGTCGTACTGAATCAGGAGACCTAAAATACCCTATCGGAAGTTCCGATCCAGGATCGGAAGTTCCAACGAGGGTAAAACAGATTGGATCTGTTACGACATAAATCGTTTGTAACCGATTTGTGGGTTTCGAGATGTGGACGACCAGGGGCTCTCATGCCTATATAAAGAGAGGAGGAGGAGGTCTTGGGGACAAGCAATAAGCATAGATTAGACCTAGCCACCATAGACTCCTCTCCCTTTCTTGATCTCAATCATTGAGGTCGAGGATTTCCCATCCCTCACGTACGGTGCTAGCACGCTGCCGTGGGAGGTACTCCATCCCTATACATGTGGATACCATGGAGGCATTGCTTGGACAACGATGCTCGTGGACTTCTTCACGTGAACAACTACGTCATCTTTACCAATCGGATTGGCGAGGGACGGCAAAGACGAAGCGAGGATAGGCTTGACACGCTACTCCGGTATCTTCTTCCGCTACACCTAGCATGTCTCGTGCTAGAAGTTAACGATCTATGATCTCGCATGCGCATGGGTCTTGGGCTTAGTGTAGAAATTTTGAATTTGCCGGCTAGCGTAGCTCCCCTATTCCCTAACAGTGGTATCAGAGCATATGTGCATAGTGTTCGATTTGGATCCCTCATGTATGGAGATACATGGTGGAAAAAAAGATTAGATCTGTTTCTGACCATGGTAGATCAGAAGTTCCGATGGCGGATCGGAAGTTCCGATAGTGATCGGATGTTTCGATATCGAATAGTGATTTGATATAGAAAGAAATTGGTGTTGTCCAGGATTCTGATAGTGATCGGAAGTTCCGGTGGATCGGAAGTTCCGATGCTAGATCGGAAGTTCCGACCCAACCAAATTTGAAATTCCGAGCCTGTTGAGCCAGGTTTTTTAGATCCAGAATCCAATCACTTGTAGATTGCTCGCCTAACTTTATTTTGCAGAGAACAATGTGACTGGCATGACCTTGTATAAATGCGATGTATGAGATGCATGCGATGAATGTAAATTAAATATGGCATGCGTGTCATGGTTATTTATAGCCAAAGGCCGATGTAAAATTTATTACGGCTTGTGTGTCGTTTCCGCGGTGCTTCGGCCCATGTAACTAGTATGGGCTATGTGAGATAGACTAGTACACTTCATGGAGGTACTCAATGACGGGAGCCATGGAGATGGAGATCACCATGTGAAGAGGGTCATGCTATGTCACAGTTAATATGATTGTCTGTGATGCTTTATTATGTTCCTTTTATACTATTCTTGCATGTTTCGTGTGCGCTAGGGATGTTACGGTGCTAGAATATTTTTCCCTCAGAAAATTAAGTATTGATGCTCTTTCCAATAGCTGCACCCACCAAGGTTCTTGCTCATCGATAGCGCTTCTACCAAAGCAGGATGCTATCTTTTATCTTGACCAGTTGGGGTGGAAGTTGGGCTTCTACATGCATAGTATTGGTTTGCTTAACGGGGCTATCAAAATGGTTTTTGTCCTTGGAGCATAGAGTTGGCATAGAGCATAGGATGCTTCTCCAATGACACGAGTCACATACAATGTGATTAGCAAAGCGTTGCTTACCTATATCAACTAGCTTCTAGCAAAGATGTCAAAGCTCACTAGGAGTTAGAGTGAATATGGATCTTGCGCCACTATTAGTCATTAGAGGGAAAGTGACTAGTTTTAAAATAGTGGAACATCTTTTATTGGATAGAAGATAAACATTGCATAGTGTTGAACCTTGCATTTAATCTTTTGTAGATCATGGCACCTACTACTTCTTCTCTTAAGAGCACTCCAGTTTTTAATTTGCGATCTATACTTGAACGTGAGAAATTATCTGGAACAAATTTTATGGATTGGTATCACAATTTGAGAATTGTTCTTAAACAAGAGAAAAAGGATTATGTTCTAGAGGAACCTCACCCCGATGAACCAGGAGAGTATGCTTTCGCGGCAGACAAGCGTGCTTATGAGAAGCATGCTAGTGATTCTGTGGATGTCAGTTGTCTGATGCTTGCCTGCATGTCCTCTGAGTTTCAGAAACAATATGAGGAACGCGATGCTTACGATATGATCGTAGGTCTCAAGGGCATGTTTCAGAACCGGGCAAGGGCAGAGAGATACAATGTGTCTAAGTCCTTGTTTGAGAGTAGGCTAGCTGAATGGAGCCCAATGAGCCCTCATGTGATCAGGATGATTGGTTACATAGAGACTCTAGAGAGACTGGGCACTCCACTGGGTCCATACCTAGCTATTGATGTCATTCTCCAGTCGCTCCCACTAAGCTTTGAGTCGTTCATCGCAAAGGAACAAGGTGCATGATGGGATCATAGATTGTTACCTTCTAACACGTGACACGCTAGTGCAGCGGAAGAAGATGTTAGGGAAGCGCATCCTCGCTCAGCTTCGATCAACTCTACCTGTTTGTCGACGATGATGATGACATAGTCTGGCGATGTCGACGAGATAAAGACAAGAATATCTATTGGAGCAATGCCTCCATGGTATCCCCACATCTAGGGATATGATCACCTCACTCTGGCGTGTTAGCTGAAAGATATGCCCAAGAAAATTCCGTAGATCGGAAGTTTCGATAGGTAGTATCGAAAGTTCTGATTATTATCTAGTCTCAATACAGAGAGCAAATGTTGTTTTGGAAGTTCTAATATGGTATCGGAAGTTCCGATGAGCCGGAAGTTCTGATTCAGAATCGGGGATTTTTTGTACTGATCGAAAGTTCCGATATGGTATCGGAAGTTCTGAGGTGGGCGAAAACAGATTGGATCTGTTGCGTGTCATGTTGAATTGGGAGACCAGAAAAATATCTTGTCGGAAGTTCTGATCCAGGATCGGAAGTTCCGATGTGGGGTATCATATTGGACCTGTTACGAATACGGATTAGTTGTAACTAATTTATGGGTTTCAAGATGTGCATGACCTAGGGGGCTTTCAGCCCTATATAAGGAGAGGAGGAGGAGGTCTTGGTTAGAGGAATAAGCCTACATTAAACCTAGCCACCCAAGAGTCCTCTCCTCTCTTTCTTGATCTCAAACGTTGAGGTCGAGGTTTTCCCGTCTCTCACATGCAGTGCTAGCATGCTGTCGTGGGAGGAACTCCATCCCTGTATGTGTGGACTCCGTGGAGGCGTTGCTCCATAAGCGACACTCGTGGCCATCACCACGAGGAAAGATGACTTCTTCATTGATTGGATCGGCGAGGAACGGCCGGGACAAAGCGAGGATAGGCTTGATGCGCTTCATCAACCTCTTCTTCCGCTGCACCTAGCGCGTCAAGTGCTAGAAGGTACCAATCTATGATCTCACACGTGCATGAGCCTAGGGCCATAGGGCAGAAATTTTGAATTTTCCGGTTAGCATAGCTCCCCTATTCCCCAACACTAGCATCGCTCGAGAGATCCGAGGAGAAGAGATCAAAACAATTGTGATCGCGGGGAGAAGAGAAGTGGCTGCTAGGGTTAGAAACTAGGAACAACATTAGCCTTTTTGTTCAACCCCTCCTCTCTTTATATAGTGCCCACACATGAGCCTTTAATCTATATTAAAGCTCAACAAATTTAGTATGTTTGTGTGGACCGAAACTTCCGATATGACCCTTCTGTTCAGGAATTATTTCTACTCAGAACTTCCGGTTCTCAACCAGAACTTCCAAAAATAACCTTCTATATCGATTTAATTTTGACTCGGAACTTCCGGATCATATCTGAAACTTCCAGTTCATACAGAACTCAGAAATTCTAGGTCAAAGCCAGAACTTCTAGTTTCTCCAAAAAAACGAATATTAGGACTGGCCCAGAACTTTCGGTCTAACTAGAATTTTCGAATCCTCCAGAACCAGGAACTTCTGGCTCACAGCCAAAACTTTTTGTTACCTCAGAATTCTCTTGTACATAATTCTATCACTATTGGGCCGAAGATTGCGACTTGGAGGATGTCAGTACGTTTGTCTTCCTTGATCAACTATGTTAGGAGGACCATGTGTATATATCGGGCATTTAATAAAACCAATTTATACATACGTCCATAAAAATACATCTATCTCATTGGTCGATTGGTATGTAGTGGTAGAGGCGGAATTTTGGCAAGCTTAGGGCTCAAGATAAAGCTAAAACTACCCACGACAATGCACATGCCCAAACATAAAAAACTAAGGCAAAAATAAAATTCAATTAAAAATTAATAGTCTATTGCATTAATGATTAGCGTACCATAGTAAATGATTATTAAATCATATCTTCTTATAATTATAACTTCACTAGTCACTATCTATCAATAAATAGTTGATACAAATCCTGAAGAAGAGACGAAACCTAAAAAAATATATTACATATATAAGTGTTGCAAAATATAAAAATTTCATTTCTTACGTATATTACCGTACAAAACATAACATATACATCCGGTGATATGTAATGTATGTTTCTGTGTCCTCATTGAGCAATGAAAAGAGAAGCCCACATCCTTAGCATTAATAGTCTATTGCATTAATGATTAGCGTACCATACTAAATGATTAGTCAATCATATCTTCTTATAATTATAACTTCAATGATTAGTCAATCATATCTTCTTATAATTATAACTTCACTAGTCGCTATCTACCAATAAATAGTTGATACAAATCCTGGAGAAGAGCCAAAACCTAAAAAAATATATTACATATATAAGTGTTGCAAAATATAAAAAATTAATTTCTTACGTATATTACCATACAAAACGTGACATATACATCCAGTGATAGGTAATGTATGTTTCTGTGTCCTCATTGAGCAATGAAAAGAGAAGCCCAAATCCTTAGCAACATGATTTTCCAATGAATTGTGTTTTTGAACTAGGATTTCTCAAAGCTTCTCTTCACAACTCTTATTTCTGTTTATGGATATTTATGGTCGGTTGGTTTCCATGTACCTAATAATAAGTACTCTCTTCGTGTGGCACATCTGATATTTATATCTAATTATTCAATTGATATCCATAGCCTAGGGTCAGCAATAATGACACTTTGGTGAAGTACAACATTTTTAATAGAATGATTACTTTGCCCATTGTTACTATCTCATGTTCCTATCCTAGTGTTTTTGGGTCAATTCATTTGATTGAACTTGAAAAAATGATGTCAATTATCTAGACCTCTTCATCTCAATTTACCGGATTTCAGAGAAGCTGAGAGACTTGGAGTAGACTACTAGGGGAGTGTCGGAGGCGACGTTGAAGACTGGATCAATGGACATGGGTGTAGGCCTAGGCTACACATGCATGAACATCCACTGAGGGTGACCCACGATGGCATGGGTGCTGGCCAAGGGTGGGTTCGCAGGGTCAATGCACTCTCAATGTGGATGTGAGGGTGGGAGACTATAACTTTAGGAGACTGGGACTAGCCTCAAGATGGTGGGCCCTGGTGTGATGCGTGCACCGCATATGCTATTGAAAAATGAGACACAACCTATATTGAACCTTTAATTTTTTTCTAGAAATTTATGAGGTACTAGAAGGGTAAAAAAATCGAGGGTGGGACTAGAACCCAAGTTGCGCTAGGCCAAATACCGCCCGGTTGGTAAGTGTAGTGTATAATGACGTGACTTTAGACAATAAATCATGTTTTAACTTGTATGCACATAAAACTTCCCTTTTTACTTGTTCTAAACAACTTATATGAATAGATTCAAAATCAGATTATTAATTCTATTATTCTATATGCTCATGAAAATATGATTTCTCTAAAAAACTTTCTTCTATAAACAGAATAGAAAAACCTTTTTGAAAACATACTTTCAAAAACGTGAACGTTCTTCTACAAATAGGCTTAATTTTTTAAAAAATATTTATAGACCTTAAAAAAAATTTAAAACCATACTTTACATAAATACAAAGCTGGCTATATTGAAAAATTGATCGTACATCTTCTATTGAAATGTCCTCCTGACCCGTATATCATTAAAAATAATGAGTAGATGTCAGTTATTATGATTAGGGGTGAAAGTGGTTCGGATAGTTTCCGACCGTATCCGGAAAAACGGATTCGGATTCGGATTTTTTTGATTCGGATACGGATTTTTCGGATACGGATTCGGATTCGGATATTTTTTTCGGATACAGAAACGGATATGATATGCATGATATCTGTCGGATTCGGATACGGATTCGGATAATCCGGATAGTTCTTATTCGGATATCCGGCCCATTAAAAATATAGGCCCACTGGCCACACTGTAGGCCTTTATATGGCCCGATGGTTTAGATTTGGCTGGCAGGCCCACCAGGCCACCACCATGGCGCCATGGCCTGATGGCCCAACCGCCCATGGATTTGAAATAAAAAATATTCTTTATTTTTTTATAAAAAATAAAGAATATTTTTTAAAAAAATATATATTTTTTAAAATGGGATAAATTTCTTTAAATTTAAACAGATAAAAAAATTTAATAAATAAAAAAAATTAGTTCTTTCAATTTAAATTTTAGAAACACAATGAATTAATGAAAAATAGCAAATTGACATATAACAATATCCAAATTTTCCATAAATTAATATATGTTGTATTTTAATTATATAAAAAGTTTAAACAAATATTTAACTATTAATTTGTTTTTAAACCTAACACATTTCTTTTAACATTCTAACTCATTACTTTCAAATCTCTATCTTTCTTAACATCGTACATGCAAACTTTGTCAAAATAATTTTAAATTTTTATCATAGAATCTATGTATCGTATGATGATACCATGAGACGTATAGTATTTTTTAGACTTAATTTGAAGTTTTTAGAATTAAAATTTCATTAAGCTCTACGTTGTCCATCGAGTGTCGTAACATTTTTTTAAAAAAAATATCTTTCAATTTAGTGTATACTGACTTAAAATAGACTCACATGCATGAATATGATTTTTCTAGAATTTTTAGTTCATTATTTCCTGCACTTGTAGTTCAAATTTGATAAATTTCAATATAAATCAAAGAAACATACATAATGAATTAAAAATAGCAAACTTATGTATAAAAATGTGATTTTTTTATAAGACTAGATATGTTGTATTTTAATCATAGAAAAAAAATCAAGTTTAAACAAAGATTTAACTATTGATTTGCTTTTAAACCTATCACATTCTTCTTATCATTCTAACTCATTACTCTCAAATCTCCATCTTTCTTAACATCGTAGATGCAAACTTTGTCAAAATAATTTTAAATTTTTATCAAAGCATCTTTGTATCGTATGATGATACCATGAGATGTATCGTATTTTTCAGACTTAATTTGAATTTTTTAGAATTAAAAATTCATTAAGCTCTACGTTGTCCATCGAATGTCGTAACATTTTTTTAAAAAAATACCTTTCAATTTAGTGAATACTGACTTAAAATAGACTCACATGCATGAATATGATTTTTCTAGAATTTTTAGTTCATTATTTCATGCACTTGTAGTTCAAATTTGATAAATTTCAATATAAATCAAAGAAACATACATAATGAATTAAAAATAGCAAACTTATGTATAAAAATGTGAATTTTTTTTATGATATTATATATGTTGTATTTTGATATTAGAAAAAAATTCAACTTTAAACGAACATTTATATTTTAAATTTACAATTTTAAACTTTATCTCTCTCACTCCAAAAATAAGTAAATAGTCAACTTTGACTAAAACCCTGTCAACCCTAATTTTTTTCTCTCTCCTGGTCTCTCCTACTCCTGTCACCTCTCTCTCCCCATTCGTGATGATTTATATGATGTTAACTATTATTTGTCATTTGTGTATTGTGATTGTGAATAAATAAATACATTATTGATATTCGGTAAGTATTCGTAACTGTATTCGTATTCGATTCGTATCCGCTCCGTATTCGTATTCGATGATATCCGACTCCGTATCCGTATCCGGATTATCCGAATCCGAATTCGAATCCGAAAAAATATATGAAAAAGGATATGATATTAGTGATATCCGTCCGTATCCGATCCGTTTTCACCCCTAATTATGATACGACAAGTAAATTTTTAATTTTTATATCTAAAAAGCGAGCTACATGAGATAGCTCATAAGCACATATATTTTCGACGCTGAGGCTCACGTTAGGCCCGTGAAAATTTCGGCCCAAAATTCTGCGCAACGCGGATCCATCGCCTCCGTCTGGGCTTCAATCCCACGGCGCGAGCTCGCTCTTGGCCGCCGCCTCCCGCCGACGTCGTCCACCCGCATCCCCTTCTTTCACCTCCTCCTCGTCCTCGCGGCGGCGGCGGCGGCGGCGAGCGGCTTCCCCGTTTAACTCGCGTTCTCCGCCGAGCACGCCTCTCTCCCGGGGAAAGACGTTCCACCCGAAGCACAAAACCTGGATCAAGCCGTCTCTCGTGGTCGTGGTGGTGGTGGTCGTCGTTCTCCTCCGCTAAGCTGGACTGGAGCCGAGGGGAAATTGGTGACAGACTCTACCACCCCCGGACTGTTCCGAGACTGTCGTTCTTCTGTTCTTGTTCGCTGTGAGCAATCGAATCCAGAATCTTTCTTTCTGGGCGGGAGCAGTTCGTCGCGGATTTGTTTGCTGCGTAGTGGAGCAGGGATAAGTAGCAGTTTGTTCTCCAAAGTTTTCTAGGGATTCAAATGAATCTCCCCATGCTCCGGTCTGTGCCTGCCGCTCGCCTCAGGTGGCTTCCATGGAATGTGCTTGCCAGGTCGCACAAGGACTCCTTCAGAGCCCCGCATTGTTGTGCTGCCGCCGGTTCTTGGATTGTTCAGAAGTCAGCATCAGGTGCATCGAGCTGGGCCACTCCTATTGGTGATAGGATCCAGCTTAGGTTATTTTCGGCTGCTGTGGCAGAAGATGGGGTGAAACTCTTGGAGGATGGGGATGAAGATGAGTTGGATCATAAGCTCAATCAAATGGAGAAGAGGCGGGATGTTCGCATCGCGCAGAATGCTTTGATGGACTACCTCCATGTCACACGTGGGATTTCCTTCGGTGATGCCGAGCATATGAGCAAGCGTGCGCCGATTTTCCTTGGTAAGCTGCTGGATAAGGTGAAAGATGCTGTGAAGGAGCCTGCAGAGGGGGGAGAGGAGTTAGCCTTCAGGTCAAAGGTGAAGAAGAGAGAAATGAGGGATAAGAGGGTCCATAGGGCATTGGTGCGGTTCTTCAACTTCAACCCTGTCAATGAGTTTGAGCCATTCTTAGAGAGTATCGGCATCAGACCAAGCGAGTATGAATCCTTGTTGCCTCGTGATCTCATGTTTCTTGACGATGATGCGACACTGCTCTACAATTTCCGGGTTCTTTGCAATTATGGTATTGCGCACACCAAGATAGGAAGGATATACATGGATACAACAGAAGTGTTTAGTTTTGGCCATGGCATGCTTGCATCTAAGCTAAAGGCCCTTGAGGATCTAGGGTTGAGCAAGGCCAGTGTGATCAAACTAGTGATCTCAAGCCCTGCCATACTGCTTCGTGATCCAAATGCGGAGCTGAAGATCCTGCAGTGGCTAGATGATGTTGGAATTCAGCGAGACTGGATTGGTCAATTCTTGTCTGCAAGGAAGTCTTATAACTGGAGAAGGATGGTCCAAGTTCCTCAGTTCTTCAGTGATTTAGGATTCACTAAGGAAGGTATTGGCAAATTGATCAGGCAGAATCCAGATTTCCTATTTGGTGGTTCAGGAAATATGATTTTTGTAGCAGTTCTCATCATGCTAAAAGCTGGGTCTGGAAAAAAGGAATTGTTTGATCTTTTTCTGGATTTCCCAGATTTGTCAATTGAGAATTTCACAAGGAACCTACGGAGAGGCATACTCTTATTAGCTGGGATTGGTGTTAGTGACAAGGACATTAAAAAGTTTGTGATATCTAATGGATCATTACTTGGTTCTGTCACAGTGAAGATGCCAAACAGCATTCTTACACATCTCCGTGTGGGGAAGGGACGCTTACGCAAGATAATAATGGAGGATCCACACCTGTTGATAAAATACTCATTAGGGTCAAAGCTCAACCACCTACCAAAAGTTGATGCCTATGAAGTATCCTTCAAGGAGAAGGTGAAATTTCTAAAAAGCATAGGATTTGTTGAAGACTCTGAAGGTATGAAGCAGGCACTCAAAAATTTCGTGGTAAAGGCGACGAACTGCAAAACCGGTTCGACTTCTTAGTGAAGACTGGACTTGACCCAGAAGATGTGGCGAACATGATCAAGTTAGCTCCACACATTTTGAATCAGAAGATCCATGTCCTTGAGTCTAAGATATCCTTCCTCGTAAATGATACGGGATATCCTCTGAATGCTCTGGTAGTTTTCCCTTCATGTCTGTCGTTTACTGTGGAGAGAAACAAGCTTAGGTTTTCAATGTACAACTGGTTGCTGGAAAGAGGGGCTGCCCCTCCTCATATAGCTCTTAGCACTCTCCTAGCCTGTTCAGATAAACATTTTGTAAAATATTTTGTGTCAAAGCACTCCCAGGGTCCTGAAGTTTGGGAGAAATTCAAGAGGGAGGTAGCTTCTGTAACTTCAGATGATTAGCCTGATATTGTTTGACAATTTGATACTGTTTCCTTTCTCCTGCTTACATCTGCTGTCTGGCAATATGTTTACTGCACATACCAATTTGTTTCTGAAAACTTGCTTACAAATTTGAAACTGTCTTCCTTTTTGAAATTGCGTTTTACTTTGTTAAATTTACCTTTTTCAGATTTCTAGTTGTTCAGCATTGAGAGATTGTATTTTTCTCCTACCATCATTTTAATTCTTTAACCCTATCATGAATTTTCACTGCAAAAGATAATGCTTTGTTTGGAGCAAGAATGCATTTATAGGTTATGAATGGCCTTAAAATGCTTGTACTGCCTAGAGCTAAAGCTATGCCTCGAATTAGGAGTAATATGTTTTGGTGTAGTACAGTATAACTGTTTGTGAATCAAGCAAAACAAACCTGAAGAAAAAATATAATAAATGAACAAAATCCTTTAAGAAAAACTCAGGTCTCATTCAATTTTCTAGGGAATTTTTTCACTTCTACTTCTTCAGTCCTAAAATACAATCATTTCTACCATTAAAATTTTGTTCCAAATATTACAACTTTTATAATTTTTCCCATAATTTCACCTATATATATTACCTCTATATAGAGTATTAGTTGTACATAGTAATACAATTATTTCTACCATTAAAATTTTGTTCTAAATATTACAACTTTTATAATTTTTTCCATAAGTTTACCTATATATATTACCTCTATATAGAGTATTACTTTTACGTACAATACAACTATTTCTACCATTAAAATTTTGTTCTAAATATTATAACTTTTATAATTTCTTCCCTAAATCTTTTGGTTTTACCTCTATATTATCTCTATATAGAGTTATATATTATATCTATATAGAATACTAGTAATTGTTTAGAATACTAGTTGAAATACAGTTTAGGTTTTTTCTTGTATCTTAATAAACATGCTAAAAAAGTTTAGAAATGACTTATAATTTGGAACGGTATAGTTATATAGCATTTGTTTTTTCATCACACCCCGTGTATGTTTGCACTTTTGTTCATGTGTACGGTAATTAGGTCTGTGACGTGATAGCAAATTTCCAATTTTTCGAACTGTCCAGTAAACAGGCCTGTATTTACTTTCAAATTTTCAACGGATGGATGAACCTAGGCCGAGATTATAGTTTAAATTTGGGCCGTCTACATGGATACGATGGACCTTTGAGCTTCTACCGTAGGCCCATAATGTTGCTCAATTTTAAGTCTGAAGTCTTTCACAAGTTTTATTGATGCTTATAGTAGATTTACATGGATTTATTTGCTCAATTTTAAGTCTGAAGTCTTTCACAAGTTTCAAGAATTTCAAAAACTTGTTGAGCGTCTATTTAATAGAAAAATTATAACAATACAGACTGATTGGGGAGGTAAATATCGAAGATTGAACACGTTCTTCAGGAAAATAGGTATCACCCACCATATATCATGCCCTCATACTCACCAACAAAATGGCTCAGCCGAACGCAAACATCGTCATATAGTGGAAGTTGGTCTCTTCCTCCTTGCTCATGCATCCATGCCAATCAAGTTTTTGGATGAAGCTTTCATTGCTGCTGTATATTTGATCAATAGGACTCCCACAATACCTTCAATATAGAACTCCTCTTGAGTGTCTATTCAACAAAACCCCAGAATACACAAATCTCATAATCTTCGGTTGTGCGTGTTGGCCCAATCTTCGACCATATAACTCACAGAAAATGCAGTTCAGATCTAAGCAGTGTGTATTTTTGGGATATAGTAACTCACACAAAGGCTTTAAGTGTTTAGATGTCACTACAGGACGTGTTTTCATATCTAGAGATGTCATTTTCGATGAGGAAGTCTTTCCTTTCTCAAAGATGTGCTCCAAACAAAGTTCTGAAGAACATTCAAAGCATACGTCTCATTCTCGGGGTATAGAACCTTGTGACTATGTGACTAATCATGATGCAGGGTATACTAATAGCATTGATGTAGATCAACAAGGAACTACACCCGGAAACAACTCAGAAAATGAAAACATTGTGTCAGAGTCAGTCGACATTGGGGTGAGCGACAACAGCAGGGACTCCGTCGACGTTGAGGCGATCAACAGCGCTGTCAACCCACCAGTTGCCAACGATTCAGTCGGAGTCCAAATGGTCGACAATGTCGTCGACTCGGATGCAGCAGCAGATGTAACTTCTTCGACCACTTATGCTTCCTCTGATACTCTGGACTCTCAGTTGGCAGGGGGAGACTCGCATATACACCCAAATCGCCCGATCACCAGACTTCAAAGAGGTATAAGAAAAGAAAAAAGGTATACAGATGGAACTATAAAGTATGGTTTTCTTACTCTAACCGGTGAACCCAGCAATCTTACTGATGCTTTGCTTGATAAAAATTGGAAAGAGGCTATGGATGCAGAATACTCAGCTTTAATAAGAAATAAGACGTGGCACTTAGTTCCCCATCAGAACGTCAAAAATATTATAGGTTGCAAATGGGTTTACAAGATTAAAAGAAAACAGGATGGCAATCTTGATAGATATAAAGCTAGGCTTGTTGCAAAAGGTTTTAAGAAAATATATGGCATAGATTATGAAGATACATTTAGTCCTGTAGTTAAAGCTGCAACAATTAGAGTTGTTCTTTCTATTGTTGTTTCTAGAGGATGGACCTTACGACAGCTAGATGTTCAAAATGCTTTCTTACATGGATTTTTGGAAGAAGTTTACATGCAACAACCACCTGGTTTTGAAAGTGTTGATCATCCTAACTAAGTCTGTAAGTTAGACAAAGCATTGTATGGATTAAAACAGGCCCCAAGAGCTTGGTATTCCAGATTAAGCAAAAAATTGTGTGAGCTGGGATTCAAGGGATCTAAGGCAGATACTTCTTTATTCTTTTATAATAAAAATGGCATAATCATGTTTCTTCTTATTTATGTGGATGACATAATTGTGGTGAGTTCAGAACAACAAGCAGTACCGGCTCTCCTGGAAGATCTACAAAAAGAGTTCGCTCTAAAAGACCTGGGGGAATTGCACTATTTTCTTGGAATTGAGGTAAACAAGACTTCTGATGGCATCATATTAACACAAGGCAAGTATGCTACTGATTTGTTAAAATGAGTTGGTATGTCAGATTGCAAAGCTGTCAATACACCTCTGTCTACTAGTGAAAAATTAACCATACATGAAGGAGATCCATTAGGAGATAATGATGCCTCTAATTACAGAAGTGTTGTTGGAGCTCTTCAATATTTGACTTTAACAAGACCTGATATAGCTTTTTCAGTAAATAAAGTTTGTCAATTCCTTCATGCACCTAAAACCGTTCACTGGGCAGCTGTTAAAAGAATACTCAGGTATGTTAAACAATGTACACGTGTTGGACTCAAGATTAATATATCAAAGTCTATGCAAGTCAATGGTTATTCAGATGCAGACTGGGCAGACAGTCTAGATGATAGGAGATCTACAGGAGGCTTTGCAGTATTCTTGGGAGATAACTTAGTTTCTTGAAATGCTAGGAAACAAGCAACTGTGTCTAGATCAAGTACTGAAGCTGAATATAAAGCTCTAGCAAACACAACGGTAGAAATTATGTGGATTCAAACTCTACTAGACGAACTCCAAATTATGAGCCCTCCTGCAGCTAAGTTATGGTGTGACAATCTTGGTGCGAAATACATGTCATCTAACCTTGTTTTTCATGCCAGGACCAAATATATTGAAGTAGATTATCACTTTGTTCGAGAAAGAGTACAACAAAAACTACTAGAAGTAGAATTTGTTCCTATAGGAGATCAAGTAGCAGATGGTTTTACTAAAGCATTGCCAGTCCGACAACTAGAAAACTTTAAGTTCAATCTCAACTTGGGAAGTTGCGATTGAGGGGGAGTGTTAAACAATATTAGCTTTGCTTCTACGTGGCATGCATGTACGTGTTAACGTCATCTTGTACGTGTCAACTTTGTGTGCAATCTGGAGTCTTGAGCCATGCACATAGCTGTTAGTCGGTTGGATAGAGTCCAGCTACATGCGATAATATCCATAGTTTTCACATTCCTATCTCTCCGTTCTCCTCTACGATCCGTCGCGGCAGATGCGTTCCCTTCGCTCAACGCCGCCCACATCAGCGGTGGGAGCATCCCCTCACCGCCTATTATCGAGGGACGAGGTGAGGTCCTGTCTCACCACGACGATATGCAAGCCGCTCAACAACTCAGCCCCATTTTGCAAACTCAATAATGAAGCATCGGCAGCCGTAGTTCCGTGCCAAGATACCCATTGTCAACGACTCACAGGGATCCTTCACGTGCCATAGAGTGGCTCTACAGGAACTCAATGACTAGGGGGCCTCGACGGTGCAGGCGCAGCTAGATGCGGTGGTGTCGGACACGTTGAGCTCTTGCGATGCCGCCATGTTCCTGGCACCAACCAGTGTAGTTAATCTCATCACTGTTATTTCCGCAATGCATTAGCCGTTTGTTATTTCAGCTTTACCTAGCATGGAGCTTTGACGAGGAGAGACTTCTTTGTGGCCTCCTTCATCGGGCAAGAGGTCCGGAGCAAAGCCGATGTGTGCGAGCTAAGCCGATTCTTCATTTACTGCGTTGTAGAGCCGAGCACGGTGCATTTATTTCCTGCGCTGCGATCCTGATAGTAGGATGTATTGCGGAGACACGTGTGAGGAGCCATGCTAAATAGCGTGGGCCTCATGGCTCCAGATGTGATGAGTCATTGTCAACGATAGTCAAAGAGGACTGAAAAGAGAGAGATGATCTGTTGCGTCTGGGCCGCGTGTGACTCAGGTACACGGGGCAGCGAGCGACTGTCGGGCAGAGGAGGCCGTGAAGTCGGGCTGGCCCAATCCGGGTACATGGGCTAGGAGCAGTAGAGGATCCACTTGGCTGTTGACCGGGATTGACTCAGGTACACGGGCGGCGAGCGATTGCCGGGCTGAGGGAGCTGCGGAATCGGGCCGGCCCAATCCGGGTACCCGGTGCGAAGACGGTGGACGCTTTGTCAGTTTCGGCGCAAAACTGACGACCGTTGATTTCGGATCTGACCGTCCTGAGGCGAAGCCGTAGCTGCTACGAAAGCTCTGCATCAGGACAAGTTACCTTTATTTAGGTTTTTACTATTTCGCCTTTAGGCCCACAGTCTGTCAGTCGAGTCTGTAAAAAACCCTAAGGCCATTTCGGTCTTTTCCATTTTTATTTAGCGTCTGTAAAAAACCTTAGGGGTATTTCTGCATTTTTACATTTAATGGGCTGCCTATAAATAGGCACCAATATCCTAGGGTTAGGGTTACCCCATTTTTGAAATACACTTTCCCAAATTTCTGAAATTGTGGGTCACTTTTTGTGTTCTTCTTCCTGGTTCTTCCTCCGCCGCCGCCGTGTACTTCTTTTCTGCCGCCAGCATTTTTTCTCAGCCGCCACTTCTACGACGCGTGCAGGCTCGGCAGTGACTCTGCCGCGCAGCGGCGTGCAGCACAGCTACGCAGCTAGCCGCACCTAGCTGCAGGCTGGATAGCACTTGCGTGCATCAGCGCACAAGCCGCTAGGCTACGCACGGCGAGCAGCAAGCAAGGCAGCTTGGAAGTTGTGCTTCAGGTTGGAAAATCAAGGACACACGCCGTGTTTTTGCTTCGGAAGCAAATCTTCGTGGGCCCCACAATCGAATGAGAAGCTACAGGAAGCCGCAACTTTGAGTTCGTGCAGCAAGCGAAGAAGAACAGTACTCCGCGCACGCAAATCGTGGTATTTACTGTTGCATGCTCTCTCATTTTTAATTTTCCTATATCTGCAGTATTTTTACTTAGAAAAATCTTGCATTTTAAATCATATATTCCAATTTAGTTCATCTGTGATTAATCGTTTTTATTCAGTTCTTTTACTTCAAAATGCATTAGAGATTCACTGTTAAATTTATGAGCACAGGTTATTTACTGCATTTATTTTTTAATCAGTTTAAATGTGTTAAATAGTGTGTCTGCTTTACTAGATGAACTTCCTATAAACTGTGAATATTCTGCTTGTGTTTGATGGATCATCTGTGTTGTGATAAAACTTTTGTGAAGATGGCATTCGTTCTGTGATGATATTTTAATCTGCCTTTAAGCACTGTGTTGGTGTCTTTTCGATTAGGACACCGGTCGTTTTTAGGCTAGATCATTTTAGGTCTTGTTGATCTGTTTACTTTACTTTGCTAAGTCTGTCGAGGTGGGTTGGGTATTGGGAGCAGGCCATTGATTCGAAAGAATTTTTTAGGCGCCCATTCACCCCCCCTCTGGTCGCTACTTTCGGTCCTACAAGTGGTATCAGAGCCTGGTTAGGGTTTTTCCATACCTTAACCGGTTCTAAACCCTAGTAGTGATCATGACGTCTCCTGGCAAGGTCCCGTCCTTGGAAGCTTATGGCTATAATTATTGGAAGACTCGCATGCGAGCCTATCTGATGAGCCAAAGCTCGGACATCTGGGACATCTGTATTCACGCTACTTTCACAGTGTTGCCTGTTGATGAGCGTGATTCTCCGGATATCATTGCCCAACATCAGAACAACAACAAAGCGGTGAATATTCTGTTTTCTGGTTTAGGTCCCACTGAATTTGAGCGTGTGAGCCTTCTCTCCACTGCGAGAGAGATCTGGGCTACCCTCCAGGCACACCATGAGGGGACAGCTCAGGTCAAAGTTCGACTCTATCAGACCTACCGGCGTGAATATGAGAATTTCACACAGAAGCCGGGTGAATCTGTTGAAGCCTTGTTTGGTCGCTTTCAGTCGATCATCAACAAGCTTCGGGACAACAAGGGTGAGGGTGTTCAGTTAGTCTCAGATCACGAGCAGGCCCTCAAGGTTCTCCATACCTTGGACCCAAAGATCTGGGAGATCAAGGTATCCTCTATCATTGAGAGCACATCTTATGATAACTTGACCATTTCTGAGTTGTTTAGCAAGCTGAAGGCCACCGAGGTTGATACCCAGTTGAGATCAAATCTCACTGGCTCTGGATCAAAGTCTCTAGCCCTTGCTACACCTTCTGTTGATCCCTCTTCTGTGAGCTGTGCTGGGTTCTCCTTGATGTCTATCACTGAGGAATAGCTTGAGTCTTTGGGAGATGATGATTTGTGTCTTTTTAACAACCGGGTGCGTCGTGTTTATGACAAAAGAATGTTCAAGAGACACGGCACAAAATCCGGGTGCTTTGAGTGTGGTGATCCAGGACACTTCATCGCCGACTGCCCCAAGCGCAATGGACACAAGAAGGGCACCGGTGGTGGCTTTCACGACTCCGGCAAGCACGACAGCTCCTCCTTCAACAAGGGCAAGCCAAAGACCAGATTCTTCAGAAAGGCCCTGAAGGACTACCGGCGAGAGAACAAGAAGCGCGACAAGGCCTTCTTTGCTGAGATGGAGAAGAGCTACTCCAAGCGGTCTACGTCTTCTTCCTCTTCATCGAGCTCAAGCGATGAGGAGATTGTCATCAGGAAGGGGAAGGACAAGGACGATCCAGCAGGCCTTTGCTTCATGGCCTTCGGGGACAGACCGAAGAGCCGCTCACATCAGCGCCGAAGATCCCGCAAGAGTTTCTGCTCAATGGCTCTTGGGGATAAGGAAGAGAAGGGCTCCTCCGATGACTCCGACGACGACGACAATGAAAAGGTATCATCTTATGAACGCGAAATCGTTGATTTACTTGAAAGCAATCGTCAGGAGTTAAAATATCGGGAAAAACTGCTTAGAGGGGCTAAGAAGAGGATAGATGAGTTAGAGAGTGAGCTTGCCGTGGCCAACGGCAGAATTGAGAGTCTATCTTCTTCCCCTTGCTTGGGTGATAGCAGTGAGTGCCCAAAATGTGAGGTGCTTCTGTGTGACCTGTCAACTCTGAAGTCCAGGTACACAGAAAGGGTTGATGAGAGGGACGCTTTGGCCACTGAGCTTGAAAGTGCTCAGCTGGAGCTGAAAGATGCTCAAGCCACTGTCGTCGTACCCTGTGCTGATTGCCCATCTCATCTTGCTAGTTTAGCTGAGCTGAAAGCCAAGGGCGATAAGCATCTGGGTGATTTGGAGAGAATGAGAGCTGAGCTTGCACAGACTAGGCTAGAGCTTGAGACATTGTCAGTTCCACCCACTGTCTGTGAGAATTGTCTGTCTCTTAGACTTGAGTTAATTAAGCTAAAAGCCGAGAAGTCTGTCCAGGTAGATAGTGAGTGTGAGACCTGCTTGTCTCAGGTGGAGGTACTAGCATCCTTGAGAGAGGAGCTAGCTGATTCTCAGAATGAGAACTTTTACCTCCGGTCTATCCTGAGTTGGATCAGTGCCAGGGAGCCACAGCTCGGCATGATGATCCAGCAGTTCAAGAGGCAGGATGGGTTTGGGGTAGGTTATACCTACACCAAGGCTGACTTTGAGAGTGCCATTAGCCGGGCAGTGGAGTGGAGTAAAATGACTCCAGAGCAGAGATATCCCAAGACCCATTCCACTGAGTCTTCCCAGGCTTGTCAGCCCAAGGATGGAGTGATCCATGAACCACCCAAAGCTCCACCCAAGAAACCCATCTGGATTCCAAAGCCCAAACTCCTCCACACTTCTCTAGACTCTCTTCCTGGACCCTCTCAACCCAAGAAGACTACACCGAACACCACTAAGCCCAAGAACCCCAAGCCTCAACCACATCCCAAGAAGCCCACCTATCATTGTGAGTATTGTCAGAGAGACTGGCATCTTGCGGAGTTTTGCTTGAGGAGGAAGCGGGTTGAGAGAGCATAGAGAGCTCATGGTGGTCAGGAGCAGTTCTACCAGCAGGGTGGTAGACTGCGTGTTCCTCGACGCGGAGAGAGGCTGGAGGCCAGGCCGCGTCGTGTAGGTGGTGGTAGAGGAGACGACTTTCTTGCTCGTACTCCAGTTGGTGGTGGTCGTTCCGGCAGAGCTCCAGACCATTTTGGCAACGGTCCTGGATCTCGTGGCCGAGGCTTTAGGCAGAACCAAGGACCGCATTTTGAGCCGCATTTTGGTCCAAACTTTTCTGATGATTTCTGCTTTCCGTCTTTTGAGCAGATGGCTCGACACTGGTTTAGCTCTTTTGCTAAACCTGGTGCCGGACCATTTGCTCCCACTTACAGCCACTGATTGTGCAGGATCGGGGACTAGAGGACGTTTGGATCATGGACTCAGGGTGTTCTCGCTATATGACGGGACATCGCAGATGGTTTTCCAGTCTCACTCCCCCAAGCTCCAAAGAATACATCACCTTCGGGAATAGTGGTCAAGGGAAAGTAAGTGGCATAGGCTCAATTCGCATTTCAGACCATTTTTCTTTGAAGAACGTTGCTTTGGTTGGAAACTTGAACTTCAATTTGATTTCTGTTTCGCAACTTCTTGAGGATGGTTTGGAGGTGCGTTTTAAGAAGGGCAATTCTTCTGTGTTTGACTCTAGAGGGTCTTTGATTTGCCAGATCTTACCTTTCGGTAAAGTTTTTCGAATTGACTTCTCTAGTTCTTTTGGCCCTTCTCGCTGTTTGATTGCTGGATCTTCTTCAGAGCTCTGGAAGTGGCATAGGAGGTTAGGTCATTTGAGTTTTGATCTGCTAGTCAGGTTGAGCTCTATGGACCTCATCCGAGGATTGCCCAAGCTTAAAATGGAGAAAGATTTAGTTTGTCATCCCTGTCGTCATGGGAAAATGGTTGCCGCTTCTCACTCACCTGTGACTCAGGTGATGACTTCGTATCCGGGCGAGCTGTTACACATGGACACTGTCGGTCCATCTCGGGTACGCTCAGTCGGTGGGAAGTGGTACGCACTTGTGATTGTTGATGACTTTTCTCGATTCTCGTGGGTTTTCTTTTTGGAGTCTAAGGATGAAACTTTTCAATTTGTTCATGACCTGATTTTGAAGCTGAAGAATGAGAACAATGGTCGGATGCGAGCAATTCGCTCCGACAATGGCTCTGAGTTCAAGAACTCTCAGTTCGTCAGCTTCTGTAGTGATCAGGGTCTTGACCATCAGTTTTCTGCTCCTTACACTCCCCCACAGAATGGCGTTGTGGAACGAAAGAACCGCACGCTAGTCGAGATGGCCAGGACGATGCTCGATGAGCACAGGACTCCTAGGCGCTTTTGGGCTGAAGCCATGAACACGGCTTGCTATCTGGCCAACCGCATTTTTCTTAGAGCTTACCTAGGTAAGACCTCATATGAGTTGCGGTTTGGTAGACAACCCAAGGTGAGCCACTTGCGAGCGTTTGGCTGCAAGTGCTTTGTGCTCAAGAAGGTAGGGCATTTGGACAAATTTGAGTCTCGTTGCTGGGATGGAGTTTTTCTTGGTTATGCTTTGCATTCTCGAGGTTTCCGTGTTTGGAACCTCGACTCCCAGCAGCTTGTCGAGACTTGCGAGGTTTCTTCTGATGAGTCCTTGCCTTCTTTAACTCCTTCTTTTGAGCTTTCTGGTGATGGTGAGCTCGGAGAGTCCATCTTTGAGGAAGATGAGGATACTCCGGCTGCTGATGAGGGTGGGCTTTCTGCACCTCCTGCAGAGCCCACACCTTCTGAGACTTCGACTGAGGACGAGGGAGGACCTCTGATCACTTCTTCCACTTCGATCGAGCCCCCTCAGTCGAGTCCAGAGGTGCCAGCTGCTGACTCCGGAGAGGTGACTTCAGATCACCAGGGATCCCGAGCAGTTCAGTGTAATCACCCCTCAGAGCTCATCATCGGTGATGTGTCTACAAGAACTTTGCGCTCTTCTGTTGACTCTCTTGCTGTGTTTGCTGAATCTGCTTTTGTTGCATCTTTTGAGCCTAGAGACATTTCTCATGCTCTTTCTGACTCGAACTGGATTAATGCCATGCAAGAAGAGCTTGAGAATTTTGTCCGCAATCGGGTTTGGACACTAGTAGAGCTGCCACCAGGATGCAACCCCATAGGCACCAAGTGGGTGTTCAAAAACAAGCAAGGTGAAGATGGGGTTGTGGTGCGCAACAAAGCTCGACTAGTTGCCCAGGATTTCTGCCAGAAGGAAGGTATTGATTTTAAAGAAACCTTCGCCCCTGTTGCCCGTCTTGAGTCCATTCGCATTCTCTTAGCTTTTGCCGCTTCGAAGGGTTTTAAGCTTTTTCAAATGGACGTCAAGAGTGCTTTTCTAAACGGGTACATAGAGGAGGAGGTTTATGTTAGGCAGCCCCTCGGTTTTGAGAACCCTAAGTTTCCTCGACATGTTTTTAAGCTGCAGAAAGCTTTATACGGGTTGAAGCAAGCCCCCAGGGCTTGGTATGACCGGTTAAAGCAGTTTTTGTTGGGGAAGGGCTTTGTGATGGGTTCTGTGGATAAGACTCTCTTCTTGCTCAGAGATGCTTCAGATTTTTTAGTCGCTCAGATATACGTGGACGATATTATCTTTGGCGGTACTACTAATGATCTTGTGTCCAAGTTTTCTGAGCAGATGCACAGCAAGTTCGAGATGAGCCTCATGGGTGAGCTCAAGTTTTTTCTAGGGCTCCAGATCAAGCAGACCAAGGACGGCACCTTCATCCACCAGGGTAAGTATACTCGGGACATGTTGAAGAAATTCGACTTTGGTGGAGAGCTGAAGCCTCAGATGACCCCAATGGGTACATCTGGGGGTCTGGACAAGGACGAGAGCGGGGTCAAGGTCAATGAGAGAGAGTTTCGAGGGATGATCGGTTCGCTGCTGTACTTGACGGCGACAAGGCCAGACATACAGTTCGCCGTGGGACTGTGCGCGCGCTTCCAGTCTTCACCACGCGCGTCTCATCGGCAAGCTGTCAAGCGTATCTTCAGGTATCTTACCTATGCGCCTGATCTTGGTCTTTACTATTCAGCATCATCATCTCTTGATTTATCTGGTTTTTCGGACGCTGACTTCGGTGGGTGCCGGTTGGATCGCAAGTCGACTTCCGGTACTTGCCAGTTTCTTGGTTCTTTTCTTGTCTCTTGGTCTTCTCGAAAGCAATCTGGAGTTGCTCTTTCGACCACTGAGGCTGAGTATGTAGCTGCTGCTAGCTGCTGCTCATAGTTGGTTTGGATGATTTCCACTTTGAGAGATTTTGGGTTGTTCTTTCCTACCAGAGTTCCTTTGTTTTGCGACAGCACCAGTGCAATTAGTGTAGGGAAAAACCCATGTCTCCATTCAAAAACCAAACACATTGATGTGCGCTTTCACTTTTTGCGGGATCAATATGAGAAAGGTGTCATTGACCTTGTTCATGTTGATACCCATCATCAGTTGGCTGACATTTTCACCAAACCCCTAGATCAGTCTACTTTTGAGCGTTTACGAGGGGATTTGGGTGTTGTGTATCCTTTTTAGGATATTTTGCGTCATTTTTATTTCTTCTTTACTCTTTTCTTGAGTCTTTTGGTGTGTGTTCATATCATACATATTCACATATCACACTTTTAAGCCTGCTTCTGTTATATGATTGAACTGCTTTACTTATTCTAGCTGGTACATGCTTTTGATTACTTGTCAATGATCATGCTTTGTTTCAGTTCGCTTGATATGTCTGATATCTGTCATATGCATGGCTTTTACGCTTTCAACTTGAAAAATGATCACCATTGCTTCTGGTAACTAGCATGTGTAGGCTGAGTGCTTTTGCTATCTGTTACATGCCTTGTAGCTAGTTCATCACATAGATGCAGATATGCAACTTGGACATCTTTATGCTTTAACATGGAAAATGTGCTATAAAAATGATAAAAATCAAAAATGAATGAAAATTCCATGCCTTTTTATGCTTAAGTTGAAAAGATCCAAGTGGGTTTGCCTTGTCGCATTGCATTGTTCTGGACTGCTTGCCATAGCACTTTGGTATGAACTAGGACAATGTAGTGTATACCAAGACCAATGTCTTAAGCTTCTGATGGTCCAGTTCTGGCCTAGGCTTGACTTGGTCGGTTAGCATAAGGTTTGACATGCAAATAACCCTTGGCAAAAATAAAAAAGGACAATGAAAAAGCCTGAAAATTAAAAAGACAACAAGTTTGCTGAAGCACTTTGTTTTGGACGATGCTTATCTTGGTAGATATCAGTTAGCTTCTGCATCTCATGCTTTACCTTGCTTGTTAACTAGAAAATGTGGTGATGCTTTTGTTTGCAAAAACTGAAAAATGCGTGCTAAATGACTTTCTTTGGATATCATCTGTTGTACTGATCATGCCATGTGACTTCGACAGTATGTCTTTTGCTATACTTGTTAGATGTTGTAATTCCAGTCAATCATATCTGAGAAGCATGCTTTCTTCACTCCACCTGCACCTCCGTTGCATTCATTGCATATTTTGAGAGGGAGTTGCTTTTCAGGGGGAGTCAGTGTCGTTTTAGAGTGCTTGATGAGTTCACTTGTCAACCAGGGGGAGAAATTTTGGTATAAGAGTTTAAGGGGGAGTTTTGGCTTTCTCTGGGATTTGTTTCAGGGGGAGTTTTTGTCCCGTTTGTCCTTACTCTTTTGATATCCTTGTTGATGTTTCTGAGACTGCACTCGTTTTGAGCTTTTACCTTTGGTTAACCATAATGACCGTATCTTGCTTCTGTTCGGTTTTTGGTCATTAGGGTTAAACTTTTACTTTATTTTCTTCTTCTTTGTTTTCTTGTGTTTTTGTTTTCGTGTTTCCACAGTTGCTTGCAGGTACTGGAAAGCTGAAGAAGAGAAGTGTTGACAATGCACTCATCAAGGGGGAGATTGAGGACCCATGCTGAATAGCGTGGGCCTCATGGCTCCAGATGTGATGAGTCATTGTCAACGATAGTCAAAGAGGACTGAAAAGAGAGAGATGATCTGCTGCGTCTGGGCCGCGTGTGACTCAGGTACACGGGGCAGCGAGCGACTGTCGGGCAGAGGAAGCCGTGAAGTCGGGCTGGCCCAATCCGGGTACATGGGCTAGGAGCAGTAGAGGATCCACTTGGCTGTTGACCGGGATTGACTCAGGTACACGGCGGCGAGCGATTGCCGGGCTGAGGGAGCTGCGGAATCGGGCCGGCCCAATCCGGGTACCCGGTGCGAAGACGGTGGACGCTTTGTCAGTTTCGGCGCAAAACTGACGACCGTTGATTTCGGATCTGACCGTCCTGAGGCGAAGCCGTAGCTGCTACGAAAGCTCTGCATCAGGACAAGTTACCTTTATTTAGGTTTTTACTATTTCGCCTTTAGGCCCACAGTCTGTCAGTCGAGTCTGTAAAAAACCCTAAGGCCATTTCGGTCTTTTCCATTTTTATTTAGCGTCTGTAAAAAACCCTAGGGGTATTTCTGCATTTTTACATTTAATGGGCTGCCTATAAATAGGCCCCAATATCCTAGGGTTAGGGTTACCCCATTTTTGAAATACACTTTCCCAAATTTCTGAAATTGTGGGTCACTTTTTGTGTTCTTCTTCCTGGTTCTTCCTCCGCCGCCGCCGTGTACTTCTTTTCTGCCGCCAGCATTTTTTCTCAGCCGCCACTTCTACGACGCGTGCAGGCTCGGCAGTGACTCTGCCGCGCAGCGGCGTGCAGCACAGCTACGCAGCTAGCCGAACCTAGCTGCAGGCTGGATAGCACTTGCGTGCATCAGCGCACAAGCCGCTAGGCTACGCACGGCGAGCAGCAAGCAAGGCAGCTTGGAAGTTGTGCTTCAGGTTGGAAAATCAAGGACACACGCCGTGTTTTTGCTTCGGAAGCAAATCTTCGTGGGCCCCACAATCGAATGAGAAGCTACAGGAAGCCGCAACTTTGAGTTCGTGCAGCAAGCGAAGAAGAACAGTACTCCGCGCACGCAAATCGTGGTATTTACTGTAGCATGCTCTCTCATTTTTAATTTTTCTATATCTGCAGTATTTTTACTTAGAAAAATCTTGCATTTTAAATCATATATTTCAGTTTAGTTCATCTGTGATTAATCGTTTTTATTCAGTTCTTTTACTTCAAAATGCATTAGAGATTCACTGTTAAATTTATGAGCACAGGTTATTTACTGCATTTATTTTTAATCAGTTTAAATGTGTTAAATAGTGTGTCTGCTTTACTAGATGAACTTCCTATAAACTGTGAATATTCTGCTTGTGTTTGATGGATCATCTGTGTTGTGATAAAACTTTTGTGAAGATGGCATTCGTTCTGTGATGATATTTTAATCTGCCTTTAAGCACTGTGTTGGTGTCTTTTCGATTAGGACACCGGTCGTTTTTAGGCTAGATCATTTTAGGTTTTGTTGATCTGTTTACTTTACTTTGCTAAGTCTGTCGAGGTGGGTTGGGTATTGGGAGCAGGCCATTGATTCGAAAGAATTTTTTAGGCGCCAATTCACCCCCCTCTGGTCGCTACTTTCGGTCCTACAACGTGGCAGTAATCTGAGGGAGGGCTGTAGGAGTGGTTGTATGCGGCTCTGCTGCACGCAATTTTTTTCCGTATTACGGAGACACGTGACAGCAATCGGAGGGCGGGCTGTAGGAGTGGCTGTCTGCAGCCCTGCTACACGCAATTTTTTTCCATCGCTGCAGTCATGAGCGCCGATCGCTCCCCTTTGTGCTTTCTGGTGGGCGGTGGCGGGCACCGTGTACAGGCAGGTTTGCCCAAAATTTCTCTTTTTTTTGCAGACAAGATCTATCGTGAGAGCCTAGCTACGGCCAGGAGTTAGGTAGTGTTTAAATTGGAGTCAGGGCTAAATTTTAATTTGTGTAATATCAGATATTTAGACATTAAATTAAAAGACTAAATACGAACTAATTATAAAAATAATTGCAAAATCAAAGGATAATTCACGAGTCGAATTTATTAAACTAATTAACCTATGATTAGCAAATGTTTATTATAGAATCACATTGCATCTCGCGAATAATTCACCGATTATAAATAAGTTTTATAAATAGTCTATATTTAATTTAATACTCCAAAATATCTAAATATTCGATGTGACCAAGGCTAAATTTAACCCCGATCCAAACACCCTCTTACTCTGTTTGAGTGGATGGATAAAATCGATGAGTAGGATGGTCTCCTCAGCTCAGTAGCTCACTGCCACCATGGAGCTCGCCGTATGATTTCCTCTTGGACCACTCTGTGGTCCGTCTGCTGCTGATGCCAATGATTAGTATCCGAACCCAATATATATGAATTTAGCTCATCATATGGTTAGCATCTATTTGTACCGTGTCGTTGTCTATATTTTTATTTATTACATAATTATAAAATTATTATATCATCGTATTTATTTGCCTCGTAGTTTAATCCTACACGATATGTTAACACTGTTGCCTATGCTTTCGAGTATGGGCAACTCGATCCGTTACCAGGTGGGTATAGGTATGGATGTGAAATTGTACGGGTGCATTTGTATTGGTTTTCTAAAGGATGTGACTTTATCTTAATATGTATGGATGCGAGTGATCGGTAAAACATATTGTCATCCTACTGGAGATCGGAATTCAGCAGCAAGCGGTTGATTTTGCAGCCAGTTTTCTTCAGAGTTTACCACTGTCAGTAACAAAATTAACAGCAGCAGAGAATTGGTGTCCCGGTCTGTAAGTTGCTTTTCTTTAACTTAACTTTATGCAATCTTTATCAAGTTGCAGTAGTAGTGATGAATGATTGCGCGTATGAAAAGTCCCGGTCGAAACATGGTTCGGAAAAGTCCCAGAAATCATGGTGAAAGTGGCTGAAAACGCGTGCAGGAAGCAGACACGGTTCTACGCTACTACACAATACACATGCGACTTCTCTTTGCTCAGCTGCTGCTACGATGCATGGTCCGCATGGACAGCATGAGCCCAGCTAATGGAGCAGCCAAAAATCTGAACAATGGCTGCAGAGGAGTGGTAAGGATATGAACTGAAAAACTATTTGCTACGTGGCAATGTTCATTCATCAGACCGACTGGATTGATCATTTTTCTGGTTCAGAAAAATATACTGGACGGCATAATACAATGGCTAAAACATTACATCTGGGTTATCACATTGGAAGCCTGGAAGAGCAGCGCTGACGTTCTCATTGTTACCAAGTACAATGCTTTTGAATGATGTGCACATGCACATGAACTGAATACAGAACAACCTGAGGAGCAAATTATCTAGCTGCATCTTACTGCAACCAGGCGATGAGCAAATCAGGGGCACGACAACAGCACACACATACATACGAAGACTCATCAGAAGAGAAATGCACCTGGGCTAACCTATTCCCTTTATTCTTCCTTTAGAAAGTTGAGCTTGCAAAATTCCATCCATCATAAGATAGCTTCCTAATGCCAAAGAGAGCTATTCCCTCGTCACGTGCCAGGTAAATCGCTGGGTGATCCTTGTACAATGCTTACATGCTGGACTCAATGGGTGATCCTTGTGCAATGCTTACATACTGGACTCAATGGAATGGAATCGAATCTATATATACATATAAAGCAATGCTCAAGCACTGCTAAACAAAAAGACCTAGGTTCCTGACTTATTACTACCAGGCCTCAGCTGAGCTAGGAAGCTGGAAAAGAATGAGCGGTACCCCTTGCAAGGTTACATCTCACTCAGCAAATTGCTGATCTTGCGAAGCTCCGTCAGAGCGGCCATAGCAGTGACCTGTCCTTTACCTCCAAGAATGTTGTTCGAGAAGTTCTCCACAGGGCCAGGCTGACCACGGTCTTGCTGAAACGCTGACTCAATCACCTAATCATATCATAAAGATAAAAAAATTCTCATGCTTCCCATATTTTGTACATGAAAGATCTAAAGTACAAAATTTGCATTTTAGAGCATTTCGTGTATGGTGGACTGTAACAGACTTGAAAGACAAATTCAAGACACAAACATTATTTCATTGAACTAAGAGTATAATATGCTAACAAAATATCTTAAAACATGAAAAAATATTAGATTGAATACATTAAAAATAACAGGGGACAAGGGACTACCACTATCACATGGCAAGGAAAATTTTCAAATACTAACACAATGACACCACCGCACAGTAAATAACACTGCATACCATACCTGGATATTTTCAAGCATGTTCTGTCCAAGATTCTTTAGGGTGCCCATGACCTTTTTATCACCAGAAATCAACTTTACACTACCACGAGAGTTATTTGAATTCCCATCAGGAGAAAAATGGGAAGCATCCACGCCTTGTTTATCATCTGATGTCTCTCCACTACTCTTCTCCATGTTGCCCTCAACTGAAGGTCTGCCCAGCTTCAACAGCCACTGCAGTTTACTAATAAATGGTTTTCTTTCATTAGAAACTACAGCCCTCTCAGAGGTTCTGTCTTGATCTGGACTTTTATCAGAAAATGCTGCTTCTGAATCTTGGATGGTTTTGCCATCATCATTACAGTTGGATGACTCATCTTTCAGAATTTCATCCTTGTCATGGTCACCAGAACAAGAATTTGATGTAACACTGCTACTCTCAGAATCGATGCCTTGGCTGTTCTCAGGTTCATTACCAGAACTGGCTGCATAAAACACTGGAGAGTTCTCACCACTGGAACAAGATTCAGCTATGCATTTTGTCCTCTGTGTTGCGTTCTCACAATCTGGTTCAACCTCATAATTTTTTAGTGGGTTGACTTTTGCCACACATAATGGGCTCACAGTTGCATTTTCACCAGCTGCCTTTAACTTGGAAGGTTCCACAGAACTCATTGGAGGCTCCATGTGAACTGAGCCAATAGGGAATTCATCTTGCTGAATTTTCCCAGCAACTTCATTAGAACGTCCCAAATCATCTGATAAAGTATTCAGAAGGCAACGTCTCACTGAATTCTGGGTATCATTTTTCACACTGAGCACCTTCACTGGAGTAGGATCTGACTCTGTCCTAGACAAACCAAGCCTCTGGGTCAAAGATTTCTTTAATTTTTTACTAAATGAATCACCCTTCTCAGACTCCTTGGGAGTTGTTCCATCCTTGTGCACATTTCTCCACTTCTCTTCCCAATAACTCTCAGATAAAGGATGCAATGGAGTTCTTGGAGGAGTTGAAGTAGCGCGATTACTATTAACTCTGTCATATTCACAGCTGTCCCTCTTTAATAGGAAAGACGAGAATGAAGTGTTCGCCTCAATGGCAATAGACTGTAGGGAGTTAGCTTTCTCAATTAGCTTCTGCACATCAATATTAGTTGGAAAATTTAATAATCTCTGAAGACAAAAGATGTCAATTTCAGTGGCCAACAAAGATGATCTGATATGAAGAAGCATGGAGACAGCCATGGCTGCAATGAATGCTCCTCTAGCTGAACACAAGATTCGAAAATTATATTCCTCATCACTACTTAGTAGCATATTGTTGGAACAAGCAAAGACTTTGTCCCATACTACCAAAAGATCATTGAGGCAGAATTCTCGTCCGAACAAGACCCGCAGCCAACGAAGTGCGAACCACTGTGGTTCCACTTTCAGTTCAATGAAATGGTTGTGAAGAGTTGGTTCAACAATGGAGAGCAAATGATACAAAGCTGATGAGGCTTCAATAACAGGTGGTAGATTTGAACTAGATCCAACAGATGATGGGGAGAAAAACTCTGCCATGTGTAACATCCCACTGCCTCCGTCCATCAAACCATCAAACATAGAATAGGCATCATGTTCCATAAACCTTTCAGACAAAACAATGCCTAGTTCCCCTTCAGCTCCATATGCATCACTAAGTAAAATTATTTCTTTTGTGTCCAAATCAAGCTCATCAAGAGTGTTAATTTTAGAAGATCTTTCAGAATGATACTCATTATCATACCCCGAATTCCATTTTGGGTCCTTTCTGGGTTTATAACTGAAAACCATATCAGTATCTAGGAAAGGAACTCCATCAAAATCATCATTGAAGCAATCTTCATGTAATTTCCGTACTTGAGATAGTTTATTAATGTCAACTTGAAGAACATACACTAGAGGGGCCAATAGCTCATGCATTCCTGCGACAAAAATATTCTATAAGTTTTTCCACATTCAGTATTCAAACAAAACACATAAAATGTGGAGACTGATAACCAAGTGGTTCATGCTAAGTAGTCAATTTCAGTGCCATGTCTCTCAAACAAAAGACAAATGCCAAAAACACTTTTGTACTACCTTAGCATTTTAAGAAGAGTTTAGACCATATAACAAAAAGAATAGTTATTTTTTCCATTCCTCATAAAAGCATATCAGAACCTATTTATTTATACATGTAAAAGGATATCAGAGCTTATTAACATGCCTCAATAATGTATTCCAGAAATAGAATGTTGATATCCACCGCTGGGAACTTTTAATAACGAGCTAAGCTAAACAGCATTAGAGGATGCCAGCTGCATGGAAATTTGCAACTAGAAGGCCAGAGCCAAACAAATTACTTCCACTAGAACAAATAATTAGTAACTATGTCAAGTTCTACTTCAAAAAGAGCTTCTTACCTTGGCGGTATCCATACTCTGGGTGCTGAAGGCACCACATCAAAAGTATTCTACGTAGCATGGCCTGACAAGCAGGAGTCTGAAAGTAACTTCCGTCTTCAGGATATAACCGGGACAAATCTTGATCCACACTTTTCTCCAATTCTGCACCTCTGAAAAACCAGCCCCAGCTACTGTCTGCAGAAGGACGTTAAATAATTACTATATATATGTCATTAACTTAGTGCGATAAACATTTATGCTAATAAATGTGCATCAGTTTATGGCAGCTCCATCAGCATTAATGATCATGCATGTGTTTGAAGAGTCCCACAGATCCAAATAATAAGGTAGGAAACAAGTGTATCCATGTTCTAACATATAATCATCTCAATCAATGATGATAAGTTCACACTGAAATATGGGAGCTTACTCCTTAATAATGAGTATGCAAGGGTTTGAAGATTCTCACATCACCAACTAAGAAGGTTGGAAACAGGTGCATACATGTTCTAACATATCATCATTTAAGTTTAGCATTTCATCATAATAAGTTCATGCTTATATCAAATACCAGGGTTCTGAGAGAGCGGGTTGTCCACAATGAGGTCGGATGATCTGCCCTCATCCTTGGGAACATGAGGGTCTACCAGAAGACGGCGCCTCAAAGTAACATACCTGCAACAGCAACAGACCATATCTTAGATAAATATATATAGATGAAAGGAATAAAGACTATTGCTCCAATCATATAAAATGACAAATTGACAAGGTCAGCAGCAATTTATCCATCAATTCCATCCCATGAAGCAAGTATATCACCATGTGAACAATAACAGCACCACGAACAAAAAAAATTACCAATATACAAGTTATTTCATGTAAGTTGTAATACTAAATAAATTACAGGCATTAGCTATTAAAGATTGCATCGTTTCTGAACATAAGAACAATTTCTGCCCATCAAAATCATGTGGGGATGAAAACAACACATTGCCAGACAAGGATGAAATCAAAATAGGGGAATCAATAACAACATCGACTAAGCAAGATAAGCAGAACTGATTAATAATCGGCGAAATGGAAACCAGACATGCACGACAGAGGTGCAAAATACAGCTATTACCCTCACCTCCTCCGCGAATCAGCTGCGGCGCGGCGATTCTCCTCGACCGACGCCTCCGGCGATGCCGGCAGGATGCCGAGATCGACCCGCCACAGGACGCTGCGCAGATTCGAGAACCGCCGCCGCTTCTCCCCTTCGGCCATGGCCCCTTCAGTGCCAGGTGATTTGGGATTCCCCAAATTAAGCACCAGAAGGGGAGCCAATGGCCTTCCCACAAGGCCAAAACGCTATATATAGCGGCGTATTTCTGTAGGCACCAAGATTGGATTTTTGGGGGATTTTCGCGACAAAGATTGGGTTTTGGGGGGTTGGCAGATGGAGAGTTGAGGGGGGAGATGAATTTTCCTCTTCTGTGTATTCGCGATAATCGCGTCCTTGCTTTGCTGGGGAGATGAGGATTTGGCCTTGATGATGGATGCTTGTAAGTAAGAGTATTTCGTCTCTCCCCCTCTCTCTTTCTCGGAGTTTTCTCTCTCTATTAAGAGAGAATCGAGAAGAGGCCAGGATTTTGTTCTTGTACAAAAACTCGAACTCTGGAATGGAGCTGTGGTTTGGTTAGGGAGAGAGACGATGACTTCGAGAGCCGGTGAAAACGATTTTGATTTTTTATCATCATTCTCTATTCTCTATGTATTATTAGTTTTGCTTTATATGCTATTATTATGTATAAATAAGACGATAGTAAATCATCATTTTTTCCGATTGGTGATTATTGGTTTCTTTCTTTGTTCTTTTGTCTGTTTATTCATTATCTATGTAGTTTTAAAGTATTTTTTTGGTTTAGGTTGCCAAGTGAACGCGTATGGATGAGATTGAGAAGGTAGGGATGATGTGGCCACATTGTTGCTTTGTGGTTTATTTTTGTGGAGATAAAATATTGATGCGGTTTAGCGCATACTATAGTTTTTAGTTTTTAAGTTTTGTAATAGTAAATAAAAGGAAATTCTTCGTAAATATTAACATAGATTTACATGTGATATTCGAAGTTTATAATAAGATATGCAAAAAAGAGTTAGTGTGGTTTACATAGATAGCTAGTAGTTTAAAAACATAACTCTGACACTTTACTGATCTAGTTTCATTCAAAAACCAGATATGCAATTGAACCGATAAAAATCGAGCAAACCGACTATTATTTAATTGGTGAATCGGTACTAGTTTTAAAGACCCAACCGGTTCAATGTTAGCACACAAAATAATACCTCATTTTGTATTTTTTCATGTTAGTAAGATAATAAATATGTATGCATACTTGAGATTAAGTTTGTTTTACATTTTTATACAATTCTAATAAATTTTGTTAAATAATTTGGATGCTATTATTATTTCAGGGGTTTATGAGTTATAATCGTAATATTATGTGCAAAGTTATTTTTTTAACATCTAATTATATATATTTTCTATCAATTTTATTATTTCTATATTAAAATAATAAAAAAATATTAATAAATAAAAAATCAATGGTCAGATCGGTGAATGGACAATATGACCGATTTAACCAGTGAGATTTTTCCCTATGGTTTACATGCTAACAACATTATGTTCTTCATAGTAGGATGTCAATGTTAAATATACTATACAAATTTCCATATAATATATGTATTATACAATTTTTTATGTAATGTATATAAAATAAAAAGAAATTCAACGTTTTCCATCAAAAAACAGCTTATTCTATGAATTGATATCTATAAACACGAGTCCTATAAAATAGTATCACACAAATTTTCTTACATTTTTGCTATTATCATTAGGTTACAGTCCATTATTCTCCTCCATTAACTCCTCTAAAATAATTGTTTTGCCCCTACAATCAATCAAGTACTTTCACTCTGACAAAAAAAATGCAAATAATGAAGTAAATATATTTGTTATTTTCCTATATGTGCAAAGTATGAAAAAAACAAAATAATTTGATCGATCTTAGGGACAAAATGATCATTTTAGAGGGTTAACGGAGGACAATAGACATTAACCTAATATCAATGATAAAAATAAAAGAAAAACGCTTGTGTAATATCATTTCATAAAACTTATTCAATGGTAATTCCTAGAATCGGTCGCTCGCACATGGAAAACATAGATTTTCTCTAAAATAACACCCACCATCAAGAAACGTCGTCGTTTCTTTGGTTAATTGTTACATAATATATGGTGCATATTAAACAACTTCACCTCATATAATTTATGTGAAATAGAACCCTAGTAGAAAACAACGAGTTTAAAATTTATTTGTTTGGTGGGTGCTGATAACATTACAATAAACCAGAGTTACGTATTTCTATGGGGAGATTTCACTATATACTTTTTTATTAAATAGAAATTGAGGATTTATCTTTCGTGTCTCACTGACATGTGACTCCATTTAGGTGAATGACACATGGGTCCATTTAGTTGAATAATAATGAGTCAAGAGAATAAACCCTCAATTTCTATGATATACGATCAAATTTTTTATTTTTTATGGCCCAGATTTTGTATTCCAAAACAAAATATTTAAACTTTTATTTTAGTATAAAATAAAAATAAGACGTCTCAACTAAATATATTTAATCTAACAATAAATTTAAATTCAACATTTTTTAGAGTTAAATTTGATTAATTTAAAAAATCTTTGAGAAGGAACAACGTGATCAATTTCAAAAAAAATCAAGAATAAATACTTCCTCCGGTCTTTAATATAAATAAATGGGAGAATGCGTGTGCCTTTTTGACACAACTGTAGATTCAATATTTTTTTTGGAACTGATAAAATCTAATTCAAAGAAACTAGTTTTTTTTGACTAAAAACAAGAGTAATTTAAATCGATTTATTTTATATAAACATAGCCTAATTGACACAATGACACATAGGAGTATGAAGGGGAGTAGCAAAGTAGCAGCAATGGAGTTGGTTGTTTATACATCGTTCTCTCTGCAGTTGACGTCGAACAAACTGAAGATTTGGCATAGATAACAAAACAGTTCAATTTTTAATTAAGAATTTCTTCACAAATGTTTCAATAATCAGGATAACCTCTCATGCTTATAAAATTCATGATGATGTATGCCAACACGCTTGCCATACGCGTATGCTTTTTTTATGGGTAATTTTACAGTCTATGAGGAGGTACCACATTTTTCAGTGTTAAGGAGGTACCAAAATTAATACTGAAAAATATGGTACCTCCTGGTACCTTCTCATAGACTGTAAAATTTCTCTTTTTTTATAACTTGCTAGGTATGGATCAAATTAAATCAACGGTCCAGATTACCTTAGCCCATCTCAACACCAACTTTCAGCCACACGATCTCACTGATGAAGAGCGTAGCACTGTAGGCTGCCCGTTCGGTAAAGTATTATGATTAATTATTATTCCTCTCGTGCGTAATTAGGGATTAACGATATGGATTAATATAGAAGGAAGAATTAGGGTTTACCGATATGAATTAATATAGCAGGAAGTATCGTTAATTCTCTCTTGCACACGGCATGACCAACAAGATAATTACATTATGGCCTCTTCACAACAACTTAAAATAACCGATAATAATCTTGATTATTGAATTAACAGGAAGATTACCAATTGTGATTGTTAGTTGCGTGAGTTATTATGACTATATATTAGTCAATCTGATCTATAATATTGTAACATAAGATCGGATTTAACTTTTCATAATATCGATTTGTTATACTATATAAGACATATAGAGTACTTAATTTAGTTATAATTTTTTCATTTAACATATAATTCGTTTCTCATTTGAACATATTATGCCAATAAGCTGTCTAATACTTCTGTGGTAGTAAGATTACGATATGGCACTGCTTAATTTATTGGTTAACCACCCACTTTGGATATTTGTAACCAAGAATGGAACGACATGGAGCGTGTTTAGACTAGGTAAAACGATTGTGTGTTTTAGCCGCCAAGCTGTGTATTAACCTTAATTGAATACTCCCTAATGGTGTGCTATTACTACTAAGTCAGTTGGCTGTCAAGATAGGGAAACTTAAAATTAGAGTAAGGAAGTTGTCGGTCTCTAAATTGGTAGCAGTAACCTTCATGTCTCAATTAAGTATACTAGTAAGGTGCATGTGCGTTGCAACATCGTTATAATTTTGATGGCAATAACATGATATATTTGTCGAACACATTTGTTTAATAATATTGCGATGATAAGAAACAAAATAATATATTATTGTTCAAAACAATACATAGAAGTATCCTTTCTATATAAAGTGTCATTGCATATTTATAATTACAGATCTGATATGAAATTGTACAATATACTATACAGTGAGCACATATTCTTTTATCTACTCAGTGAGCACTTCCTTGTAGATGATATTCTTCGTTAGCGTGCTTGTTGAATTGATTCCCCTATTTTTCTCCAGAGCAGCGAGTATTTTGATGTTGCTACGAGAAGTTGCTCGTGACAGAGCTACATATAGCTGTCCATGAGAGAACACTGGGTTCGGGAGGTAGATTCCAACATGTGGTATTGTTTGACCTTGTGCTTTATTAATTGTCATTGCAAAACTCACTCTAATAGGAAATTGATTTCTCTTAAACTTGAAGGGAAACATTTCATCATCGGATGGGCACAAAGGTATGCGTGGAAGGAGGACTCTCTCACCAGCATGCTGTTCCAATACAATTTCTGCATCAATAGTATTCCTTTAAAATGCTCGGACTATCAACCTAGTCCCATTACATAGACCATTGGCCGGGTCAAGATTTCTGAGCAAAATCACAGGACAATTAACCTTGAGTTTTAATATATGTGGAGGTAACCCATTTGACGTTAATGAATTCAAGAACTGAGATGGATAATGGCTGCATGGATCATCGACTGCTCGATCATGACTGTGATAAATCATCTCGTCACCAGGAAAACGTTCGATAAGCTTCATGTTTATTGCATCAACGTTCTCATTCCTCGTTGACAAAATAGCTCGAGATGTGATGTAGTCTGCATCAGTCATGTTTGCACCTAACATTGGAAATACCATGTCAATAAGACTATCAATGTCTGATTCTGCACTAGTGTAGGGCACACATATTTCGTTGGGTAAATTTACATAGTCATCATCGATGGTCTCTTCAATGCCATTGCCAATCCGTAGCAGGTAGTCTGAAAACCATATATCTGATCGAGCTCTCATGTTATGGACAAGTCTCAATTGATGCATGTTATCCCATAAGTAAGATCTACGCAATGTTGTGTTTACAATTTGAGCCATATTCCCCTTTCGTATAACTAGAAGAACTTGTCTGAAGTCACCTCCAAAAACCATTGTTTTTCCTCCAAATGGTAGATTGGGCTTTTCCATTATGTCCCTCATGCTCTTGTCCAACGCCTCTATTGCTTGTCTTTTTGTCATGGAGACTTCATCCCATAATATAAGCGAAGTTTTTTGAAGAAGCTTCGCAGTACCACTTTGTTTGGTGAAGTTACACACCGCATTATCTTGTATGCTTAGTGGTATCTTGAACCTTGAATGAGCAGTCCTACCTCCAGACATGATGGAAGCAGCAACACCAGATGTTGCAGTAGCAATATCTATCTTTCCCTCGCTACGGACTTTTGCTAATAAAGCTTTGTACAGAAAGGTTTTTTATGTTCCTCCTGGGCCATCAACAAAAAACACACCTCCACTATTGTTGTCAACAGATGATAGTATAACATCATAAGCATATCTCTGTTCTGCATTAAGAGAGGATGTGCTCGCTAGTAGCTCATTATCCACCTATATAGAGGACTCTTCACAAATCTCCCTCACCTCACCTGCCATGGTGTCATATGATTCATCAATTTCTGGAAGAGGAAATGATGTTATCTCTTTACCCATTGACTGAAGCAATTTTCTGATATCCAATAACACCATTTGTTCAATTGCATATGAATTTATCTGGGATCGTCGGATGCCATCAGACATTGCTTCGAAGTGTGTGTTCTAGAGTCCACGCACATCGCTAGGTTCACAATAAACCAATATTGTAGCAAACAACCTTCGGAGGGACGAATGCATATGAAAAACTTCAGCTTCAGAGAGGCACTCATCAATGCTGTTATCTGACTCAATAATACCTCTTTTCTCAGCGCTTTCTCGAAATATAGGGTATACAATACCATCATATGTCCTCAAATTCTCAAATGAAGTAGCACCAACCACATGGTTTAATAGCACCCTCAAGTAGTATCTCTCTCCCTCTACTGGATGTGCTGAGATGATCCTCCCAACCTGCGTGCTTCGTTCTCTTATTTTTCAAAGCTTACGTCCAAGCAACCACGCTGCATATTGTGGGAAATCCCTATAAAGTAACGTGCGTGCCCACGTAAATTCTTGATTTTCCTTGAAATACTCAGCCAACATGGTTCTTGAGACACCCTGTTGGTCAAGAACTTCACGTACATCAGCATTCTCTCTATAGGACACAAGATGCATTCCTGGGAGGTGGAGCTATAACTGTAGCACTGGTGGCGAAACCCCGCTAAGATCAAATCCAAATATTCTCCACAATTCCTCATGTGGTGTTACCCACCTAGCATCCCTATATTCATTGATCTCATTAATCTCGCGGTTTTCATCAGCTTCATTGACGGACACAGACGCCCTATCATGACCCTTATAAATATACTTGTAGAGGTACTTAACAGCCTTAATACTCGAACAAACTTCTGCATTGATGTGACAGTCATACCTTCTTAGAAGCATAGGATTATATGGAACAACCCATCTATTGTCTAAGTCATGATCTCTCACTCTTACCCTTTGTCTGTCATCCCTTCTCCTGTAGATAGGGTAAGAATCTTCGCCTTGGATAGTTGTGTCACTAAATTGGCATGGATAATAGCACTTGCAACTACCAATTTTCATGCATGGATGAGGAGCCATGCTGAATAGCGTGGGCCTCATGGCTCTAGAAGTGATGAGTCATTGTCAACGAGAGTCAAAGAGTACAGAAGAAGAGAGGATATCTGCTATTTCATGGGCCGCGTGTGACTCAGGTACACGGGCAGCAAGCGACTGTCGGGCAGAGGAGGCTGCGAAGTCGGGCTGGCCCAATCCGGGTACATGGGCCAGAAGCAGTAGAAGACCCACTGGGCTGTTGACCAGGACTGACTCAGGTACACGGGCGGTGAGCGATTGCCGGGCTGAGAGAGCTGCGGAGTCGGGCCGGCCCAATCCGGGTACCTGGTGCAAAGCCGGTGGAGGCTTTGTCAGTTTCAGCACAAAACTGACATCCATCGATCTTGTATCCGACTGTCCAGAAGAGAAGCCGTAGTCGCTACGAAAGCTGAGCTTCCGGATAAGTCATCTGTAACTCTAGGCCCACAGTCAGTCAGTCGTGTCTGTAAAAATACCTAAGGGCAGTAGAGTCTTTTCCTTTATTCTTGCGTCTGTAAAAACCCTAAGGGGCAGGTGGAATGTTCCTAGTGTTGGGAGCCTATAAATAGGACCCCAATCCCTAGGGTTTGGACTACCCTTTTGGCTGAAATCAATACTACTCCTTTGGGTCACTTTTTGTCTCTTGCTATTTTTCTCTCTTCTCCTCTCCTGTTCATGCGTGCGCCGCCAGGCAACTAGCTTCTGTTCTTCCTGAGATTCACTTGGTTCTTTGCTGTCTGGAAGAATTTATTTTGGCTGTTTTTGCTTGTGCGAAGCATTTATGTGTGCAGCATTTCATTCACTGTTGTTGTTGTGTAGTTGCGGTTGATTTATTCAGAACAGAAGCTTCTCTGTTGCTTGTGTTCATCACGCAAGTAGTACTAGTTCTTGCTGTTGCAAGTAGTACTACTGCACTGTAGCAACAATACTCTGGTATCAGCTTTCTGCTTTTACTGCACAGCTTTTTGATCGAAGTTGACAGGTTCTAGCAACTTTTCTGGCTGTTTTCTGGCGAAGACCCCTTTCTGTTCGAAGCCCCTCAGCTCCGTGAGGCAGGCTTCGATCTAACCTCTTCGAAGGCTTCGTTCGATTTTCGAACTTCAGTTTTTGTCCTGTGTTGCTAAGCTTCGAAATATTTTCTGAACGGACAACATCGCATACTTCGAACGACAGTGCAAAGTTTCTCCGGCTCTAGCTGTTCGAAGTCCACACTTCGATAGGCTTCGAAGTTGGCTTCGAAGCTTGTCGTTCTGCTAGGCTTCGCATTGTTTTCTTTGTGGCGTGTCGGCCTTCGCTTCTCTTTTCGAAGCTTTCTCTTTTTGAAGGTAGAGTGTAGACTTCGAGTTTGGTTTCTCTGTCGTGTGACAGGCTTCGCTTCTGTGTTCGAAGGTTGTTCGTCTGTTTGTTGAGTTCGAAGTTCTGTGTTCGAAGGTTTGACTTCGAAGCTATCGGTTCGAAGCTGTGTTCGAAGCTTTGTCTTCGAAGTACACACTTCGAAGCAGGCTCCGATGTGTGTCATACTTCGCTTCGAAGCATACTTCGCTTCTTGCCCCTTTGTATTAGGCTAGACCAAAATACCTTCGGCATCTTCGACATGCTTCGCAACTGACCTCCGAAGCAGGCTTCGACCAGCGAAACAGTCTTCGACAATCATCTCCGAAGCAGACCTCGACGGGCGAAGCAGGCTTCGCCAAGTTCCGAACCGGAGACAAATTTGGACAGTAACTTCTCATTTCACCTTACATATACTTAGATCATTTCACTGGAAAGTTTAGGCCTGTTACACAGTGTTCATCTGCCTAGTTGCACTTCTTTAATAGTTCTCTGTTTGACATCAGTTGCTTCTAGGTTAGATACCCTTAAACTTAGGCCTTCTGTTTATTTTCTGCTGCTTAGTCTTTTGAGGTGCGTTGGGTATTGGGAACAGGCCATTGATTCGAAAGAATTTTTTAAGGCGCCCATTCACCCCCCCCTCTGGTCGCTACTTTCGGTCCTACAATGGACTCTTCCTATTTAGTGGGCCATACGGGCCATGCATCATATGTTTCACTACCATTTCATATAGCTCCGGGTATATATCCTTATCTGGAAGTTCTGCTGAGATAACATTATCATACTCATCGGGACAACTCAATTTGTATGTTGACTCCATGATAAGGAGGAAATGTGCATGTGGTAGACCCCTTTTTTGGAACTCGATTACATGGACTTGTGCTGCAATGATTCCAAAGATATGTTTACGAAATAGCTGGAATTTGAGATCCTCTGGCTTGGCTTTAAATACACGCACAACAAGATCAGGACGATCTTGTGGTGTTTGGCCAGGTCCAATTCCTACTTATCTCTTCCCAATTAGGATTACAAGTCATTGTGATAAATATGTCTGGTTTTCCATACTTCTGCACCAAGGCCATAGCATCCATGTATCTTCGTCTCATATCCCTCCCGCCATCGATAAACGATGCAGGCATGACTCATCTTTTTCCCAATCTGCTCGCTCTATGTTCTCCAACAGATACACTGTCCATCAAGCCATGGTAAAGATCTGCACGAATTTTCTTCTGATTGTACAAGAAGTAATTCAGTCGAGACGTTTCGATCTTTATGTAGGTATCAACTACAAACTGTTGGAATAGACGTCTCCCATGCAAGACCATGTTGAAGATTACACGACGCATCTGGAATTTATAGCAATAATACTCGCGCATCGAAACACACAATTTGCTGGTTGTATCTACAAAGCAAAGAGAAATCAGTTAGGTGATTAGCTTATGGATTAATAATATCATAGTAACATGAATATGTATCACTTAACTAACCTGAGTTGTTAGCATTTCTTTGTCGGGTTGTACTTATCTGACTAATGTCAATACCTTCTCTTGGTATATCAGAATGCCAACCGATCTCTGCTCTTGGAAAAAATAGGGGGTATGACAAAGGGTCGTAGCACCCATTACTCGGTCTAATTGAATAGCAGTTGTTGTTATTGCCAAACAAGGTGATGCTACGATCAAAATGTTTGTGAATATCATTCCCCTCAACCCACACAGCAGCAACCTCTGACGTTAATGGTCTATTATAAGTTCTCTGGTCTAGCTTGTAGTCCATATTTAGTACAATACGATATTCGTCCATATCTTCAACCTGTCCTAGGCTTCTGAATGTTTCCGAATAGGGATTATCTCTTAGGATATGTACCAAACATCTAATAATAGATATGTCTCTTTCTCTATATGTATCGTCTCGAGCACGACGAAAACGATGTGATAAGCTAGGATCATCATCATAGAAGTACAACTGCAAGTGGCTAGATTCATTGTCTCCATTCCCGAAAGAGTGTATGTTATGGTACATTTGCCCATGTGCTTTAAATGTGTACACTCCATCCCTTGCACTTACGAGGTTCTTGTCATAATCATAGTACATTGTGGTGAAGAAAAATGGCTGTTGAAATATCTAATATTCTCCATAAAATGTTGTGATTGAGCGTCTTCACCTGTGTACAACCGTCGAAGATCCTCAAGTGGCTCAGGCATTTCAAGTTTGACCTTGCCATTCATACAACAAAATCCTGGTGGCTCATATTCAAACCTCTTCGCACCACAATGACGACAGTCTGGCTGAGTCTTTAATAAGTGAGTGCTACCTGGTAGGTTCTGGTAGATAACATTAGTGGAGCCATGTGTTGCATTAGCATAAACATAATTTGGATCAAGAGTTCTTCATCTTGCAGAATTTCATCGATTCATTTGATCTCTCTTCACCTGCCTCTGCTCATCTGACACACTTGCATATCGAGCTCTGTCACGTGCACGTCTGTTGTTTCGTTGCTCTGGTGTCAAGCTTGCATAACAGTCATATTTTTGTTGGTTATTTTGTTCTTGCATCACATGCCTTTGCTCATCCGTCATACTTGCATATCTAGCTTTGTCACTTGCACGTCTGTTATTCCGTTGCTCTGGTGTCAACCTTGCATATCGTGATCTTTCACGTGCTCGCTTTATTTCAGCACGATCTACCGATCGGTCAATAGGATTTTGTTGAACAGAGAGAATTGATTATTGATCTTGTGAGTCGATAGTTGCAGTTGGTACCGTAGCAGATTTTGCACCTAGACAATGTTTATGTTGGACCGGAAACGGCGACCAGAGGGGGGGGGGGGTGAATGGGAGCTTTTAAAATTTCGGGCTAAAAACTAGCCTTCGGTTAGGTTCTGTCTTCTGCGGAACAGGCTTCGAACACTACCTTCGAAGGTCTGGTTCGGAGGTACTTCGACACCTTCGAACACAGGCTTCGGAGGAGCAAAAGTTCGAAGCCAAGAAGACTTCGCTCCACTCACTACCCTTGAAAATCTATTCTGCTAAGTCAGTGCAGGCTCCGCACACAGGGTGCTTCGAGCAGGCTTCGCACTTCACCCTTCGCAAGAGTGAACAGCTCTCTGAGGACTTCGACCAAGTACTTGGCGGCAGCAACTGGTGCTGGGCTTCGTACACGAAGGTCTACACGCACACAAACGAACTACGCTAAGGGCTTCGAAACAAGAAGCAAAACGGGTCTCGGTCAGGGCTACGCTAGTAAGCAGCGAGGTCACGCCTCCTGTTACACATAGCGAACGCACACTGACAAAACACACTTCGCACGAAAAACAACCTTCGCCTCAACAGGCTTCGGTGCACTACAACAGGCGAGGTATGTAACGCGAGCTCAAGCAAAAAGCATAAAGACGTAGGGCTTCGCCGCTTGAACAAGGAACACAAAATGATAGAGCTCTGGATGAATTACAGCGGGGTATGTGGCTACAGGAGCTCAACAGTAAATGCTCAAAGTGTTGAATGTTACCTACCGAGCCCCCATATTTATAGCCCACAGTTCACCCAAAGGAAATGACTACACTACCCCTAGGGTTTACATTGATTTTGACTCTACAGAACTAAGGGGTACAAAAGGTAGTCCACCTTTATTTTGGAGGCTTCTCTGTCAGCTTTGCAGAGGGGACAGTGTCAGCCTTTTACAGAACAGACAGTGTCAGCCTTTGCAGTCTTTGACCTTCTGGAATCCTCCCTTCGCACGCGAGGGTGCGGTAGCTTCGGTGAGAAGCCTGAAGCCAGATGGCCTTCGCTCCACCGAAGTCAGTCTCCGATACACTGACGGTTTTGAGCCGAAGCCGTCAAAGCCCCTTGGGCCTTCGCACCAACACCTCCGGAGTGGACCACCACGGCTTCGCAGCTTCACCCAGCTCGAACTCCGTCAGAACGTGTACCGAAGCCATGCAGGCCGAAGCACCTCAAGTCAACCTTGCTCCGGAGCTAGCCTCGCTCCGAAGCCTTCCACTCTCCGAAGCCCCACCTTCGGAGTACCACCCTTCGAAGTCCCTCCTTCGTTCAAGGCCTCCGCATGAAGCATTCCATGAGCACTTCGTCGCAGTGTCTCTCCCCGAGCACACTCCACGACGAGCCTCACCCGGACCATGCCTTCGATGCACCTTGACTTCTGAGACCTTCGTCGGGCACCTTCGAATGTCTCCCTCCGGAGCACACTTCGAACCCTTGCCTCCGCAGAGGACTTGATCCACCAACTCCGAAGTCACTCCATTCGGAGTACCTTCGAAGTGCCTCACCTCCGAGGACTTTGTCTCGGAGTACCTTCAGCCGGAGCCACGCTCCGCACTCTCTGCCTTCACCTGGCACGCCTCGAACCGAGGACCGACCCGGACCCCCTTTGCAGCCACCGTGACGGAGCTCCCCGCTCCCCTGGCATCAAGCCTCCCGCTCGACCCAGGTTCACCTGCTGCGAACCTTGTCCGTCGCCTCCGAAGTCCCTGCGCACCACCGACAAGCAGACAAGTGTATCCAGTACTCCGGAGACCTCTCCGGGTTATCAATCTCCGGCACACACTTCGGTGTACCGCCCAAAGTACCGAACCCTTCGGTACAAACCCAGTCATTGCGTACTGTCGGACCCCTCCGACGAGCACACTCCGCTGCACAGCTGCAGCAAGCAAACACCGAACACCCTTCGATGAACCAACCTCCGAACACCCTTCGGAGGTCCAACCTCCGAACACCCTTCGGAGGTACAACCTCCGAAGCCCCTCCGGAGGTACCCTTCGAACAGAGGGTCAAAAGCCTGTCAATCACTCATCACAAAACACCGAAACCAACCATTGGTTTCTCAGTTTATGTAATCACATGAGACATAAATTATGTATTAGTAATTGCAAAACTTACTTAGTAATAGTTTATACCATTAGAGTTTTGTCCTGGAAATAATCCCAATGATGTAACGGTACTTTGCGTAGGAATAACAAATGAGGACGATGGTCGACATGTCACATCTTCACTGTCCGATGAACTTGCTGATGGAGTGTGCGATGGTTGTCGAATACAAATTCTAGAAGGGCCGTGAGGCAAATTGTTACCGCGATTTCTCTTTTGTCTATGACGACCATCGACGACTATAAAAATTTGAAATGAGTACACATTTTTCCTCAATAATTTTAGTGTAATGTTGTAGCACAAATATTTGAATAGAAAAATAAATAGGATAAATTAAGCGCATAAAATAAAATAACCTTCTTTCCCCTCTCTCCTCACTATATTTTCTGACATGGTTGATAGCTTTGTTATCGCGGCGTCGAGCGACCTGTCGATTGCATAATTGGTTAACCACCAAACAAACGATACTTGAGTGAAAACATTAGAGATGAAACAAGAATTTGAATGAGAGAAGTGTTTGAGTTTTTAATTTATTTTTCTTGGTACCAAAGAGTGATTAGGAATAAATATTTTGGTTGAAAGGGTTATTTTGAGGGTTAGGATTACAAATTTGTTATTTTAAATAGGGCATTGGATCACTATTAATCAAGATTGAATATGGAGATTGTGTTAGAGGAAAGAAAATATTCTTCAAGGTTAGGAATGAGAGTATTACAGTGAATGATGTTTTCAGTTTGTAAATAAGCGTATTTGAATTTGAGACATGTATTCCAATACAAATATTACATTGAAATAACTTCAAAGGGAATACACAATAGATTCAACGAATGATCACAAAACCAAATATCACATTCAAATAACTTCAAAGGGAGTACACAATAGATTCAACGAAATGAACATAAAAACCAAATATTACATTCAAATAACTTCAGAAGGGAGTACACAATAGAAATAAACACAAAACACCTGAATATGGGGAAGTACATAAACAACCGCACATCACGACACACACAAGACTGTAACACTATGGACAGTCAGATCCAAAAATCGTTGCCAAATATCTTCATCTAGCTTCCATGAACCTATTGACAAATCTTAGATCCATAGTTCCTGAACTCACACGTTGTCGTAAGTCTGCATTTATATTTCAAAGAAAAATAATTACTAATATCTATAATATTATGTGATGTATTACATAATTAGATTGTTTTTGTATTGTTGGAACTACTTACTTTGCAAAGGTAGTGTTGTTGGATGAATTGGATTAAACTTTATCGTAGTGTGTTGTGAAGTCTCTAAACATCCTATCATTAAGTAGAACAAATGTTAGTGTATTTCAATACATAACTATATCTTTATAAATGATAAAGTGGGTTAGGGCTTAATTACTGTGCTTCTTGTGAAGTCGAAGCATAGTTCCTAAAACAATGTGTTTGTTATGATGAGCTTCTGTCCAGTCAGATGTGTGATTAGTGAGGCAATCACCCCAAATTCCAACAACCGTCATGTTTAAGCTAAAAAAGATCAAATTTTCATTAGCTTCAAAATTCCAACAACAATGTGGTTGTTTATGACAATATAAGTGACGATAGCGTACTTATGAATTACCTAATGTCCGTTAGTGTTACCTCCCTATATAGGCCTCCAATATGTTCCAATTTTCCCCAATAGACAACCACTCCAGCTATGTCTGTGCAAATAATCATACTATAAGTAAAACAACTATCTTTTTTTAGAAACTATATGTTGGGGGAAATTACTTCATTTCCAGGACTTAAAGGTTAACCCTCCGAGGGCTCCAAGAAGGTCCCGAAGATGGCTGACTAATGTTCGAAGCATACGTCAGCACGGTCGGAGGGTGTCACGATGCGAAGTCTCAAAGGACCCTCCGAAGGGAGGGAGGAAGCTTCGAAGCAGGAAGACGTGACTGATTGGATGCCCTGCTTATCCATCTACCCTACAGCACTTTACCGTGTATAACCTTGTTTATAATACTGGAGGTCATTTGTAATATAGGGGTAAATAGGTCTATTCCTTAAGCCTTTTCCCTATAAATACCCCCCATTGTACCTTGTAAGAAGGATCCAGAACCAGCGGTTCAAACACATACATTCGGACTTCTTGAGTTGTTATCCTTTACGGAGGCTCAAGTTTGTCCTAAAAGCACAAACCTCTTGTTTGTTTGTTCTTAACTACTAAGAACCTGTTGGTGTAACTTTTACGCCAACAGTTGGCGCCGTCCGTGGGGATCTAAGTTCTAAAAGCTTGTTCTCTACTGCTGACTGCACTCTGAAGAAAACTTACGGGGGGAGCCTCGGAATCCTAAGATTCCGCGCACCCTTCAGTTAAGGACTTCTTAGTGCAGCCCGAAGGCCTTCCCTCGACCCCCTCGAGTCGTTCGAAACCTTCCATTTTCAAGACACCTCATCGACTAACCATGCCTCCGAAGCGTGGTCAAGCTGCAGGTCCCCTTCGAAGGTCCCCTCGGACCAACGGAGCTGGACCCTCAGCTAATCCGACGGTTCCTGCCGGAACCAATGGGCGTCGAGCGCCCCGGGGCCCTCTCCCCCCCTACAATGCTTCAGACCGACTACGCAGCAAGCCAAGACCCTGAAGTTCCCTCCGACGAAGACGAAGGCCCTCCCGAAACCGAGGCTACGCAGCTAGCCAAGCTTCAGGAGGAGGTATCCAGATGGAGGCAGGAGGCCGCCGACAGACTCCGCACTCAAGCTTCCACCGAAACTCCAAGGGGGCCTCAAGACGAGGGAGCCCGCAACCCCCCAGAAGTTATACAAGTCCAAGAGGAGGCCGAGAATGCGTCCTTCGACAATGAGTCTCCATTGCACCCTGATCTGCAGAGAGTGCCTTTCGACCCCAAGTTCAAGGCCTCGAAGCTGCACAAGTACTCCGGGGGGTCGGACCCCGGAGAGTTCGCCCGCTCGTACGCCCTGGCTATAGAAGCAAGCGGAGGGGTACGAAGCACCATGGCAAAATGCTTCCCACTCGCTCTTGAAGGCGTAGCGCTCCGATGGTTCTGGTCCCTAAAACCAGGATCGATCAAGTCATGGGAGCTACTCAAAAAGAAGTTCGTGAGCAACTTCCAAGGCACTTTCGTGGCCCCAATGTCCACAGGAAGTTTGTTCCAGGTAAAGCAGCGGGAGGGGGAAACCCTCCGAGAGTACTTCACACGCTTCGCCCACACCAAGTCACAGATCAAGGGCCTTACTACCTCTTCGGTAGTTGATGCTGCCCGCGAAGGGGTGTTGAACCCCGATCTCCTCAGCAAACTTCATCGGAAGCCGGTAACATCCGTAGCGCAGCTCATGGCATACTTCGAGCAATATGCCAAGGCAGAGGAAGGATGTCTTCGGCGAGCTGAGGCAGCACTACCCACCCTCCGGGAAGTAAAAAGAGAGCCAGAAGCCACCGCTCCACCGCAACCTCCACAAGACAGCCGCCCTAGCGAGTACAGGCGAGGGAAGAAGCATTTCCATTCGGAAGTGCTAAACATTACACCTTCAGCTTCGAAGGCACCTGCCAATTTCCAGCAGGTAAAAAATTTCAAGGCTGGGCCGTCGGTACCTCAAGAAAGGATGCCGGGAAGGCGCCAGAGTCATTTCTGCTGTGTGCATGGCGATAATAGAAGTCATGACACGAAGGACTGCAAGACGATATTGACCCTTCGAGGTGAATACATTGACCGAAATACCAGGAGGGGTACTTCGGACCGAGCTCCACCCACGACACGATCGGAGCCTGTTCAAGCTGTGGCCCGAGCCGGTGCCCTCGAAGCCCCCATACGGCTACCGGTGGCCAGTATTATGCCACCGCCAAGGCACGAAGATCCACAAGACCGCGGCAAGAGAGTGGTCCTACCCATCTCCGGAGGGGGGACCCTCGGCAGTATGTCCAAGAGACAGCGCCGCGAGTACGTCCGCGAAGTTGGGCACATTGGGACTTCAAGTTCCGCTGAGGGGATGCCAGAATGGTCCCGTGTGCCCATCTCATTCACAGCCAGCGATGCAGTAGGGGTGAAGTTTCCCCATGCTGACCCATTAGTCATCTCTGCCGATATAGCAGGGGTTGATGTTCGGAGGATCCTGGTGGACGGTGGAAGCTCCGCAGACATACTCTTCGTCCAAGCCTTCGACCAGATGTGTATACCCCGGAAGCATCTACTCCCTGCAGCCCGGCCACTTCAAGGGTTCTCAGGACCGCCTCTCGATGCCCTCGGCCAAATAGGCCTCGAGGTTGCCTTCGGAGAGGGGCCGCTGGCCCGGGTAGAGGAGGTGATTTTCGACGTGGTGGATGCCCCCTACGCTTACAATGCTATCTTCGGACGAGGGATGTTAAACCAGTTCGGGGCTATAGCGCATCACAACTACCTTTGTCTCAAAATGCCCACACAAGGTGGAGTGCTCACTATTTCAGGAGACCAAGCTGTAGCCAGAAGGACGGAATATGGCCACGGGCAGCCATTGGACCCTCGACAAGTGCATAATGTGGCGGAGAGCGCCAAAGAAGTACCAGAGGCCTTGAGCCCCCCGAAGGGATCCTCGCTCAAGCCAAGCCCGGAGGGTGATGTCGAGACAAGAATAATCTCAGAAGACGGCAAAGAATACCCAATAAAATTCGGCAAGGGGCTATCTCCGGAGATAACCGCCTCATTAGAAGAAGTCGTCAAGAAGAATCTAGACATGTTTGCTTGGACCGACGAAGATATCACGGGGGTCGACCGAAGCATCATCGAGCACAGTCTGCTCGTCAACCCGAAGGCCAAGCCGGTGCGCCAGGGGCTCCGAAAGCTTTCAGCAGAAAGAGCAAATTTAGCCAAGGCCGAAGTGGAAAAGTTGTTAAAAGCTGGCATTATCAGGGAGGTGGCCCATACCGAGTGGTTGGCCAATCCTGTTTTTGTAAGAAAGAAGGATTCCAGCAAATGGCGCATGTGTATTGACTTCACATCACTAAATAAAGCATGCCCGCGAGACCCCTACCCAATGCCCCGAATAGATCAATTAATAGATTCCACAGCCGGCTCCGAACTATTAAGCTTCCTCGATGCCTACTCCGGGTACCATCAAGTATGGCTGAAACGCGAAGACGAGGCCAAGACAAGTTTCATAACTCCTTCGGGAGTATTCTGCTATGTAAGAATGCCTTTTGGTTTGCGGAATGTCGGAGCCACATTTTCTCTCTTAATAGCTAAGGCTTTAGGCCATCAGATAGGCCGCAATGTCGAGGCCTACATGGACGATATTGTAATAAAAAGTGCTCAAAAGCATCAGCATAGCATAGATTTAGATGAAACTTTCGAGAGCCTCCGAGCATGTGGAGTACGCCTCAATCCCGAAAAATGTATATTCGGAGCACAAGCAGGGAAGCTGCTAGGGTACTTAGTTTCGAGCAGGGGGATCGAAGCCAGCCCAACGCAAATAAGTGCACTACAAAGAATGGCTCCACCTGAGAATTTGAAGCAAGTACAGAAACTAGCAAGAAGGCTAGCAGCACTCAGCAGGTTCCTATCCAGATCGGCAGAGCGAAGCCTCCCAATTTTCAAGGCACTCAAAGGCTCCGAAAGCTTCAGCTGGACGCCGGAGTGCCAAAAGAGCTTCGAAGAAATAAAAGCATACCTCGGAACATTATCAACCTTAACCGTTCCTCTTCCAGGGGAAACATTGCTTTTATACCTTGCAGCGACAGGATCAGCCGTAAGCGCAGTACTGGTCCGAGAAGTCGAACTTAAAGGGAAGCTGGTACAAAACCCAGTTTATTTTGTCTCGGAGGCATTATCAGGAGCCAAGATCAGATACTCCGAGCTTGAAAAGTTTGCTTATGCTTTAGTAATGGCCTCGCGAAAGCTAAGGTATTATTTCTTGGCGCATAACCTTATTGTCCCTACATCGTATCCTCTTGGAGATATGCTCCGGAACAAAGATTCCACAGGCAGGGTTGGAAAGTGGGCAGTCGAGCTGGCACCCTTCGAAATCTCCTTCACAGCAAGGACGGCCGTTAAATCACAAATTATAGCAGACTTCGTAGCAGAGTGGACTCCATCTGCAGTATGGACTCCGGAAGAACCCTCCGACGGTTTCTGGACAATATTCTCAGACGGAGCCTACCAAGCATCAGGTGCCGGAGCAGGGGCAGTAATCTTGTCACCGTCAGGGCAAAAGGCAATGTATTCAGCAAGGCTTAACTTTCAAACCACTAATAACGTCGCCGAGTATGAAGGAATCTTGCTAGGCCTCCGAAAGGCTAAAGCACTCGGAGCTACAAGGATAATGATCAAGACAGATTCCCAAGTCGTCGCGGGGCATATTGACAAAAGCTTCCAAGCAAAAAACCCACATCTCGCGCAATACCTTCAAGAAATCCGCAAGGCAGAAGCAGCATTCAAAGGGTTTACAGTTCGAAGCATACCACGAGCAGAAAATCAACTTGCAGATATCCTTGCAAAGGCTGCAGCCGGAGCAGTGGACCTCCCAGAAGGCGCTTTCTACGAAGAATTAGAGCAGCCAGCGGCTGACCAAATACCCTCGTCAGAAGTAATGTGTATTCAAGCTACGGATTGGCGAACCCCGATAATAACTATGCTGCAGGGTAGCAATGACCTTCCGGAAGGCCCAGAAGCTCGAAGATTGCAATTAAGAGCTCGAAATTACAAACTTATTGGGGAAATACTGTATAAGGCCGGAGTATGCTCACCACTACTTCGATGCATCTCTCAACCTGAAGGACAAGACATACTTCGAGGCATCCACGAAGGGCTGTGCGGAGGTCATCTAGCTCCTAGAGCGCTAGCAGGCAAGACGCTCCGGCAAGGTTTTTATTGGCCGACAATCATCAGAGACGCCGAAGACCTAGTTCGAACGTGCCAAGGCTGCCAATGGATGGGCAGAAGGAGTCATCGCCCACCAACTCAACTTCAAGTTATTGCCCCGGTATGGCCAATGGCTAGATGGGGCATGGACCTCATAGGCCCTTTCCCACCAGCAAAGGGCGGTTTGAAATTTGCGGTCGTAGCAATTGAATACTTCTCAAAATGGGTGGAAGCAGAGCCGCTAACAGCCATCACGTCGAAGAATGTGCAAAGGTTCTTCTAGCAGAATATTATATGCAGGTTCGGAGTCCCCAGAGAACTAACGGTGGATAACGGAACCCAGTTCGAAGCTGATACCTTCCAAACATTCTGTGAAGAGCTGGGCATTAAGCTATGCTTCGCAGCAGTGCGACATCCGCAATCCAACGGAGCCGTCGAACGAGCCAACGGGAATATCCTCTCCGGGTTAAATCGCCGAATTGTGGGATTGGCCAAGGGCCTATGGGTCGAAGAGCTACCTAAAATTTTATGGTCTATCCGAACCACGCAAACTAGATCAACCGGCTTCACGCCATTCAGGTTGCTCTTCGGAGACGAAGCCATGACCCCTACGGAGCTCAAAGGGGAGTCACTTCGCGTAATTCAACATGAAGACGAAGATGATCGGAGTGCTTCAATAGACTTGTCAGAAGAAACAAGGCTTCGAGCTGTCGCCAACCTGACGAAGTACCAAGAGCACACAAAGACATGGTATGACCCCAAGGTCAAGTTAACTGAGTTAAAGCCAGGTCACCTAGTGTTGCGAAATGTAATAGCTCCGGGGAAGCTAGGAAACAAATGGGAAGGACCATATGTTATCCTACGCTCAGGACGCCCCGGCTCGTTTAAATTAGCTAATTTAGAAGGAGAAGAGTTGAAACATGCGTGGCATGCGGAGCACCTTAAGAGATATTATGCTTAAGGCTTCCTTGTAATCACTTGTAACACTCCTTTTATAAATAAAGCTAAAGGGTTGAGATTTGTTTTGCCCTTCGAACATCCCACCCTCCGGATGGACGCATTCGAAGGTCAGTGATGCTAGCAGAGCCAAGCATTTTTCGAAAAAACCCAAGGGGCTGGCTACGAACCATTGGTTCAGTGGCTCCGCCAACCTACGGATTCCAGGCTCCGGCTTGTTAGGATCCGTAGAAGAGTCTAAGGACTTTAAACAGAACAGAATTTCAAGCCTCCGGGTGCGAAGTATCTGTAAAAGAGCCGTAGGTGGCCAACCTACGGATTCCAGGCTCCGGCTTGTTAGGATCCGTAGAAGAGTCTAAGGACTTTAAACAGAACAGAATTTCAAGCCTCCGGGTGCGAAGTATCTGTAAAAGAGCCGTAGGTGGCCAACCTACGGATTCCAGGCTCCGGCTTGTTAGGATCCGTAGAAGAGTCTAAGGACTTTAAACAGAACAGAATTTCAAGCCTCTGGGTGCGAAGTATCTGTAAAAGAGCCGTAGGTGGCCAACCTACGGATTCCAGGCTCCGGCTTGTTAGGATCCGTAGAAGAGTCTAAGGACTTTAAAGTTGTTATTTTATCGATGGTGACATGTGCAAAATTCGAAGCATGCAGGTGTTCGGACAATCGTTGTGCCTAGCGAACCCTTATATATGATAAAAGCTCCGCCACCCACAAGGGGGGAAGGAGGATAGGAGTCACACAGCATACTGTCGAAGCATTCCACATTAAAATATTATACTCATACATCAGGAAAAATTGTTATCTAAACCCAAATAAAAACGGAGACCCTTTCGACCCCTAGAGCTACCCCTGCGGCTACTTTGCCCTTCGGAGCTCGAAGTCTTTTTAGGCCGGGAACTTCTCTTTTTCTTCGAGGCTCGCAGTTTCTTCTGCTCCTCCTGAAGTTCGGCCCACGTCAAGAGCCTTTCGGAGCCGGCCTCGGCAGGGTTTTCGGCTTGATACTCCGAGTCAGACCAGTCGACAGGCTCGGAAGACGAAGACCCCTCTTCCTTTTCTTCCTCTTTAATATAAGACAGAACGTCCTTTCGTACCTCAAGGTTAACTTCCCCCCCGACTCCGCGAGGAACAGAAAAGCGGGAGCGGCGATAAGGTCTCAAACTTTCAAGAACTGCCCACTCCTTTCGAAGCTCGGCAGTAGGTTCCAAAAGTACGAAGTCAGGGCTCGAAGGGCATGACAGAACCTAAAAAAGAGCAGAGCACCCAAGACAAGTACTGTTTATAACTTTCTCATTAATTAAACAAAGTTTACAAGACCACAGGTACACAACAACCCTAAGCGGCTAGACCTGCGGGTCGGTTGGCGGAGCTGGGACCGAAGGCGCTGGCGAAGTCGGGAGTGGTGGCTTCGCTTGAGCTTGCTTTTGCCGGCGGGCCTCGTCGATCCAAGCCTTAGCAGCAACCTTATGATCTGCCTTCCATACTGATCGGAAAGCTTCCCAAGCCGAAGCCACCTCCGAAGACGGCCGCAGCAGATCATCATCCGCGAAGCCTCTAGGAGACGAACCACTGACCAAATCGAAGGGAATCCGAAGAGATTCGAGGTGGCGAAGAACCCCGATGCCGGCGCACTGTCCGGAGATCTCTCCGTACCGGACTCCGGAATTCTTCATCAGCGACGAAGCTACCTGGATCCTCGTCAGCTTCCGGTCGAGCGGCTCGGAGGTTGCAGCAGAGGTCGAAGGGCACATGGTGCCAAAGTACTCTAACGTACCCTGAAGAGCTTCCAAGGTACGGTCAGCAGTACTGGAGTTCTTTCTCTCTGCTACTTCCAGGTTTGCAACAGTTGCATCCAGCGCGGCCACCCGAAGCATCAAGGAACTCTTCTGAGCCATTACCTGGCTGAGAGCCCCTTGAAGTTCCACCAGACGACCGTTTGAAGTAGCCGCATCCTGGCGAAGCTTTTCGACCTCCGCACGGAGGACCACGCGTTCAGCCTCGGCTTCTTCGGCATGAGAGCGGAGGGCTTCAAGGGCTTCGTCAGACACTGCCTTAGCCTTCCTTTCTTCCAAAAGTTCTTCATTCAGCCTGAGAGACCTCCCGGTGGAGTCATCAAGAGCTGTTTGAAGGGTTGTAACCTTCCGGTTAAGTCGGTTAATTTCGACCTCGCTGGAAGTCGCTGCCGCTCTAGCAAGGGCGAATTGCTGCAAGGAAAACAAGGTAAGTGCTAAAGAAGTTTTGACCATTAAAATACAGCAACTGTGGTATCTTTTTCATACCTGAAGGGCAGCCCTTTCGAGGGCCGTGTTGAGGCTCGAAGCCCTAACTTCGCTCAAAGCGGAGATCAACTCCGAGTTGGCAATGTCCTGGCTTTTCTCAGCCAGGGGCTCCAGGAGCCTTCGAAGGCCGCTCCGATGCTCCAAGAAAGGAGCCAGAAGAGGGAGCCAAGACAAGGCCCGGGCGTCGTCCTCTGCAGCTTCGTCCTCTGAGTTGCCAACGGAGGGTGCTGCTTGGTCAACCCGAAGGCCCAGGCTGGAAATACTCTTACCCCTCCCCGGCACGAAAGGGGGAGAGGCAAGAACATTCCGATCCTCAGCCGCCACATCTCCGGCCGGAACCACGTTGTCGGAGGTGCCTTCAGTAGTCGAGGTCGCCACGGCCAGAGCCAACTCCGTCCCAAGGAGCACATCGTCCGCCCCGAAGGATACGTTCTCCACCACCGGGCTCGGAGCCCTCAGGGGAGCCGGAGGGTCCGCTCGGGTGACCGTCTCCGAAGAAGCGGGGACGTCGGGCGCCACCAAGGCTTCGGTACCTGAAGAGGTACCTATTTCAAATACTAAGATTAATTAACATATTCTACAGATAGCAAGCGAATGCCGACGAAAAAAGAAAGAGCTCCGGGAAAATACCTCCAAGAGCCGCTTGAGGAAGGATCGCCGGATCCTCCAGGACTTCGTACATCCGGAGGATGTTGTCGAAGTCATCCCCCGAAGCCCTGCCCTCGGTTTCGTCCGTCGGGGCCACGACCTCCGCAGGAACCCCTTCGGGTGCAGGCAAGTCGGAGGTAGAGTTCGACTCCACTTGCACGTTGACGGGTGTAGGAGGAGTCAGTGGAGTTACATTAACACCCTCCCTATCGGGGAGGTTTGTGGGGACCTCCCCCATATCTTCGTCGATCAGAAGGTAGTCTTCGAAGGCTTTCGCTGTAGCACCTCCGGAGTCTTCTGTCTCTTCGGGAGTCGGGCTCCGCTCATCCGGCGACGAAGAAGATGAAGCGGGCGTCAAGTGAGGAGGCTGCTTCACCGCCCTCTTCTGAACAGGTTGCTTGCCAGCTTTTTTAGAGGGCTCGGCCGCTGCTTTTCTCTTGCGAGCCGCCGTTCCAGCTGGGGCGAAGTCGGGAAGCTGCGGGGGCTCCATGCCGAGGGCTCTCCACACCCTGTTCGAGCGCTCCCAACTCCCCACCAGTTCCAGCCTCCTCTGCCTCTCGGCCACCGAAGGGGCTCCGAGAATTCGTTCGGTAGCCCGGACTATGTCGTCCGGAGCTAAGGCCAGAGGCGCCGCTGAAAAGAAAAAGGTATAAGAAGCATAAGTATAATTAATGTGTTCATATAAATGATGCCGCAGGAGAAGGACGTACCTATGTTTCGGAGGTCCCCCTCCGAGGCTTGCGGGATGGAGATTGGCCAACTGGCTCCGAGGGGTGAGATCCGAAGGCCGACGAACTCCTCGGCCAGGTCGCGCATGCTCATGCGACGGGCCACTGAAGCCAGCAACCCTAGCCTCGTCGTGAGCAAGCTAGGGTTCGGGGAGATGTCCGCCTCCTTCCGGAACCAGATTTCTTGAAGAGGGCCCGAAAGGGGGGAGTCTTCTCCTACTTCGGCGTAAAACCACCGAAGTATCCAATTTGTATACCATCGGTCGTTTATGGCCTTCGCAGGGAAATGAAGGGCGTGCTCCCGCCGTAGCTGGAAATTAACACTGCCAAAGGCCACTGTCACCTTCGAGTCTCCAGGCCCATCTTGAGGCTTCGGCTGGCAGATGGCCTCGTGGGTCGCTGCGAAGATCTCGGAGCGCCCTTCACACCCCTCCGCTCGAAGAGCCCACTCGAAGACGGCCAGGCGGATGATTGCGTTGGGGGACAATTGAGGTAGGGTTATGTGAAACAGGTCTAGTACCTCTGCCAGAAAATCCACGGCTGGTAGCCCCAGACCCGCTTCGAAGAACGCCTCGAAGACTACCACTTCTCCGTTCCGAGGCCGTGGAGTCGACTCTGTCCCGGGAACTTGAGTCCTCATTCCGGCTCCCAGCTTCCCGTCTACTGCCTCTTCAATGGATTCTGCGGTGCTCACAGACTGGCCGATGACAAAGCTTTGAGCCATCTTCTTCTTGGAGGGCGGGCGGAGCGCTCGAGGGTTCTTGGGCCAACCACCGCCCGGACCCCCCGCCATTGCCGTGGCTGCTGATGCAGCCCACGCCTGCCGCTGCGCCAGAGTGGAGGCCACCAATGGAGTTGTGTGGCTGGTTCTCGCCATTGCGCTCAAATGCTCGAAGGTGCGGAAGGTTGAAGGGAAAGGTGAATTGCAGAAACGGTGAATGCGGTAAAAAACTTCCAGTAATCCCTATTTCCCCCTTTTATAACCGCACAAACTATACTGCTCTTCGAGAAGTTTCACACTGCAGGTTCGGCTTCCGTCGCTGACAGGTGGGGCTGGTAATTGGAACGGCGTGCAACCGCTGAAGAAATCGACCGTTACTTCTTTTTTACAGAGGGTAACGACTATTTGCGCCGTAACGGTCATATTGACGGTACCCCACGACGTTCACACTCCGTAACCGACGCCACGACGAAAGACGCTTCGTAACCGCTTGCACGACGAAAGACGCTTCGTAACCGCTTGCACGACGTTCACACTCCGTAACCGCTTTCGTAACACTCATGCTCCGAAACCATGCTGTTCCCAGGGAGTTTTCCCACTATGCCAAAACTCGGAGACGAACGTTTTAAAATATTGGGCCCAATATTCTGGGCTAAATCATAGCATCTTCGCATTCCCTTTAAGCCTCAGAAACTAAAAATGTTCCTTTCGTATACTGCCTTCTTTCTAAAAAATAGGTTATCTACAGAAAGGCGTATTCGAGGGGCTACTGTTTGGGGAAATTACTTCATTTCCAGGACTTAAAGGTTAACCCTCCGAGGGCTCCAAGAAGGTCCCGAAGATGGCTGACTAATGTTCGAAGCATACGTCAGCACGGTCGGAGGGTGTCACGATGCGAAGTCTCAAAGGACCCTCCGAAGGGAGGGAGGAAGCTTCGAAGCAGGAAGACGTGACTGATTGGATGCCCTGCTTATCCATCTACCCTACAACACTTTACCGTGTATAACCTTGTTTATAATACTGGAGGTCATTTGTAATATAGGGGTAAATAGGTCTATTCCTTAAGCCTTTTTCCCTATAAATACCCCCCATTGTACCTTGTAAGAAGGATCCAGAACCAGCGGTTCAAACACATACATTCGGACTTCTTGAGTTGTTATCCTTTACGGAGGCTCAAGTTTGTCCTAAAAGCACAAACCTCTTGTTTGTTTGTTCTTAACTACTAAGAACCTGTTGGTGTAACTTTTACGCCAACACTATACATCACCGATTTAATTTACGAACGTACCCACGAACGTCTTATTCGGACGAATCCACGCGTCATGAAATGTCAATAGATATTTTGGATAAGGAGGGAATTGGATTGGAAGAATATAAGGCTCAACTATTGTATTTCTCCGAAGACAACCTTCAAAGGCATGGGCAATGCTCCGATAATACAATGCATCTTCAAGATTAGGTTGGAAATATAGACGATGAATAGTATAACATTGTCCTTCATTTAGGAGAATGTTAAATCTATGAACATTCTCCCGCTCCCATGCAATGACTTCTATTTTAGCACCCTACGTACAATGTTAGGGTTTAGAATACGTCATATGTTAAGTACTGTGTAAGATTTAGTTCAACGTGGGTGCAACTTACAGTAATATCCATTAAGATAAATCGTTGTGTGTCGTGATGTTCGTCAGGGAGAAACTTAACATCTACTCTGACGACGACACTCCATGGATGGCCTATGTGCTGGAACTCTATCTCGTCAAATTTCATAAACCTTAACAAAAGAATAAAATTAGAACATTTTTCATCGTTGCAACTAAGTTGTTTTTAGTAATGTAGGCTCACCTAGGAACCACCTCATTACGAGTTGGACGGTCTGCGTAAGTTCTCTTTCACATGCCAACCATTAATATATCTAGGTAGTTGAAAACTTTAAATTGGTAATAGTTAAAAAAATAAACAAGAAAAAATATTAAAAAAATAAACAAGGACTTTAAATATATTTGACAAACAGAATATATATAGATATATGACCACATGCAATTAAAAAAGTATTGAAGACATGATGCTAAATTGGTAATAGTAAAAAAATAAATAAGAGAAAATCTTAAAAAAAATAAACAGGGATATTAAAAAAATAAACAGGGAAAATGATAAATAGGGAAGAATATTAAAAAAATAAACAACGACTCTAAATATATTTGACAAACAGAATATAAATAAATGTAAGATCACATGTAATTAAAAATGTATTGAAAACATGATACTAAATTGCTAATAGTTAAAAAATAAACAGGGGAGAATATTAAAAAAAATAAACATGGACTCTAAATATATTTGACAAATAGAATATAAATAAATGTAAGACCACAAGCAATTAAAATTATATTGAAGACATGATGCTAAATTGGTAATAGTAAAAAAATAAATAAGAGAAAATCTTTTAAAAAAATAAACAGGGAAGATGATAAACAGGGAAGAATATTAAAAAATAAAGAGAGACTCTAAATATATTTGACAAACAGAATATAAATAAATGTAAGACCACAAGCAATTAAAAATATATTGAAGACATGATGCTAAATTGGTAATAGTAAAAAAATAAACATGAAAAAATATTAAAAAAAATAAACAGGGATATTAAAAAATAAACAGGGAAAATGATAATTGTATATATGGCACATTCCTATTACCTATGCTATATTCTTCTTGTCTGATAATTGTGTAGTCCTTAGATTCTGTTTGCGGATGGTATCTTTACCTAACAACTCTTAAATTCATTTTACATTGAGGCATATTACGAAATTGCTAGTAAAAAAAATCTATTTTTAAGGAACCGTTTATAAAAAACAATTTTTTATAGGTAGCATGCTTGACAATATTATTTCAAAAAAATCCATAGAACATTTAAATAAACTAGGAAAATGCGACCATTGCCTTTCCATGCATATTTAGTCGTGTTTAATGGGACAAAATATTGTCCCGATGGCCACGCGAAACGTCTCCAGTTCGGCCTCGTTTCGATGGGTCTCGATCTCAGGGGTGCACCCACGTGTATGGCCGGCAGCACAAATGCACAAGGCAAAGGACTGGTCCCAGAAGACAAGTACACATACGATATGTACCCATGGGGAGAGGAGGCTTTCGAGAAGGCTCGCAGAAAGGACGTTCCCATATTTTTGTCAAGTATGAACTGTCCAAATGATAAGGCACTTCCAATTTGCTAAAAGAGCTTCTCCAACATATAGTAGTGAAGATGAGTGCTGTCAAGTGGAAACTAAGCCAAAAAAATTCAAACTCACCGGTTATATTTTAGTCAAATACAAACTTATATAATTTATTTTGCTTCTATGCTAATATGCTTATTTTGCTTTGTGGCAAATGCTGGTTATCCCGTGAAGTTGGGTATAGCACATGCCATTGGTGAGTTACCTTTAGCATATCATTTCGTTTTTATTTCTATCATGTGTATTCATGTTGTCTGTGATTCTCCTCTACATCTTAAGCTTGAATATTTGTTGTCTTACATGCCGTAAACAATTATTAGCACAAGAAGACAAGATTCTTCTATGCTGTCTAATCCGAAAAAAAATCTAAATTCCAGCGGAAGCATCGGTCTGGACAGCAATAGATACTAAGACACCAGGTTCAGCAAAAAATCGTTACCAAAAAATCAAGAACACAAATTCATAAGGAAGCAGCAATCCAGACATCATGTCAATTTAGCAGCAAGCAATAATAGTACTCTTCTAAATTATCAAGCAGGAATGTTTTTTATCATCATTGTCTCATATTCCAAAATATGTTTAACATTTGAGCATACACATCATCACAACATTATTCATTAGGAACATGCAAAAATAGAATTGCTGGGCAATACAACAACCAGGAAGAGAATTGCAAAACATGAGCATCTGACAGAACCAGAGGCTATATAAAACCTGTTCTAAAGTGCTTTGAATATTTTGTTTGCTTTGAATATCTCTTACTCCTTTCAATTCTGCAAAAAACTAAACTTAAGTTAGTAATGGCTAGAAGAACAGGCTAGAAGAACATCATATCTCTATACAAATCCCTATACAAATGTGGATCAATAAATAAAATATGTCGAACTCAAAACTAATCATTCATACACAATAAATAAAATCAGATTTCAGCATCTCCCCAAAAAGAAGGCTCTGAACTACAGAAAATATTTCAATTCTTCAAGCACGATCGAATGCAAAGCAAACTTCTTAACGTACAAAAGATATGCAAAAAATTCTACTTATGTAGCACACCTTAATGTTAAAACCAGCTTTAGCACTGGTTTCAATGAACATCACACCAAATAGGTATTGGAATTGAAGGAGTATGCTACATTGTACATTCTAACAATTGTCACATTGACAAAACTCCAATAGATGAATGCTTATCATGAAGAAGTAAGACTTGGCAAAGTAGATCTACTTATTGCAATAAGAGACAGTGACAATACAATATCTGTCAACTATGGTAAGATCTATATTACAAATGGAACATACAATTGGATAATTATACTATATGCAGATGAGATGATCAACAAAGTATCATGCAATGCCCTAGTCATATAGAGACATAATTTGGGGCAATTAAAACAAGATATTAATGGAGAAAATAAGCAACTTTGCATATTAGCAAGTTGAAGTTATTACTGTTATCAATGATAAGATAGTTCAATTTGGGTTCAAGTTCAGTATACATAACTAATGGACACATGCAACTTATGAACATATCAACAGAACATATCAACTTCAACTCATGGAACAAATGTGAATCATCAAAATAACTCTTGGGGCAATTAAAACAAGATATTAATGGAGAAAATAAGCAACTTTGCATATTAGCAAGTTGAAGTTATTACTGTTATCAATGATAAGATAGTTCAATTTGGGTTCAAGTTCAGTATACATAACTAATGGACACATGCAACTTATGAACATATCAACTTCAACTCATGGAATAGATGTGAATCATCAAAATAAATCATGGAACATAACTTAAGCACAGTAAATCATTCAGAATTGAAGAACAGATGTGAGATGGTTGAATCATCAATTTAATTCAATACATCTTGTCATATCTTTAGAGGCTAATATATGTGCAGCATGCTATATGATTGATTCTGGTAATTCTGGTATGCTCAGAACATTATTGCACAAATAACTCATATTTAGAGCATTATTACATCTTGTCATATATTTAGAGGCTGATATATGTGCAGCATGATATATGGTTGATTCTGAAAATTAAACTGTTTAGCCATGAACTCATGGATTAAACAGACAATAAGTCTCATGGCTAAATAATACAAATAGCACTGCACAAATGCAACTAATGATAACAAAAGGACAAAACAACAGAACCTTAAAGGGCTTGGCAAACAACAAGTTAAACATTACAAAACCATCAATTAAATTTGATAGTAATGACAGTGGGTATAACATTACAGAACATTATAGATAATTACAGACATTACAGATAATTACTGACATTACAGAACATTTATTCATGAAACTACATAACCTTTATTCATGTAATGGCAAACTACAGAACATTATCTAGCTGTTGAGAGGACTCAATCTCACAAAATCAACATTCATCCAGAATTGAAGAACAGATGTGAGAGAAATGGCACCGAACCTGAATTTGAGCCCTCTTCTTCCTCTTCTTCTACCTTGGCGTGTTTGTTCTCCTCTCTGCACTTCTGAGGGTGGAGCTTTAATAAGCAGCAGGTGATGCTTAATAGCGATTGAGCTGCGGACGTGGTCAACGCATGCAGAGCGAGCATGGTGGACGGTTGCAAGTAAGACATGGGCTGGGATGGCAGCGTAGTGGTCAAGGCGGTAACCGCCAGATCTGGGCATGGTGGCGAGCGACGCTAGAGGGGCTAGGGTTCCGCAGAGCTAGGGAGAGTACCTCCAACGCCGCCCGCCGTGCGCCGCCTTGCAAGGCCCTTGGGCGCGCCCAGTCCTTCCCTCTACGAAACCCTACCCTCTCCAGTTCCTCCCGCTGTGCGCCGCTGTTTCCCTCCCGCATCGCTCGCCTTCTCGGCTTGGGCGGCAGTGGATACGGACAACGCGCCATGCGCGGGGCTAGCCCGGGCGCCGAGTGGGGGAGAGCGGCATGGGAGGGAGGATGCGTGTGGCTACGGGCGAGCGGCGCGGGAGGGGATCCGAGCGATGGGCGAGCAGCGTGGGATGGTGACGGTATGGCGGCGGGAGGGGATCCAAGGGAGAACACGACAGGATGGCGGTGGTATGGCGGTGGTAGGGTTGCCGGCAGGATGGCGGCGGTAGGGTTGCTGTGGCTACGGGAGTCATGGATGGAGCTAGGTTTTCGTGGTCATGGAGGGGGTGATGATTTCGCGAGGGGGCGATGATTTTGCGAGGGGGCACGGAGGGGGAACGCGGCATGGCTGCGGCTGCGGGAGTTGCGGATGGAGCTAGGGTTTTCGCGGTCGCGGTGATGATTTCGCGAGGGGGTGATGATTTCGCGAGGGGGCGACGAGGCGGCGTTGACTAGGCGCGGTGATTCGGATGGAGGCTTGATGGGCCGGGCCGTAGCGACGGGGAAATCGCGGTGCGCGTGGCGGGGAGCGGATGGAGGAAACATAAAACTAGCCGCTTTATAATAGTAGAGATATAACTGAAAATACTACTATATGTAATACATCCGTTTCATATAAGTATTTGACTTTAACTTGTTTTAACTTTGATCAAGTTTAAATAAATAAATATTTATATTTATATTATAAAATAAATACTCAATTAAGATATATTTTATAGTGGATTTAGTGAAGTTAATTTGATATTGTAATCGTGGGAGCACATCTTAATATTTCCAACTAGCCCTTCAATTGGGAGAAAAATCATCACATGTTATTATATTTTTAAAAAAATTAAAATACCATTATCAATGACTATGTTGGTCTTCACCTACCAATAGTGACACACCTGTTGACACTCGAATTTGGTATTAATGGTCGAAATTGTCGAAATATCAATTTTGGTAATTTGGGCTAAAAATATGCCATTTCCGGCACAGGCCGAAGCCCTGAAGTGCCGAAGGCCCGTCCCGCGTTGGGCTTCGGCAGCACCTTCGGAGGCCTGCTTCGTAGGCAGGCTTCGGACCGACAGGCTGGCTTCGGCGAGGCCCGTAGAGGCCGACTCCGGCCGGCAGAGTTCTATTTAGATTAGTATGGTTCAGCTGTTTTTGATCTCTTATCCAAATCTTAACTTCTTGGTTGAATCCTACTCAGATTAGGTGAGATCTCTTATCCAAATCTTAACCAGCTAGCTGAATCCTACTTAGATTAGGTGAGACCAGCCCCTATAAATATAGGGGTGAGGCCGGTTCAAGAGGACCCCGCTTTCATATCAACACAAAGTCCTCGCTTTGAATCGTTCTTTTATCTTCCAATCTACTTTCGTTGTCCTAGGATTAGCCAAGTAATGTCCATCTTCGTGGGTTTGCGCTGAAAGCCCTCCGCCTGCCGCGTCGAAATCATGGTAACCCTTGTTGATTCGCTCGTGAATCTCCCGTTTAATCCACAAAATGGATTTTTATCGTTTTATCGGTTTTCTTCTGCTACTCTTGGCAGTTCGGCCTCTAGGCTGGATTGTACTTGATCTTTTACTGTTTTGTAGGAGAAACATCTTCAAAATCATCGCCAAGAAGTTTTGGGGTGATTTCTAGTCATCTACTAAGTCGCCGGAGCACTCTTTGCCGTCACGCCGAATCCCTCTTTGGTGAGAACCTCTCCGCGGTGGACCACTCCATGCCAGAGCACCCTTCGTCGCCACATCGAAGTCCTCTTCGGCGAGAACCCTCCGTAGTAAATTGCTCCGCACCAGACTCCTTGGCGCCGAAGCCCCGGTCTGACCAAAGCTTCACTATTGGTCTGATTGGGTACCCTCCATCGGTCTGACTATCCAGAGCCCGCTTCGCACCAGAACGCCGAAGCCCTCTTCGCCGACCCCTTCGCAGGCGTCGGTCCGACCATGATTTCTACTCTGGTTCGACCGGCCAACAGGCCGAAGCCTTCCCCCCTTCGGGGTACTTCAGATCTATCCCGCGCCGAACGCCGAAGGGTACCCCTTCGGCGATACTTCGCATCACCGGTTTGACCGGGAGTATACCTCCGGTCCGACCACCGCTTTATTTGCATATCAGAATTGGTCTTGTTCTGGCCGGTTTGATTAGGTTTTATTATTTCTAGCTATTTTCTCACACATCGGCTAATCGAACTTTATTTCTTAATATTTGTTTGATTACTTGGTGACTCTGTTACCCTTACAACCGTTAAGGATTCATCGGAACGTGATATCGGCATCGCGTCACACTAAGGTTTATCCCTAAGTATCCGCGCGCTTTTGGATCATCGAACTGACCCAAGTGTTTGATCTCTTATCCAAATCTTAACCACTTGGCCGAATCCTACTCAGATTAGGTGAGATCTCTTATCCAAATCTTAACCGCATGGCTGAATCCTACTCAGATTAGGTGAGACCACCCCCTATAAATATAGGGGTACGGTGAGGCCGATTCAAGAGGACCCTGCTTTCATATCAACACAAAGCCCTCACTTTGCATCGTTCTTTTATCTTCCAATCTACTTTCCTTGCCCTAGGATTAGCCAAGTAATGTCCATCTTCGTGGGTTTGCGCTGAAAGCCCTCCGCCCGCCGCGTCGAAATCATGAAAACCCTTGTTGATTCGCTCGTGAATCTCTCGTTTAATCCATGAAACAGTTTTTTATCGTTTTATCGGTTTTCTTCTGCTACTCTTGGGAGTTCAGCCTCTAGGCCGGATTGCACTTGATATTTTACTGTTTTGCAGGGGAAACATCTTCAAAATCATCGCCAAGAAGTTTGGGGGTGATTGCTAGTCATTTACAAAGTCGTCGAAGCACTCTTCGCCGTCACGCCGAAGCCCTCTTCGGTGAGAACCTCTCCATAGTGGACCACTCCGCGCCGGAGCACCCTTCGCCGTCGCACAGAAACCCTCTTTAGCGAGAACCCTCTGCAGTAAATTGCTCCGCACCGGACTCCACGGTGCCGAAGCCCTGGTCTGACCAAAGCTTTGCTGTTGGTCTGATCGGGTACCCTCCGTAGGTCTGACTTCTCGAAGCCCGCTTCGCACCAGAACACCAAAGCCCTCTTTGGCGACCCCTTCACAAGCGTCGGTCTGACTAGGAGTTCTATTCCGATTCGACCGGCCAACAGGACGAAGCCTTCCCCTCCTTCGGGGTACTTTGGATCTATCCCGCGTCGAACGCCAAAGGGTACCCCTTCGGCGATACTTTGCATCACCGGTCCGACTGGGAGTATACCTCCGGTCCGACCGCCACTTTATTTGCAGATCAGAATCGGTCCTGTTCTGGCCGGTTTTATTAGGTTTTATTATTTTTAGCTATTTTCTCACACATCGGCTAATCGAACTTTATTTCTTAATATTTGTTTGATTACCTGGCGACTCCGTTACCCTTACAACCGTTAAGGATTCGTCGGAACGCGACGTCGGCGCCGCATCACGTTTAGGTTTATCCCTAAGTATTCGTGCTTTTGGATCGTCGAACTGACCCAAGTGTGAGGGGGCGTTTCCGTGTCAACAACACCTACAACATATCTTTTCAAATCGTAAAAAATATAATAATATATTTTCAACAAGCCATTAGTGGTACCGATGCGACTAGATTTACAGCTAAATATTTCAATTATGTATTAGACTATTAGTAGTACTGAAGAACAATGCTGCTAGATTTACATCCGAACATTTCCCATCGGCCACGCTTTATTCCATGTCTGTTTCTTATAATTCAGCTGGGTCCAGCTTGTAGTGACTGTTTGCAAACGTGCACCTGTTTGTCTGACCATTTGGCTCCATATCGAGCATTCAATTCTGGCGAAGATAGATGCAGCATCTCTCTAAGCTCCAACGATTGATCGACATAAAAAATGAAACTCCTTCTAATGGCCGCATCTGCCGACAGTCTGACACCCACTCTGGTGAATATCAGTGTTAATGCTAATAAGCATGATCTGAATCGTTTGCCAAGAAACACATTTCTGCTGCAACCTAATTTATGGTGGATGCCTTATGGATCAATAATGGTCCTAACTAAATGTGACCAAATTGTGGTGTACTTCTGTCAAATACAATCCACTTAGCTATGTAATGTTTTTCAGACTTCTGAAAAAATCTTAAGCACTGGTAGTACATCAAGTAGTACTACTCATGTGCACTGCATTTACTATGTCTAGTGCAATTATTTGATTATCTTTTTGTGTTTGCATAATTAGATCCAACAGTGCAATATATAATTCTTGTCTGATTTAATTATTCCTCGTGACCCTTTCAATCAGAAAATAATTTATGCCAGGTCATTAGCCACCCTATATCTATTTTACAAACATTTTTTACGGTTACAATATTTGTCATATACTGATTAAAACCCGTCTCACAATTTTCAACTCCTAATGCTAATTACTACTGTTTCATATTATAAATCGTTTCTCCTTCATATTTTTATCAAGTTTAAATAAAAATACATTAATATCTATAATATTAAGACATATTACAAGGTAGATTTTTATAAAATTATTCAAAGTTAGAGAAATTTAACTCATCAAAAAAATCAAACAACTTATGATATATAACATATTATAATATATGATGAGACGAAATACTATAGCCTTGTCGCCGTGGATGTTTGTCGCTATAAACGAGTGTGTATCGAGTTCTTGTGAGTTCGTGGGATTTCTAACATTTGGTATGAGAGCCCAGCGAAGATCGACATCAAGCTGATGGTCGGTGACCACATTTCGTCATGCTCTCTCTTGCCGAAGAGATCAAAGTATGGCAACAGTGGCAGCGGTAGCATGCCACGTGCGGTCGTGGTGGAGCGTGTGGAGCGGGAGGCCATGGCATCAATCGTCTATCCTAAGTTGACATGTACAAACTACAATGAGTCGGTGCTCGTGATGGAGGTCAACCTTGAGGTGCAAGGGCTCTGGGAGGCTATCTGCATCACCAAGGTAGAGTGATGCGAGGATCGACTGGCATTGGCGGTGCTTCTCCATGCCGTATAGGCTGAGTTGCACTCCAGCCTTGCCGTGAAGAAGACTGCCAAGGAGGCGTGGTAGGCATTGAGAACAATGCACATGGGTGTGGCCCGTGTGCTAGAATCCAACACGCAGAAGCTTCTGAAGGAGTTTGAGAAATCAAGTTCAAGGAGGGTAGGTGAGACCGTCAATGATTTTGCTATGCGAATTTTCGGTCTCGTCACGAATCTACGTGAGCTCGGTGAGAAGTTCGAGGAGGTGCACGTTGTCAAGAAGATGCTCCGTGTCATGTCAGAGAAATATAACCAGGTGACCGTGGCGATTGAGATGTTGCTCGATCTGAACACCATGTCCATCAAGGAGCTCATCGAGCGACTCCGTGTGGTGGAGGACAGGTATGGCACCAAGGAGGTTGTGGATGGCGTTGTGCAGTTATTGCTCATCGAGGAACAATGGGAGACACGCCGGCGTCAACGTCGCTTCAAGGAGCGTGCACGCAAGGATGGATCCATAAATGGTGACATCGTCAAGCAAGGTGGTCGGAACAACGACGAGGAGGAGGAGGACAATGACAACATCATGAGCTCAGAAGAAAGTCGATGTTCACGTCGTTCAAGAGGAAAATGCTACAACTGTGGCATTCATGGCCATCTCACCCGTGACTACCGTAAGCCGAAGAAGAAGGAGGCCCTATGGGGAGACGCAAATGAAGAACCAAAGATTTGGCAGGACGGAGTGTGCGACAAGTTGTGTTTTAGGGGAAGAATGTTAGGAATAAACTAAGCCATGGTTGGTTCATGTGTGTGTTGCGTGCATCGCGCGTGTGTGTGCGTTAGTTAGAATTAGGATTATGTTGCTTGCATGTGTTGTGCATGCATGCATACATACGTGCTTAGTGCAGGTGAGCTACATGGAATTAGATGCAAGACGTGGTGGCCAGTGCGTGGCAAGCTCGGATGAGGAAGGTACGTACGTGCACACGAGGGTAGCAAGCACTGAAGCTATAAAACGTTGTGTAATCAATCGGCTACAAGTCTAGTTAATACAAGAAAAACGTTGGTGTTTGTTGTTGCTGGTGTTTGTCACCACAAACAAGTGTGTCTCGAGTTCTTGTGAGTTCCTGAGATTTCTAACAAGCCTCTCTCTCGAAAGTTACTAGATGTATATATCTCCACATTATTCTTATAAACTCTTAATTTGTTACTAATGTTGGAATATTAGGCAATTTCACGACTAAATTCCGAATAAGATAATTCACGACATCCACTAGAAATAGCATGAACACAATGATCATGTTTTCGCAAAGCATGATCAATAATCGTAAAAAAAGTAAACCACATACCATATGGTTGCCGAAGACGAATCTGCAGTCGGTGTAGAAGTACTCCTTCTTGTGGTGTCAAATCGCATCACCCGATGGCGGCCGATGGTAGACATAGACGGAAGACGCGTCATGATGACGAACTTGAGCAGTCATGTGGAGCGCTTCCCAAAAGCCTTTTCGCACTCTCTCGGTGTAGGATCACAAGGGTGATAGATTTTGGAGACCTACTCTCCCATTTTCGGTGTATACCGGCGAACGAAATAGAGTAGTCTACGACGACAGCACAACAGAGAGAAGAGACAACCAAAACCCTAACCCGATTTTGTTGTATTTTTCATCATCTTAATTTCGGCCAGATCTATGGGTATTTATATGGGAGCAACCAGATCTTGTGTCACAATCACGATCTCAATCAAGTCGGTTTCCATATAACCATATCCTATAGACTTCGCCACGATCCCAAAGAATCAGAACAAGAAAAGGAAATGTTACGTCTCCGCGAGGAGCAAAGTTAGATTCCAGGAACACATGGTCGAGTTCGGCAAGCCGATCCCCGACTCCCGAGTCCCGACTCGGATCAAGCACTCGACAGTGCTAATCCCAACTCCCAAGTCTTTGGCTCGAATTCGACACTCAGGAGTGCCGACTCCCGAGTCCGACTTCCAACCACTCGGTATTCCTTTTCTTTACTCGGGCCTTTGAGATTTATTTAAGAATTTATGAAATATTCATATGGGTCTATCCCAAAATTTTAGCAATCCCCTATCAGATCTCAAATGCCCATTTGAAGATTTGTCTCATTCCCACTGTTGTTTAATATACTAGCGTTTTAGTGAGAATTGTTAAGTTGAACTCCCGCCTAGAAATTTAAGCTACACTCATTCACAACTTGAATAATGGACTATGCCTTGAATTGCAAGTTTTCTATGAACAAGTTTTGCTCAGAGCCTTAACTAATACTTGGATGTCGGTAGCCTACCCCCTGGGTGGAGCATATGAGTCATACTCCCTAGTCTCATAATGAGCTTACTAGATATCACCCAAGTCTCATGGACTGCAATGTTAGACAGTCAGGCTCATATAGGTGCATTCTTTCAAGAGCGCTCTATAGGACAGCATATTCGCTAGTTAAAGCCAACAAAATACATTAAGGCATAAAGCCAACCTACCTTATAGTTTCTAAGAGTATTGCATCTTAGAGAGGATTAGGTAATAATAATTACTCTCCTCAGTTAACCAACAACTTGTTTTTCCCAGGTCCTAATTCATGGGATCTTCGATCACATAGGTTGAGTTACCACTTTGGCAACTTATATGGGTCTCACACCCATCTGCCTCGATGCATTTTTTATCATATTACCTGATAGCCTGTTAGTAAAGGGATCTACCAGGTTTTTGTTTGTTTGAATATAAGTCACACTTATAACTCTAGAGTTTCTCAACTTCCTGATAGACTTTAATTGTCTTTTAATATGTCTTGATGACTTCACATTATCCTTAGCACTGTTCACCTTGACTATCAAAACTTTATTGTCACATTTCATAAGGATAGTCGACACTGGTTTTTCAACCACAGGCAAGTCCATCAATAGTTCACACAGCCACTCTGCCTCTGTAGTTGTTGTATCTAAAGTAGTAAGTTATGCTTCCATGGTTGACCACGTCAAAATGGTCTGTTTATAAGACCTCCATGATATTACACCACCTCCAAGGGTAAACACATACCTAGTTGTGGCATAGAGCTCATCAATATCAGATATCCATTTCGAATCACTATATCTCTTAAGCACAGTAGGGTGCCCAGAATAGTGAATCCCATAACTCATAGTACCTACTAGATAGCGCATAATCCTTTCAAGTGCATGCCAATGATCACAACTCGGGTTGGACATGAACCTACTCAATTTGCTCACAACAAATGATCTGTCGGGTCTCGTTGTGCTAGCTAGGTACATGAGTGAACCACTTATTAGAGAGTATCTCAGTTGATCTTTGGTAATTTTCTTATTATTTTGAAGTGTCACACTGGGATCATAAGATGTTGGAGAATGCTTGCTGTCTTTATAGCCTAAATGGCTCAAGACCTTCTCAACATAATGAGATCGCGAAAGTATAATCCCATTCTCCACCTTATTCAGTTTGATGTTAAGAATAACATCAACTTCTAGATCTTTCATATCAAAAATCTTTGATAGAAAGGACTTGACCTCATTGATCGCATCAATGTTTGTGATAAAAATATAATATAACTCCTTCACCCCCACCATGTCGATAGTATACACATCTATCGGCCTCGTTTATGACAAAGCCCATAGAAGTTAAAGTTATGTCAAACTTCTCGTGCCATTGCTTTGGTGCTTGTTTGAGTCCATACAAATACTTTAATAATTTACACACCTTGCTCTCTCGACCCTTCACTACAAACCCATCAGGCTGATCCATATATATCTCCTCATCCAACTCTCCATTTAGGAAAGATGAATGATGAAACCATATGCGGCTGCCAGAAAAATCAATGCTCTGATTGTGGTAAGTCTAGAGACAAGTGAATAAGTATCGAAAAAGTCTTCACCTTATTTTTGTGTATAACCTTTGGCCACAAGACGAGCCTTGTACTTTTTAACAGTACCATCAGGCCTAAGCTTCCTCTTGAATACCCACTTACAACCCACGGTTTTGTAGCCATACGATCGATCAGTCAATTTCCACATACCATTGGATAGAATCGAATCCTATTCATTATAGATAGCTTCTTCCCAATCATCTGCATCCAAAGATGCGTATGCCTCGATAATGGTAGTAGGAGTGTCATCCATATGGTACACAGTAAAATTATCACCAAAGGATTTATTAACCCTTTGTCTCTTACTCCTTCTAAGAGCTTCACTGCCATCCTCCTCAAGGATGTCCTCAAATCGATTATGTTGTTCAGAAGACTCAAAATTAATCAGTGTATTAGGTTCAAGAATTATCTCATTATAGTATCTAGCAATATTATGCATATCTTTCAAAGGAAACAAATTCTCAAAAAAATATTGCATCACGTGATTCTAAAATAGTATCAACATGCATATCAGGCACCTCATATTTAACTACTAAAAATCTATACACCATCCTCCTCTGAGCATAGCCTAGAAAGGCACAATCCACTGTCTTAAGTCCCAATTTACGTTTCTTCACGATTGGAACATTGACTTTCACCAAACATCCCTATGTACGCAAGTAAGACAATGATGGTTTTCTCTCAATCCATATCTCATATGTAGTTTGAACTTTATTCTTGTTATGAACTCTATTCAGGATGTGACTCACAGTCAGCAGAGCCTCCCCCACCATGCCTTTGATAAATCGACAGTATCTAACATGGCATTAACCAAGTCAGTTAGAGTGCGGGTTTTCCTCTCGGCAATCCCATTTGACTTGGGTGAATAGGGAGGCGTCCTCTCATGAATAATACCATATTCCTCACAGAATTCATCAAATATTTTGGGAAAATATTCACCGCCCCAATCAAACCTTTGATGTTTGATCTTTCTCTCTAGTTGATTTTCAAATTCACCTTTATAGATTTTAAAGTAGTCTAATGCATCATCCTTAGTTCGTAATAGATATACATAACAAAATCAAGATGCATCATCAATAAAATTTATGAAATATCTCTTTTCACCCTTTGTCAATACACCATTCATCTCGCATAGATCAAAATGTATGAGTTCTAGAGGTGCCAAGTTTCTCTCCCCAGCTACCTTGTGAGGCTTCTGAGGTTGCTTTTATTGCACACAACTATGTCACTTAGAACCATTGACAATGGTGAAATTCGGAATTAAACACATGCTGGATAAACGAGACAATAAGCCAAAATTAACGTGACATAAACGTGAATGCCAAATGCTCAAATCACCATTAATGTTGCCACAAATATGGTTCACTGACTTATTTCTAAAACCAGAAAGAGAAAAGCGAAACAAACCTCGCTCCACAATCATAGCCTTTACCAATGAATTATCCATGTTTTAACAAGACTAATTTATTGGACTCTAAGACTACCTGAAACACGTCCTTCAACAAAACAGAACAGATAACAAGATTCTTGTTGATAGTAGGGACATGCTGCACGTACCTCAGTTGCACGATCTTTCCTAAAGTAAACCTCAAATTTACCATACCAACACCATGAATAGAAGCATGTGACTCATTCCCCATTAGGACGGAAGAATCCTGGATGTTCTGATAAGAAGAAAACATAGAGATGTCACCACTCACATGAACATTGACACCCGTATCAAACTACCGGTTGGTAGTTTGGCATACAGAAAGCACAATAAATGGATTACCGTACCCATCCTCAATGTTGCCGATGGTCACTATGTTGATATTCTTAACCTTTTTCCCTTTGCGGTCTGCATGATTTGGACAATCTTTAGAGAAATGTCCCAGTTCACCGCAAGTGAAGCAATTCAAATCAGCTATATTTTTCTTCTTCTTCTTAAAGGTAGTGGTTCTCATAATATTGTTAGACTTATATTTCCTTTTGCTCTTGTTATGTGGGGATTTCTACACTAAGTTAGCACTAGACTGACCCTCGTCTCCTTTCTTATAAGCGTCCTTTTCTCGAGGTTTCTCTTCAACATCAAGAGACACTATTAGGTTTTCAACTGATATCTACTATCTCTGATGTTTTAGAGTAGTGACGAAGTTCCTCCATGAAGAAGGCAACTTTGCAATAATGCACCTAGCCAGAAACTTGCTAGGTAGAGGACACTTAACGAGGTCAAGTTCCTTGACAATGCACATAATCTCATGAGCTTGTTCCACCATAGACCGGTTGTGCACTATTTTATAGTCGTGAAAGCTCTCCATGAGATATAATTCATTATCGGCATCTGATGCACCATATTTTACAATAAGAGCATCCCATAACTCCTTTACATATGTCATAGTGATGTAAACATCACACAGACGGTCAGAGAACATGCCTAGAATGCATCCCACGAAGAGATTATTGGCATCCGCGAACTTCTTCTGCTCATCAGAAGAGAGTTCACCTTTAGGTTTACCAAGTCCCGCTTTCCATACATTCATAGCAGTAAGCTAGAGACGGAATTTTATTGCCATCTCTTAAAATGCACACAAGAAAATTTTTCCGACCTCAGTGCATCCACAAATCTAGCCATCGAAATAATCGCATATTACCTATAATAAGGTTTTTGGATTGTTGGAATATTAGGCAATTTCACGACTAAATTTCAAATAAGATAATTTCACGTCTATAATTAGCATGAACACAATGACCATGTTTTTGCAAAGCATGATAAATAACCGTACAGAAAAGCAAATGACATACCGTACGGTTGCTGAAGACGAATCTGCAGTCGGTGCAGAAGTACTCCTTCTTGTGGTGTCAGATCGTAGCACCCGATTATGATCGACGGTAGACGTAGATAGAAGACGCGTCGTGATGACGAACTTGAGCAGTCACGCAGAGCGCTTCCCCAAAACCTTATTCACCCTCTCCCTGTGTAGGATCGCAAGGGCGACATATTTCGGAGACCCGCTCTCCCATTTTCGGTGCACGTCGACAGACGGAATAGAGTAGTCTACGGCGGCAGCACAACATAGAGAATAGACAACCAAAACTCTAACACGGTCTGTTGTATTTTTCATCATCTCGATTTCAGCCAGATATACAGGTATTTATATGGGAGTAACTAGATCTCATGTCACGATCACGATCTCAATCAAGTCGGTTTCCATATAACCATATCCCGTAGACTTCGTCATAATCCCAAAGAATTAGAACAAGAAAAGGAAAGACTGCGTCCCCATGAGGCACGGAGTCAGATTCTGGGAACACGTGGTTGGGTTCGGCAAGCCGACCCCCGACCCCCGAATCCTGACTCGGATCAAGCACTTGGCAGTGCTGATCCCAACTCCCAAATCTTTGGCTCGAATTCGGCACTCGAAAGTACTGACTCTCGAGTCCGACTTGCGACCACTCGGTATTCTTTTTCTTTACTCGGGTTTTTAAGATTTATTTTAAAATTTCTGAAATATTCATATGGGTTGATCTATACTAAAATTCTAACAACTAATGAAATATATATATATATATATGCGAAAATATTTTGCGTGTTGTACAACTAATAATTAGTGATTTTTATGCGTTATTACCTAGCTAGCGGTCGGTGTAGTGGGGAGGTTTGGTCACAAGAATAAGTATAGCTAGCATTGGCTGCCAAACATGTAGTACGCATCACCATCACCAACGAGATGACTGCAGGGACAATATAATGTTTGAAACCAATGGCAGCCTCGCACATCACACATGCACTAATGCTTTTTAACCAGTGAGTGATGTGATGGGTGCCAATAATTAGCTTAGCTCCAAGTCAGCCACAGTTTCCTGCTCTCCAGTTTTGTCACTGGTCGCTTTCTGCCACCGGCCGGGCAAGCATAAATCATGCTGTGCAGCATTGGCTCTAAGTCTCGAGCTTTCAAGTCAAACTAGCTTAATAAGCATATTTTTAGATTAGCTTATTTGTTGTTAGTTCCATGTTTGTAGTATATAGGTTGAGTTTTTCGTCGCATAAAATATTGTTTAATCTTTTTGAGACTACATAAAATATATTATGATTTCTACGACAATCATGATGAATTTGACATACATAAAAAACATCGGAATTTTCTAGGACAATCCTGGTGTGTTGTGCCGTGGCCAACAAAAATCATGATGAATTGTGTATAGGTTAACTTAATTGTGGGTTTTTGATCTGTTGGTAACGCAGCAAGTTAGTGATGTAACTATTATGGCTTCTTGCTACGGCAAGTTAAATGGTAGTTTTGGTTTAGAAGTATGATAACATCATTATCTAATGCAAACATTGAAAGCAGCTACGAACACAAACAACTTCGAAGAATTAATGTCAAGACAAGATTAATGTCTCGTCTATTTGTAATTCTGTAATGACAAAGAAAAAATTAACCCTAGAGGATTTGGTGAGATGCAGAGACATCCATGATTTCTGATTGCTTGCTTTAATTGATTTCTGATTGCTTGCTTTAATTGAGATCTTACATTATAGCTGATAATTAAGGGGCAAAGTAAAGAAGCCAACCAAAATACAACTAGTCTCAATATCAAAGTCATGGTCATATTTTATTGCTGCTAATCTGGATGAAACAAAAAAACATATTTCCTCCGTTGAAGAATCTAACAAATTTTAGAGTTCAAAATATATCCCAAATACAGCAGCCTTATACCTGTAAACACAATTTTCACACCTAAAGTATCCATACTACCTTCAGACTTAATTAGGGATGTTAATGGGTCCTCCGCATCTATTTACTCATGGATAATTACATGGGTATAGAAAAATTTAGTACATATGGTATATAAATAGGGAAAAAAAATCATACCCACCAGGTGGACTGCATGTCTAGATGAAAAAGTAATACTTATACCTATTTACCTGTATAATTTTTTTAAATAATATATTTTTATTTAAAATTTCATACTTGGTATGTGTTTGGGGAAATAGCTTTATCTTAACAGGGACCAAATAACAGTACCTTCAAAGCTTCGTAAAGACGAAGCCCTCTGGAGCACCGAAGCCAAAGAACAAACCTAGGACTCCTTCGTCTTGGGTGAGGCAAGTAACTGAAGACTACTGTGAAGACTACTCGAAAAAATCATAAGGCTAGAAGCTAAGTACGGAGGCCCCCTCCGAGGCCCCTCTGGGCCACTCTAGGCTCCGCCCGGTGTGAGGTGCGAAGCCCCTCTTTCCTGCTATCCACAGCGGAGGCCTCTCTAGGGGAAGCCTTTGGTCCACACTCTGGTAAAAGCTCTAAATATCTTAAGGCCACTCCGGCATGTAGACTCAAACTAGGGGCTTTCGCCCTAGTATTTGCACATGCATTTGTATATTAGTTTACTATTTTACCCCTACTAAATCTTGTAAACATAGTCATGTATGACAGTTGTAAGTAGAGGTTAAAATGATGTTTTCCTGTTATATTTTTCCTGTAAAAGCAGGGCACCACCCTTGTAATAGGGACACAAGTTACAAAATAGAGAAATTACTATGAATTAGATGTAAGGCTCTTATCTCTCTCGAAGGCTTGAACCAGTATAAAAACACTCTCTTCATACGAACCCTCCTAGGTTCATACTCTTTTATACACTACCTCCTTCAAGGTTATCACCATTGCACAAATCTTCTTGTAGCTAACACAATTTCTACAATAGTTGATGCCATCCGTGGGGACCCTAGTACTAAAAGCTAGCGTCTCTACCACTACCTACGTAATCAATCTCGGAGTACACCTACGAAGAGGGTGGCGAATTCCTACGGAATCCGCACACTCCTCTTTGTCAAGGGGCTTCAAGTATACGCCAAAAGGCTTCTTAGTATTCTCTTCAGTCTCGGAAGCCACAGGAGCTATGAGGAAAACTTTGACACTTTACCTCGAAGCCCTTGGTCTCCGGACTCCTTGGTATTCCAAAGGTATGCATAAGCTTTTTCGCAACCCGAGCTCGAAGGTAGGATCGACACAAGATAAATAAAGCAGCACATATATACGGGGTGTCATACTTCTCTTTGATATATGCTGACTTTGGGTTCTGTCAAATGGCCCCCAAAATCAGTGTGATCCGTTCCACCTTCATCGTGACCCAGCGCCTCCGAGCCCGTAGTGATAAAAACAGGACTCAGAGCTTGCAACTCAAAGCGTCCTAAAAGAGCCGAAGGAGGCCGAAAAAGCATTGCGACTGTTGACACGAAAATGCGCCCACACACTGACGTCGATTCAACGAACCAAAAGCGCGCGGCCATCTCAAGGATAAACCCTAAAACATCGTGAGACGCCGACGTCATGTTTCGACGACCCTTAAACAGTGGTAAGGGAAAACGGAGTCGCCAGATAATCAAACAAATATTTAGAAATAAAGTTCGATTAACCGACACTACTAGAAAACACCCCCTGTAGCTACGCCAGAATTAGGGTCTAGACACGCTTTATTTCATATCTATGTCAATATAGACACGCTTTCATAAAGCGTGTTAGAAGCGTCTTCGTACGTACCGCGTCAGACCTTGTAGAGATGAATTATTTATGCGTTGCTATGAAAGTAAGAGACAGTGTATAAACACGTTATTTGCATATCTATAAAGTTAGATACAGTTTAGTAGACACATGTATAAAACGTCTGTAGTGATGTAGTTACGTAGTATTGTGACGTTACATTCACGTTAATAAATGTAGATACAATTTATAGATACATATAGAAATTATGTCTAATAATATAGATGCGTTTTATAAGGACGTCTTATTGCGCAGTAATAAGTATAGAGACGAATTTGTAGAGGGCGAAATGTGACGTGGCAGATGATGTGGAAGATGACGTGGCAGATGACGTGGAAGATGATGTGGCAGATGATGTGGCAAATTACGTGGAAGATGATGTGGCGATTGACGTGGCATGTGACATGGCGGATGATATGGCAGGTGACACGTTTTGTATTAACACCACAATGCGTGTTAACAAATGTAGAAACAATATCATAGATACATTATAATTACGCGTCTACGGATATAGACATGTTTAGTAGTTACATCACATTGTGTATTAAGAATTATAGAGACGGTTTATAGATACATATATTTTCATGTGTACTAATATATAATGATTTTTTATTTACATACATAATTGTAATATATATTTATATTTTATTATCAGATAATGTTTTATTAAAAAATGATCTATTGGAAATAATTGACCAACAATTATTTTCTTCACCATAAATATGGACCAATCAGAATACACAGACTACATATTGAAGTCAATCATTATTGCATTCCCTTGATCAGTATCAAGCCAATAAGGAAAAGTTGCTAACAATTTCATTTCATTTGACAACTCTGTATCGTAACCTTGAATCTTTGTAATACATATGCATAAATATTGTAAGAAAGCAATGCACATCTTGGCAAATACAAATTTGGTACATGTATTTGCACGGGATGGCATTATTCATGCAAAAGCCTGTCCAAACTGAACATATGTTTAACTCTTGTTCAACAAAACTTCAGCATCATGGTCACCAGGAGTGTTGGCTCATCATTTCAGGGCTGATTTGGGAGCCCAAAATCCCAGCCCATTCCCTGGGGATGGGCCGGGATTTTAGGCTAAAATCCCGGCCCATCCCCAGGGAATGGGCTGGGATTTTGGGCTCCCAAATCAGCCCTCAGTGTGAATCTTTTCCCTATAAACCACATGGCTTCATGTTCTTGTACATAGCAAATTTCTCCTTTAGCTGCACTCGAGGACATCACAGATTGTACCATAGTAATAATTGGCACATAATTATCTATGACCTGAAAAATTATTAATATGTGTTAGTATATAACCCATGCCATAAATCATATGTAGAGGGATGCACTAATAGCAGCAACATCAATTGTCTTACCTAGCAAATAACCATAAATTGAACTGGAGCCAATTCAGGATAGGATGAATTGCAGCAAAGAAACTTATACATATGAGTGTTTCAGAGAATGAGTTTATCAAAAAACAGTAGTGAGGCCTAACAAATAAGGGGTGATAAATAAACATAATCTGATGAAGTTATATGGACAAATTTCAATTATTCAAGCACAACAGAGAAAGGAAGCTAATAACATAATATAAGTAAATTGGTGATCAACATGAAATTAAATGGCAGGAAGACAAGAATGGTAAAGAAAAAACTAACCATTGAAACATTAGTCCTCTTGTCCACACCTTTCCATGAACTGTGCCAAGTGCATGGTACACTGTATGTAGGTCAATGACCATAATATGAAACCCAAAAAGCGAGCAAAGCAGATTTTCTATTTGGATAATAATTTGCAAATAAATGATATGATGAGTACTTTGAACCAACTAGTGCAGTAATTAAGTTATTATGAACAAGACTATTGCCTTGCTAAAGAAACATAAAAATAGTGACTATCACACAAATATTTCTAAATTTATTTCACTAACAAATATAAACTATGCTTCATTGTCGATTCTTGCTGGTCTCCATTGTAATTTTCTTCACCTGCAATGGGGCATGAGGTTAGATGAATACCACAAGTTGAAGATATTACAGAATTGAAGGTTTATTCTTTAAAAAAAGCTTACATGTGAACGGGGCCAAGGTATAGTATAGCCAATAGCATCTACTAGTTTACGAATCTCAAAAATAGGTCTAGGTATAAGCTCATCTCCTTTATTTCTAACATCAACGTTTTCAAGACCTTCAACATAAACCCCAACGTATTCCTTTCCAAGCATGGTTCCTCCAATCTCTCGTTTCCAATCAGTTGTCACCAACCGCGCTTTGGCCACAATTCTTCCTTTGTTTCTTAGGGAAATAAGATATATTGGAGAACGGCTCTACCATTTTGCAAAACAAGAAGGTAAGATTTTGTAATTTAAATAATTTAATTACAAAAGAAACAAGCAGAATAGAAGCATACCGAATCAGATTGGCTCAAACTAGGGGCTTTAACTCTTCGAGTCCTCTAGAATAAACATAACTTATATTAGTCAAAATACATCATCAGTAAAATAAGTTCAGCCAATATAGATTAACATTGCAATGTTAGTCTAGACATACCATGTTTGTCAATATGGGATCTTGGGAAATATTTGTGGCTGCATTAACACAGTTACCTTCATGAACAGAACTATGAATTTGTTCCTCCTGTAGTAAACAAGAGCCAAACAAGGAACATAACACAGTACTTATAAGCATGTTCAAATGTTGGGAATTAAATTACATAATTACTGTGAGATTTAGTTTGCATGATGTACTGCATACCGTTGCAACCACATGGTCAGTAGGTAGAGGCATACGGTCTTCGGTGGATGTATCGTGCTGCAAAGTATAATAAACCATATTACATAATCCATTAGTATAAACTTTAATAGTAATGATGTAGATGAGTACACATGACAGAAAGTAGGTGATGTATTACCTGCACTTCATTTGTCGGAGAGTGCACATTACCAATTGTGTGTGCAGCGCTGTCATCACTATGAATTTCTGGTTCTACAGGTTCATCCTTGAAAAAAAAACAAGTGAGAGGAGGGCTTACTTGTAATCACTGCTATCAATGAGAAAAAATATGTAGTTGCCATTCTGAAAAAGAAACAAATGCTTACTTCATCATCATGTAGATTGGCTACCATTTCTTTTATGAAATCCTCTTCAGGAAACTTTTTTATCATGAAACCAAGCCAGTGCTTCATGAAGCCACCCATGCGTTTCATCTTATTCTCCATTTCAATTAGTTTATCTTGGTACCTTCTTTCTTCCGCAGTTTGAGTGACAAAAGTTAGACCTTGGGACACTCGAACTTCACTCCAGTACTTATCATCATAGTACCCTCGTGCTTTTAACTCCTTAGCAACTATCCCATTGAAGACCTCATTAAAATCTTGCGCTGAAAGATTACCATTGTTCATTTGTTGCCTTTTTTCTAATTCCTCATAGGATGCGTTCTATAGAAATAAAAACAGTGCGAGGTCAAAAAATGGTAAACAGAAATTCAGATCGAACATAAATGCTTAGGATCATAAAATGTACCATTAGTGCATCCACTTTGTGAGTAGTGAATCTGCCATTCTTTTTCTTGTGAGCAGCCTCCCATAATTCAAGCCTATTAATCTTCCTTTTATGGTTAACTTCCTGCAGAACATACAAAAGTGGGGCTCATTACAGATCTGAATTAGATGAATGTGAATACAAGAAGTAACTTGGGATGAATATATCCCACCATCTCTTTTTTAAGCCTAGCATGGCTTTTTCTCCCAGATGTGTGTGTATTTTTCTGTTCTTTTGCGATCCTAGAGTTTATCGCACATACTTTCTGCAAATAAAAGAGTTATGAAGTGATGTTACACTCGTTACTTTCATCATGCATATAAATGATGAATAAAAGGGTGGTACCTTATGTGGTTCTCGGCACCAAAATCCAACAAGGGCTTTCCATTGAAGTTCATTCACTTTGCTTGGTTTCCCATTTATGATTTCATCTAGAGATCTCTCTTCACGGTTGTAATATTGTTTCTTCAACTTTGATTTGTAGGATCGCCACCTATTGTTAACAGTCCGTAGCACCCAGTCCCTTGTAAGATTTAGCGTTTGGCGGGGGAACTGAAAGTTTTCCTATAAAAAGTAGACGTAGCTGTTACTAGATGGATGGAAATTGAGGTACTTCTGATTGAACTAGCTAGGAACATTAATTTTACCTCCACATCTTTGATTATCTGTTGCTTGTGAGTATTGAACAAAGCATTGTCCCATCTTTCAATGTGTAAAGGCGCTAATGATGGTTTTTCTGCTATCTGTCCAAGGTATTGTCCAAGAATAGAGGCTGACCTTTCATTTGGGACACCATTTTCATCAGTCCCTACCATAACCTTTCCTCCTTGTAAATCCACTAAATTTGAAACTCTGAACTCCCCTACAACTTGTCTGACATCTCCATTTGGCCCTACATATAGGAAATAGATTATGTTGACACTGAATTTGGATATGCAATAAAAACATGAAACTCACATATTATATTTATTGGGGTTCGCGGATGTTGGCTTGGGAGCCGCGCTAATAAGCCATCAACATCAGGAGGACTTTGCAATGTTTCGTCGTTGCCATGCTCTGGTAAGTTGGAGTGGCCATTCTCATAGTCCGCTAAGTTATCCTGCTCATTCTCACACTCTGCTAAGTTATCCTGCCCATTCTCAATAGGTTCTGCCTCCTCTTCTTGTTGGAGGTTCAAGTTCCTTAACCGTCGAAGTGGTCTTACCATGATCTGATCAGAAGTTACAAAGATTTAAGTCATCAAGTTATTGTGACTGCTATCAGCATTCAACTACCTCTAAAAACACAGATTAAAATTTCATGATCAATTCACCCAACGCACCTCTAAAAACACAGATTCAAATTTCAATTCAACACAGTGCGCAGAATGATATTCTCAAGATGGCAAAACCCAAAACAGATTCAGGACATACAACACTAGAATCAGAACCATGATCAAAATCTGGATTCAGCAACTTCAAATTGGAACACAAATCATCAATCAGCAGATAGCTCCAGCAGGATTTTGAAACAGAACAGAATACCAGTCTGATTCCTCCAAATATTTCAGAATGTGCATACCAGCAAGAGATACTCATCTTGTACGAACTCTCAACAGTAGAGCACATATGATTTCATGAAAGATTACATGTCGAAGGTATTAAATTTCTTGGAACCCTAATTCAATGTCATATCTGAACTCATGGCGCGCGACGATAAGCAGTAAATCGATAAGCAGGCCGGAGATTGGGACGAAGGCATGGCAATACCTGGAGCGGAGATTGTGACGACGAGAACTTGAGGATGCCGACGAGCAGGTGCGGCTCTGCGGTTGCCGGCGCCCGAGCGGTAAAGGGGAATTGGATGTATAGTATAGAAGGAGAGGTAAAAGGATAATTGGATGTACAGGAGGTTTCCGTGCGGTTGCCGTGCGGTTGCGAGCTTTCCGGGTGTTGAATAAGGCAAGGATTTCAATGTACAGGAGGTAAAAGTGTTTGGCGCGCAACCTGGCGCCAAAAAATTTCGGTACTGTATTCGGTACTAGCACAAAATACAATTGCATGCGCAAAATTATCAAGAATTAAAAGTAGCACTGATGGATGTAGGCGCTGGTTGGTAAGATGGCGACCCAGGTTCGATCCCTGGAGGTCACCATATTTTTAGTTTGTTTTTTAAATATGTTTCTATCGTTCAATACAAATTTAAAATCAAGTATTTCATCTTAACAAACATGACTCAAATTTTGTTCCTTTTTTAAGACTCTATAAAGTTATAGAACATAGGTTTTTTTCAAAAAAAGGGCAGAAAAACATGAATATGATTATTCTATAATTTTGGCACATAGTTTGAGGTATTTGTAGTTAAAATTTGACATATTTCGATATAAATCGTAGGAACACGACTAATGTGTTAAAAATAGCAAATTAAATGGTTATACAAAATTACAAACATTTTATGTGGAAGGAGATAAGTTGTACTTTGATTATAAAAAAAAATTAAAGTTGAAATGACTGTTTAATCATAAATTTGCTTTCGACCCGAACCTATTCCTGTTGAAATGACTGTTTAATCATAACTTTTACTATGCAATCAATTAAGAACTGAATCAAGTTTAAATTGTCAATAAAATGGATAAAAAACTGATTTTTTACACTATGCAATCAATTCAGAACTGAATCAAGTTTACATTGTCAACTATGCAATCTAAACTGTTTCCTCTTCCAACATTTCAGCACCCATGTCAAAATTATCACGTGGTATAACTTTCACCACGGTGTACCACGATTCAGCTCTTGGATCTTGGACATAAAATACTTGTTGCACTTGTGAAGAGAAGACAAAAGGATCATGCTCTAATTTTTGTCCTGTGTGTATCGTTCGAGAAAAATTCACAAGGGTAAATCCAAACTCATCTTTTCGTATCCCAGCCTGATGATGAACATCATACCATTCACCTTTGAAAAGCACTACCTTGTACTCTGCATATGACAATTCAATTATATCTGACAATCTACCATAATAATGCACACCATCATGTGCGATGTTCACTATACCACTATTCTGTGTCAAGCGTGCAGCCTCACGGCTCATAGTGTGGAACCTAAAACCATTAATAGAGAATCCACTGCATCTCACACCATATCTGCTAGGTTTTGCAGCCAATGCTCTAACCTTTGCCGTTATGCTTTTTCCATCCCCTAGGATAACCTGTTTGTACAAATGCATTTAATTATATCCAATTCAGCTATTAATTAATAGTGTGTGCATACAATGCACCAACTTAAGATGTACACACCTTTTGCTCTAACCAATCAGGAAAGTGTTCATCGGTCAACTTCTCAATGGAACAAGGTGTCAAATTGGTTGATGGCCCCAGCTTGCTTTTCTCCTCTTCCAAGAACTCTCTACAAGAATAGGATCAGTGTCATGTCATCAATAAGTTACTACAAAATAACCAAAACCTGGAGAAATATAAGAACAGACCTACGTAAATCCTCAAGTTCATCGAAATGTCGCAAGACATATCTGTGTGCCTGAACAAGAACATGCTTATCAACTTTGACCACAATACACTTTCCAATTGGTTCACCAGCACTATCAAACAAGTACAAGCCTTTTTTTTCATGAGAAGATTCAGGATTTCTAGATGGCCTAGTAAGACGAGTTGTTACTTCTAAAAATCTTGAACAAAAGTCCAAGCATTCCTCCATGCAATATCCTTCAGCAATTGATCCTTCTGGGTGAGCTCTATTCTTGACAAGTGCCTTTAGCCGAACAAAAAACCTATATGCAAATATGCAATTATGAACATGTGTAAGTTATCGAAATGATTTATTGACAACAACAGTGCAAACTAAATGAAGTTTCATACCTTTCCATGGGGTACATCCATCGGTACTGAACAGGGCCACCATGTTTAACTTCTTCTACCAAATGCACCATCAAATGCACGCTCACAGTAAAAAATGATGGCAGGAAAGTTCTTTCCATATCACATAGTGTCATCACAATACTCTCTTGAAGCTTTACCAACTCATCAACATCTATAACTTTGGAGCACAACATCTTGAAGAAATTAGATAGTTCAACAACTATCCTCATGACATCTTTGCTAGGGTAACAGGATCGGAGCGCCACCGGTAGAATGTCATGTAGTAAAACATGATTGTCATGACTCTTAAGTCCACTTAATGTAAAGTCTTTCATGTTCACACACCTAGATATGTTTGATGCATATCCATCAGGGGTCCTAAGGTTTTTTATTACTGAGCAAAGGATCTCCTTTTTCTCTCTAGACATGGTAAAAGGTGCATCAGGAATCGTCTGCTTTCCATCATTATGTACAACAGGATGAAGATCCTCTCGAATTCTAAGTTCAACTAAATCTAGTCGTGCATTAAGGTCATCCTTTGTTTTATGACAAATAGCTAACAAAGTCGAGATAAAGTTGTCGCTCACATTTTTCTCTAAGTGCATTACATCTAGATTGTGTCTTAATCTATTTTGTTCCCAATATGGTAGATTAAAGAACACTGACCTCTTTTTCAACCAATCTTTAGGATTCTTCACCTCCTGACTAACACTCCCATTTGACTCATTATTTTGTCCTTTTGTTTTACGCTTGCGTTTCTTAGCACTTTCATCTGCCACTTCCTTATTCTTGCTTTTCTTCTTGTCCTTCTTTGCTATGCTCACCTTTTTCCCAAGCACAAACTCTCTCCCTTCTAACATTTTAAGAATAGTGCTGACACTCATTGTTTTAGGTGCAAGTTCAGTCTCTATGGAGCCATCAAACTGCATCCTTTGCCTTCGGTATCTGTGATTTTCTGGCAGCCATCGACGATGACCCATATAGCACGACTTTTTACCATGCTTCAGGCGAAATGATTTTGTCGCTGGACCACAAGCAGGACAGGCATATGTACCACCTGTGCTCCATCCACTTAGGTAACCTAATGCTGGAAAATCATTTATAGTCCACAAAAGTGCAGCTTTGAGATGGAACTCTTTTTTCGAAGAGGCATCAAATGTTTCAACTCCATCCCACAACAGTAAAAGCTCATCAATCAGGGGCTGCAAATATACATCTATATCATTACCAGGAGAATCTGGTCCAGGGATGATCATTGACAACATGAAAGATGTTTGCTTCATGCAGATCCAAGGTGGTAGGTTGTAAGGAACGAGCATTACTGGCCATGTACTGTGCTTCAAATTCTGATTCCCAAAGGGGTTAAATCCATCACTTGCAAGACCAAGTCGTACATTTCGAGCATCTGCAGCAAATTCAGGATGCCTATCGTCAAATTCTTTCCAAGCTTCACCATCTGCTGGATGTCGTAGTTTTCCATCTTTTGTTCGTGCCTCCTCATGCCATCGCATATCATCTGAAGTTTTCGTCGTTGAAAATAACCTCTGGATCCTAGCTATCAATGGAAAATACCGTAACACTTTTGTTGGTTTCCTTTTCCCCTTTTCTTTAGCTGATGACAAATTCTCTTTAACAACTTTCCAACGAGAGCTCCCGCACACATGGCAAACATCATTTTTGGCATGTTCACCTCTAAAAAGCATGCAATCTTTGGGGCAAGCATGGATTTTCACATAATCAAGACCTAGTCCACGTATGATTTTCTTCGCTTCATAATATGTCTTAGGCAGATTTGCTTCACGAGGTAGCACGGCAGATAGTAGACCCAATAGTGATGCAAATGATTCTTGTGACCAACCATGTAAGCACTTCAAGTGATATAAGTGCACCAAAAAAGACAACCTTGAGTACTTACAATCAGGGTATAACCTTACGTGTGCATCCTTTAAGAATCTTGCATATATATTATGATCCCTCCTCGAATCATCGCCTTCACTTGAATTCACATTAATATCCTCTAGGGCATTATGTTCCATACATGCAAATCTTGCATGAAAATCATCTGCCTCACCTTCAAGCATTCCCGCAGCCCTACCAAATGCAGCATGTAGTAGTTCTTCAATGCTATCCGATCCTCCGTCCCGGTGACCTTGTACTATACCCGTGGCAGGCAATGTGGTCATATTAGGCACATCATCAAATGCAATTGTGGGTCTTTCGTAATTCTCACCATGATGAACCCAAGAGGTATAACCTTGAAGAATACCGTCACACCTCAAATGTGTCTTAACTTCATCACGAGTCTGGTTTATTCTATTCTTACACTTTTTACATGGACACAGTATCTCACTGTCAGGTGGAAGGTCCTGATAAGCAAAATTCAAAAATTCCTCAACACCATCTTCATATGAAGTCTCCCGTCTAGATTTTTTCATCCAACTTCTATCCATCACCCTATGTAAGCACATGTGGAATTTAAATCAAACAAATCATGCTTAATTTAAAAGACAGTTACATTACAGCAAATGCTTCAAGAAATCAAACCACGACAACAAATAACAAGGAAGCTCAATCATATCATACATTTACATTACAGCACGGTTGTAAAAAATGTAACAACAATTTACCAACTGTGAGCATGGACTGGCCATTAATTTGAGGATATATTCACTAGCTTTCTTCCCCAATTAAACCCCTCGGAGAATACACATGGACTTAAAGTCCAATAATCCATCATCTAAATGATGTTGCTCCTTTTTTAAACTAGATTTGATAATTGACGATAGTGCACACATATACTACACTAGTACAGGGAAAAAATGGGTCTCCATTGTACAGAGAAGCAAACATCCAAGCAGTTGTAGGTGGAGTATCGAGCAACAGGGCAACCGACCTGGTGTATGTTGATGATGACGATGACCTGGGCGACCTATGAATCTTGGTGGCACGTCTCGTGAACAGAGAGAGGGAGGGGAGGTGCGGCGGAGGGAGGGGCGCGGCGGTGAGGCGGAGGGAGGGGCGGTGCGGCGGAGGGAGGGGCGCGTCGGTGAGGCGGAGGGAGGGGCGGTGCGGCGGAGGGAGGAGCGGCGCAGCGGAGTGACCAGAGGGAGGGGCGGTTCGGCACAGTACGCGGAGTGAGGGGCAGTGCGACGCAATGCGCGGAGGGAGGGAGCGGCGCGTTGCGTCTCCGGCGGCGGCGTGGGCTGATGAGGCCGACCAGGAGGTGGCGCGGCGCGTTCGAGGGAGGGCACGGCAGTGCGTGGCTGCGCTAAAACAGGATAAAACATGATTGCGATTTAGTTTTAATAGTGGCAGATGCTAATTATATGTTTATATGGTTTGTCCAGTGAATAGATCACAAATATGCTCCTAACTCAATGGTAAGGCTGCGTTGCTCTTAAGCTCTCAACCCGGGTTCAAGTCCAATGAGGCACATTTTTTTTTAATTTGAGTTGTACACAATTTTTAGTACATGCTATTTATGCTTATAAGCATGTCAAACTTTGTATCAATTTGTATAGATGCTTATAAGCATGTCAAACTTTGTATCAATTTGTATAGATGCTTATAAGCATCTATACCTAGCTATAAACAATTTTTTGATACGCTTTAAACTGTGTCAAGAGGATAATGACACCTCAAAGCGCGTCTATATCCGTGTCAGTTTTTTTATGGTTATTTGATACGCTTTACAACTAATCTACATGTTTTTTTGCGGTTGACAGCATGTTATACTTTGTATCAATTCGCTACGTTTTTCAAATCATGTTAGAAAACATCTATACCTAGCTATAAACAAATGTTTCATACGCTTTACAATGTCTCTATGGGATAATGATGCTTTAAATTGTGTCTAACTTCGTGTCCTTTTGAGACGACTTCAATAGCGTGTTAAAAAATATCTTTATATGACTAATAACACTATAAGCGTGTCTAATATCGTAACAATCGGACACATTTTTAAAATCGTGTCAAAAAACATCTTTACATGTCGACGTAGAGATGCTTTTAATGGCGTTACTACTACAGCGTATCTACAGGGGGGATTTTCTAGTAGTGCGAAGTATGAGTAAAAGATAATAAAGCAAACCGACCAGCCTAAGGATGATTTATATCTATAGCGAAGGGAGTCTGAAGCGTCCTGAAGGGGGCTTCAGCCTGTTGATCGGTCAGACCGGAGTAGAACCCCCGGTCGAACCGACACCTGCGAAGGGGTCACCGAAGATATCTTCGATGTTCTTGTGCAAAGCGGGCTTCAGGCGGTCAGACCGACGGAGGGTGCCTGGTCAGACTGATGGTGAAGCCTCGGTCAGACCTGTTGATAGCAAAAATGCCATTAATGGTTAAGATTGTCAAAATATCAATTTTGGTAATTTGGGCCGAAAATATACATGTCCCTGGTTAGGCCGAAGCCTTATAGGGCCGAAGGACCATTGGGCTATGGGCTCTAGAAGCTTCCAGCCAGCCCATGGCCTTCGGCCAGGAGGCCTTTGGAGGCCCACACCGTCGAAGCTTCGGCCCGAGGAGCAGGCTTTGACGGGCCTAGCCGAAGGCCCACTTCGGTAGAGGTAGAGTTGGGCACGATTCCGGCTAAGTCTTTATCTCTATGTAGCCGAATTATAGTATATTAGATCAGAGGTCTAGCCCCTATAAATATAGAGGCGAAGCCAGTTCAGAGACCCCCCAACACAAATCAAACACAAAGCCCTAGCTTTGATCACATTTACTTTATCTTTACTTTCTGTACCTCTTCGTGGGTTTGCCTGGAAGCCCTCCGACGACCACTTCGGAACAGTGGTAATCCTTGTTACTTCGCTTGTGAAGTATCCGTTAATCTACGTAATAGATTGCTATTGCCTTGTTACTTCGTCTGTGAAGTATCCGCTAATATGCATAACAGATTGCTCCCTTCGCTACTAGTGCAACACTTAGCAGAATTCGGTCCTCAGGCCGAATTAGTACTTCGAATCTTATTTGTTGCAGGTTACCTACGTTCGGAGCTACTTCGTCGGAGGTGTCCGGAGCTGAGAGATCGGTTTTAGAGGTTGCCAGAACACCCTTCGGTGAGACTTTTGCTTCGACAGCGCGCTCCGTCAGCAGACTCCATCACGACAGGCTTCACTACGCTCGCACCTCGCTCCGAACGAAGTCACGTTTGTGCGTTGCGTTTGAGCCATTATCCTGTATCTTACTGTATTAGAGACTTCGCGTCGAACCCCGTTGTTCGGAGGTGATTGTCGCATCTAGATCCATTCGGAGTTCATCTTCGGCCAGATCAGTTCGAACGCCGAAGGTATCCTTCGGCGGGACACTTTGCACTAGACGCCGAAGGTACACTTCGGCGACCCCCTTCGCACCATACTTCGAAGCAGACAAGCTCCGACCGATTTGCTGATTTATTCTATTTAACATATTTCTTTCGGCTAATTGGATTATTTTGTGTGATCTGATTTCCTGGCGACTCCACCCTCCCCTTACCACGGCTAAGGGTAGTCGGAATGCAACGTCAGTGTTGTGTTACAATTAGGCTTGTCCCTAAGTATTCCACACTTTTGGATCGTCGAACTGACCCAAGTGCGGGGGCGTTATGACTTTTGGTTTGAAAAATGTCGGCGCCACATATCAGCGCACTATGAACTTGATCTTTCATGACTTGCCAGGAGTTATGTTAGAAGTTTACATTGACGATGTTGTAGTCAAATCGGACGCTATGGGAAACCATTTAGCCGATTTGAAAGTTGCTTTTGATAGGATGTGGCAGTATGGTTTAAAGATGAACCCACTCAAATGTGCTTTTGGCGTGTCGGCAGGTAGGTTCTTAGGTTTCATGATTCATGAAAGAGGCATAGAGATTGATCCTAAGAGGCTTGAAAAGATTAGAAACGTTACGGTGCCGACATGCAAAAAGGATGTGCAGAAGTTGCTGGGCAAGATGAATTATTTGCGTCGCTTTATATCCAACTTGTTTGGCAAGATTGATGCCTTTGTCCCCATACTCCAGCTAAAGAACGAAACCGAGTTCGCTTGGGGGGCAAGACAGCAAAGCGCCTTTGAGAAAATCAAGGAGTGCTTGTCATCACCGCCCATGGTGAGAGCACCCAAAGCCAGGATTCTGTTTCGGCTATACATCGCTGCTGAAGATAGCATGATCGGGGCCGTGCTAACCTAGGAGGTAGAAGGAAAAGAGTATGTCATCACATTCTTGAGCTGCCGCCTGCTGGACACCGAGACCAGGTACGCGTTTGTGGAACATTTGTGTTTGTCACTCTACTACGCGTGCACCAAATTGCGCCATTATCTTCTCCCTACTACATGTGTTTTCGTTTGCCAAACCGATGTTATAAAACACATGTTACAAAAGACGATTCTAAGTGGAAGAATCGGAAAATGGGCTTACACTTTAGTTGAGTATGATTTGGCCTATGAACCCCTAAGAGCAATGAAAGGCCAGATCGTAGCCAACTTTATAGTTGATCACCACATAGACGTCAGTTGGAGCGACAATGTTGCTTTGATTGAAGTAATGTTGTGGAAACTTTACTTTGATGGTTCAGCTTGCAAAAATGGCCGAGGTATTGGAGTAGTCCTCATATCACCTAGCGGAGCGCACTTTGAGACCTCGGCTCGTTTAGAGTTTCCTTCTACTAATAACCAAGCTGAATATGAGGCTTTACTGCTAGGGCTTGAGTTGTTAGATTCCATGGGTGTTAAACATGTCCATGCGCATGGTGATTCCCTGTTAGTAGTACAGAAAGTGGCTAAGAGTGCTCAATGTTTTAATGGCTTGCTAAATAGCTACTTGGATAAGTGCCTGGACATAATTGCTACTTTTGATGACTTCAAAATTTCTCATGTGTCGAGAGAGGCCAATTTGGTTGCAAATGATTTGGCTCAGCAAGCATCTGGTTACCAAGTCAGGAGAGGAAAATTTTCTGTACAAGAGAAGCCGATGTTTGGTCTCACTGCCGAAGCCAATGACTTCGGGCAGGCACACCCTCCGGGTTGGACCCCTCTGGCTGACGGAGGCTACCGCACGCCGAGGTCCCAGGACCGGAGTGCTCTGCCCACCGAGGGGTCTGGCACACCAGAGACCGTGAGCCAAAGTCTTTCGCACAGTGAGGGCCTCTAGGAGCGCGGACCCTCCGGCAGGGGGCTTCGGCCTGATACACTCCGTACGGCCAGTCCAACCAAGCTTCGGCAGATGCGGGAAGGGCTCGGGGGGCACCCTGAAATCAGTAGCCTAGAGACCTTTTCAGGGAGTGAGCTAGCAAGACCCTCCGAAGCCCATAAGAGCGATTGGAGAATTCCAATCGTCCAGTATTTGAGAGACCCTAGCCAAAGGGTTGATCGGAAGGTTCGGTGACAAGCATTTAAATTTGTATTGATAGACGAAACCTGTATCGCCGAACCATTGACGGAGTATTGTTGAAGTGTCTAGACCACGAACGATCCCAGGTGGCTACAGGAGAAGTCCATGAAGAACTTTATGGCACTCATCAGTCGGCCCAAAAAATGAGTTGGATGCTCAAAAGAGCGGGTTTCTACTGGCCGACTATGACTGAGGATTGTTTTAAGTATTATAGAGGGTGTGTGTAACACCTCAAATTTTCAAAGGAATAAAAATATTAATTAATTCAATTTCCTGGATTTTATTATTTTGGAAATACTATTAAACACCCTTCTATACCATTTTGAACTACAACATAGAGTTAATGTCCAAACCAGGAGCTGAAATTTTTTGTATAAACTCCCAAGACCAAAATACATTTTTGGGAATTTTTATAAATTTTTACCAAGTTTGGAGGTAGCCCTAAAATTTTAATCTATTTCCTGGAATTATTTTTATTCAGAAATGTTTTGAAACAGTAACAGGCCCCTCCCCTCGCTTTCTCTCTCTCCCGACCGGCCCAGCCCACTCCCTCCCGCGCGCTCGTACTGACATCTGGGCCCCGCTTGTTAGCGAGCCCTCCTCTCCTCGCGCGCGCACCCGACACCACGACCCCACCCATCAGCCCTCTCGTTCGCGCGCTCGCACCCGCTGGCCAGTTGCCCCCGCCTGTCAGTTCCGTCGTCAACCTCGCGTCGCTGCCCCCAAATCACGCCGGCCGACGACCCCCGCCTCGGATCCGCCTCGCTGGCCCCTCCCGCATTCAATTGACGCCATTAATCGGTTCCCCGCGCCCGGCCGACCGTTTCCCCCCGTTAAACCACGCGTTTAAGCCCCCGGGAACACCGCACCGTGCATGGTCGAGCCCTCGCCGGCGAGTTAAAGCCCTCTCTCGGCTTTCCTTGCATGCGAGCTCCGCCGGTGGCCCTATTTAAGCCCCTGACCTCTACCGCGTTCGACCCCCACGACCATTCACAGCGAGAACGAACAGAGCGCTCCCCTCTTCGGGTTTTAACACCTCACCGCCGCTCCTACTCCGGTCGCTCCTCGCCGTCGCTAGAGACCTCCTCCGCCCTAGCCAACCACACCGTCGTGACCACAAGGACGTCTTCGACCCTGGCCGCACCTCCACCATCCACGAACCTCGCCGGAACGCCATCGCCGACAAGGACCCGAGACCACCTCGCCGTCTACCCTCGTCGCCGGCCGCGCCCCATCGTCCCTGGACCCCCGTAGAGGTACCCTCGTGATTCCCGCAGTATCTTTTTTCCGTTTTAGACCTTAGCTTCGACCGCCGTCGCTCGCCGTGGCCGCTGGCCCACTCGCCGTCGCCGGAGAAGATGACCGGCACGGGTCGAGTACCCGTGCCGTGTCGGATCTGATCCCGACCGTGCGATCGCGATCGGACGACGCCTGTGACCCCACGTGCGCGATCTAATCCACACCGTAGGATCTTGTCGAAGCGTTACGTTTTAATCCCGCGCATTCATTTCCATTTAAAACCCGCGTTCGATCCCGTGCATCCACGTGGTACCCTTTCGCGCGTTTTAATCCTGACCGTCCGTTATCACTTAAGCGCCCCGCCTCGCCCTCACACGTCGGATCTAGATCCAACGGTCCAGATTGGGCCGGACCACGCGCACAATGCGCGGGTTCACCGTGGGCCTGGCTCACCGTGGACCCGAGGCGTTTTAAATTTGAAAATAAATTCCAGAAATGCTTTTAAACTTGTAAAATTCATATCCGGCGCATTTGAACTCTAAAAATTGTCATTTCAATTTTAGAAAATTTAAAATATTATTCTCTACACATTAGTTCAATAAAAACAATATGTTACTTTAGACCTTTTCATGTTTATTCAAATAGGTATTCAAATACCCTTAGGATAAAAATTTAAAATTCAATTAATTAAATTTCAGTAAAATTCATATTTAATTCCTTTCTCTTCATATACTGAAAACCACTAAGTTTTCTATGGACCTTTCCTTTTAAATTCATTAGAGAACTTAAAAATAAGAATAATCACTTTTAAAACCCTCTTTCAAAGGACAACACTTCATTTTACTTTCTTTTAGAATTATCTATAAAATGAATTTCAGAACCTTAACAACTTAATTTATTTTTAATCAAACTAACTTTAACCTATGTGCTCATTATGTAATGCTATATTGTTTGATTGGATGTTGTGTTTATTTTATTTTACTTTATTTATATTGGAAAGACTACGACGCCGTCGAGGAGCCGAAATATTTCCCGGAAGTTCCTCCCTCACCCTTCATTGAACAAGGCAAGTCACCAAACCAATCTTTTGAGCATATTGAACCCATGTTTTACCAAACTATCGCTAAAACACATAGGTTATACATGCATTAGTCAAATAAATCCTTACAATATATTTATTTAGGATCCCCCCCGACCTTGATGTGCGACCCAAGCCATGCTATCTCGCTTAATCTCCTTGTCACCACATGATTAATGGTATTAGCTAGTGTCCAATGTATTGACACAATCGCTATAGGATAAAAATGAGTCGTAGTAAAATGGTTCTACTATATGATCCCCGTTACTTCTTATCCTTGGATTTCTGTTGGTGATGAGTTATGGTTGTGAGTGTATGCATGGTGGGTTCCGGGTGCAAGCTAGGGCATTGGTCGGTAGCACTCGGGGCACTATAAGGACCGGTCTGAGGGATCCATTGCAATACACTTCTGTACTAACCACAAGTCTAGTGGGTAAGTCCTAACTAAGGTATGGAGTGTTCCAAACCGAGGCCACCATTTGGAGATGGGTCAAACAGCACCTGCGGGTGGCTTGTACCAACGTGGCGCAAAAGGGGGTGCGACGTTAGCCGGGATGCGGCCCGGCGCGCCGGCGAAACCTAGAGCGGGTGGTTATCGCTTGGAGCATTTCATGCTGAGGTTTTGTCACGAGTTCCCGTGGTATGGGTCATCTCGTTTGGGATGAGTGCGTGCCTTGTGGGTACAGTAGTACATCTCTGATCAGAGTCTTAAATCTTTTCGAAAAGCCAAGCCTACGGTCAAGGGCGGGTTGCGTGACATCCCATAGTTAGATTACTTGAATATGGATGTGCATGTTGGTTGACATGTAAGGACTGCTGTGCGAGGAGGTGAAACGTACTCCTCGAGTTAGATGATGTTATTGATGTTCATGTTTATATTTCCGCATGATAAAATTTGATTAAACTAAATGCAATAACTGAAAATGTACTTTTCTGCACTGTTAGCCATTACCCTTCCTTGTTTATTATCCTGCATTATTACTTGCATTTGCGGTGGCTTGTTGAGTACTTTTTGTACTCATACCCGTTGAACACCTCAGAGGATGCCTACTACGAAGATGGTCTGGAGTAGCGACCCAGTCAAGAGAAGATCCTGAAGAAGACGTTCGTCATGCTTTTATTTACTTATTTAATTTTTACTCTGATGTAATAAATATGGTCTGCGTACCATGAATACTTGTCGTATGTACGATTGTCGCATGATGAACCTCTTGTTATTATTGATTTTCTATGGAAATTCAATAATGTCTCAATTTTGGTAAATCGGGGCGCCACAGTGTGAGGCATGCCAGAAGTTTGGCAATATTCAGTTAGCTCTTGCTTCGTTACTCAACCCTATTGTCAAGCCATGTCCGTTCTGAGGTTGGGGCTTAGACTTCATCGGCCAAATTCACCCTCCTTCCTCAAAAGGGCATCGATTTATGTTGATGGTGACAGATTACTTCACCAAGTGGACTGAGGCCGTGCCTCTCAAGAACATGACTCACAACGAGGTACTTGACTTTATCTTGAAGCATATCATCCATAGATTCAGCATTCCTCAAACTCTCACTACAGATCAAGGCAGCTCATTTGTTTCTAAAGAAGTGAGGGACTTCACCGAATATTATGGTATTAAGTTGATAAACTCTTCGCCCTACTATGCTCAGGCCAATGATCAGGCCGAGTCTAGTAATAAGACCGTGATTAAGCTCATTAGGAAGAAAATCGAAGAGTTCCCTAAAAGGTGGCATGAGGTGCTCTCCGAGGCGCTATGGGCTTGTAGAATTGCAAAGCACGGTGCTACCAAAGTCATTCCATATGAGTTGGTATATGGACAAGAAGCCATTCTACCTGTAGAAGTAGATCTTGGCTCTTTAAGAGTGTTAAGGCAAGATGGCTTATCGGTCGACGAGTATAAAACTCTTTTGAAAGACAACCAAGAAGAAGTGACCGATAAGAGATTGAAGGCTTTAGAAGCCATATAAGTAGACAAGAGGAGAGTAGCTAAAGCCTACAATAAGAAGGTTAAACCAAAATCGTTTCAAGTAGGAGACTTGATTTGGAAGACAGTTTTGCCCTTAGGCACTAAGAGTCCCAAGTTTGGTAAATGGTCACCTAGTTGGGAAGGCCCTTTCAAAATAGCCGAAATCGCTCCTAGCAATGCATATGTGTTAGAATCTCTACAAGGAGAGCGGTTTCGAAGAGCTTTGAATGGTAGATACTTGAAAAGGTATTTCCCAAGTGTGTGGCAAACGGCGTAAAAGGTGTCGAAAGGCCGACACGGAAGGTATCGTCTTTAGCTCGTTGTGCTTTTAGTTCGCTTAGTTCACTAAAAGGCAGGGGGCATGTGTTGATAGCAAAAAATGGCATTAATGGTTAAGATTGTCAAAATATCAATTTTGGTAATTTGGGCCGAAAATACACATGTCCTTGGTCAGGCCGAAGCCCTACAGGGCCTAAGGACCATTGGGCTATGGGCTCCGGAAGCGTCTAGCCCCTATAAATATAGAGGCGAAGCCAGTTCAGAGACCCCCCAACACAAATCAAACACAAAGCCCTAGCTTTGATCGCATTTACTTTATCTTTACTTTCTGTACCTCTTCGTGGGTTTGCCTGGAAGCCCTCTGACGGCCACTTCGGAACAGTGGTAATCCTTGTTACTTCGCTTGTGAAGTATCCGTTAATCTACGTTATAGATTTCTATCGCCTTGTTACTTCGCCTGTGATGTATCCGCTAATCTGCATAACAGATTGCTACCTTCGCTACTAGTGCAACACTTAGCAGAATTCGGTCCTCAGGCCGAATTAGTACTTTGAATCTTATCTGTTGCATGTTACCTACGTTCGGAGCTACTTCGTCGAAGGTGTCCAAAATTGAGAGATCGATTTCAGAGGTTGCCAGAACACCCTTCGGCGAGACTTTTGCTTCGACAGCGTGCTCCGTCAGCAGACTCTATCACGACAGGCTTTGCTACACTCGCACCCCGCTCCAGACGAAGTCACGTTCGCGTGTTGCGTTTGAGCCATTATCAGAGACTTCGCGCCGAACCCCGTTGTTCGAAGGTGATTGTCGCGTCCAGATCCGTTCGGAGTTCATCTTCAGCCAGATCAATCTGAACGCCGAAGGTACCCTTCGACGGGACACTTCGCACTAGACACCGAATGTACACTTCAGCGACCCCCTTCGCACCATACTTCGAAGCAGACAGGCTCCGACCGGTTTGCTGATTTATTCTGTTTAATATATTTCTTTCGGCTAATTGGATTATTTTGTGTGATCTGATTGCTTGGCGACTCCACCCTCCCCTTACCACGGCTAAGGATAGTCGGAACGTGACGTCGGTGCTGTGTTACGCTTAGGCTTCTCCCTAAGTATCCACACACTTTTGTATCGTCGAACTGACCCAAGTGTGGGGGCACGTTTTTGTGTCAACAAGACCGAGGGCTTTGGCGTCACGGAGTCCGGTGCGAAGTATACTGTGGAGGGTTCTCGCATTAGAGGGCTTCATCGTGATAGCAAAGGGTGCTCCGGCACAGAGTGGTTCAGCGCGGAGAGGTCCGGTCGGACCGGAGGATGGCTTCGGTCTCACGGCCTCGGCACGCGTGTTGCGAAGGGCTACAAAGACCGTGCTGGCAACAGCCTGATGGCCTGGCACAGCAACATCCGGTCAGACCGGCGAAGCCCTGTCGGTCCGACCGACAGACTTCGACCTGATCGCCTAAGGGCTCTGACGACCTTTTAGATGAATATCAATCACCCCCAAACTTCTTGGCGATGATTTTTAAGGTGATTCCCTGAGAAACCAAGAGTGGTTTCGGTCTGGATGATGAGTGATTGACAAGGATGAGCGTATGAGTGGATGAGTGGTTGAGAATGGGTTGAGTGCATCGAGGGTTTCGATGTGGTGTGGAGGATTGACTACTAAGGGTTTCAGTGGTGCGTCGCGTTCTTGTTTTGGCTTGTCTTGTTTGTGCAAGGAGGAGATGCTGACCGACTGTCGATGGTGGGTGATCGAGGGTCAAGCGGGGAGCTTGATGCGAGGATCAGGGAGGCTGGGCGAAGTTAGAGAAGATCTCAAGAGTGCACGAAGAGATGTAGCGAGACTTGGACGGACGACTAACTGCGACGGCGTATCGATCGGGTTCGCGAGAGGGAGGCCAGGACAAGCATTCAGGCGGCTCGAGGGGATCAAGAGCGGAAGTGGCTTGCTAGCGCTCGGAGTCGCGAAGCGGTGTCACGAGTCAAAAGGCTGAGAGGCTTTGTCGGTTTTTGCTGAAAACTGTCGAAACGTTTACTGTTTTTGTTAATTCAATAAATATGTGTCTAGTTTTGGTTTAAATTTTCAGTTTAGTAGTGTAACCTCTTGGTATAATTTTTGGAGTGGTTCTACTCTGAAATTATATTAAAAAGAGAGTCAATTTGTAATTTTTCTTTTAGTTTTGGGAAAGTTCCATATTTGCCACTGAAAGTTCACTCAGTTCTAAATATGCCATTGGCTGTGTCACTGACATTCAGTGACACCCAATGGCATATATGGAACTGCATAATTTTTTAGTGGCATATTAGGAATAATCTCTTTAGTTTTTATAGGGTAATTTTCAGAATTGTTAAATCTAAAATTACTAAGGGTCTATATGTCAATTGGGGGCTTCTAGAAGAGGAGTTGGTAGGATATTATCCCCCCATGTTGGTTGAACCATTAGAGCACTTTTAGACAAATTTTCCCAATGAAAATGGTTGAGAAAACTTGAGTTTGAAGAAGATTGGATGAGGAATAGTAATCTGCAGGAAATTTCGGATTGAACACAGTGTTTTCGGCAAACACTGTTCCTCGTAAGTTTGCTTCCAGCCTAGTTAATTTCTGTGGTCGAAATCGATTTTGTGCTGCGTTTTATGGAGAATCCAGTTCAGAATTTGTGTGAGATGTCCAAGTAACTTTTGTTGTGCATGAATTTAATGATCCATTTTTGAAAGTTTCAAAGGATTTCTGTGATGTCTTCGTATTTCTTTTGCTACTCAAAGTAGGCACCACAGTGCTGAAAAATTATTCTAGAACTGTTTTTCAGTTTTGGTTTTTGATCTCCTCATGTTTGATGAAATGTTTCATCAAGTGTTCATCAAGTTTTTGGCTGATCTTTGAAGTAGTTCTTGATTAATTTCATGTTTGAATGATGGTCAAGTCTTTTTGGGGAAATAATTAAATCTAAACCTGTTTTGAAGTTGATGTGTGAAATCTGAAGTTAAGTGGTCTGTTTTTCAGTGATTAATTCATTTAACCTGAACTCTGAGTTTTGCTGAAAAGGATACAGATCTGTGCTGTTATGCTGTGTATTTTCTGAGTTTGGTGTAGACTATTTTTAATTTGAAAGAATGAAGAGTTCAGCAATCTGATTTAGAGACTATTCTGAATTTGAATATTTGAATCCTGTTTTGCTGAATTTCAGATGAAAAACTGAGTGCAGGTTTGAGACATTTTAATTCCTGAAAATCACAGCAGAATTTTTCCTAAAATAGTTTGCTTGGTGGTTGTGTTTGAAAGTTTGGAACCAGAATTTGCTCAAGTGATCAAATTTGCACATTGAATTTACCTCTAGAACTGAGTTCAGACTTCAGCTAGAATTGTATTCAAGCAGTCCATGATTTGTTCTTCTGAAATGAATTTTTATTTGGACTGAAAATTTTAGTTTGCTGAATATGTTTCAGCTTGAATTCTGTGAGGTGTTTTAGTGATGTTTTCAGTGAATTACATCTAATTCTGTTTGAACTAGTTTAAAATGTCTAGCTGTTTTAGAGTACAGCTTTCAACAGAATAGAATCGCATTTGTTTCAGAAGTTCAGATTCATATCTGTTGTGAGTTGAGTTCTGTGTGATCTATCTTTGCTGAGTTGGTAAACATTGTTTAGTGTCAAATGTTGAGTATAATGTCACATATAATTGGTTAAATTGGCAGTTCTGTTTTTACTGTCTTGATTTATGAAATAGTGAGTCAAACTGAAACTTATTATCAGTTCTTAATTTTTAGTGATGTTTTTGTCAAGACTTTTTCAGTATTCAGCATATGTTTTAGTTGATGATTTGATTTGATCTGAAAACTCTTGAAATACATTTGAATGCTTGAAAAGTGCTCATCAGGTATTGAATTTTGTACTCTGAGTAAGGCAGTTTCTGAGTACATGTTTTGAAATCTTGTTCTGAAAATTGCTTTACAGATTGCAATCCAAAAATAGTACTACTGTTTGGTATCCAGTGAAACTCATCTTGTATCTGTTTTGATACAGCATTAGTTATCTAGTTTTGAATGGTTGAGCAACTTATATTCTATGATTGACAGATCTGGTTCAGTTTAGTTCTGGTTATTATTAGTACTTGAATTGAGGTTTAATCTCTGTCGTGTTAAACAGTGAGTAGATTGTGTACTGAATTTTATTCCCTGATTGAAGTGCTAAAATTGTTGAATATCTAGGCTGTGTATTGAGATATATCTTGAGAATTGAATGTCATGTTCTGAATAGATTGTGCTGACCATTATCAAACGAGCTATAGTATTTACTGGTTCAGTTGATTTCTGTTTTTTCAGAACCAGTTTTTCTATTCAAACTTAATCCTGTTTAGAATCTTCATTCATATTGCTTGAGTTATATATCCTGAAAAGTGAGTTTCATGTTCTAGATCATTTTGCCTAGCTTGTTGTCGGATCTGAAATAGTGTTAACATGTAGAGTGATTTTCAATAGATCTGAATTTGCTTGTGCAGTTTTGTGAATTTTCAGGATCTAGCATTCTCGACAAGTTCTAAATATGTGTGTGCTGAATTGAATAAAATCTGAAGTTGAAACTTGCAGATTGAACCAAAAATTAACAAATGCACTCTGTTGAAGTTACCTTTACTATTCATCGTCCAAAAAATTTCAGAAGTGCATGAATTTCAATTGTGATTGAATTGAAACAAGCTGATTTACTTTTTAAAACTTAGATTGATCTCTTGAGTGAGTGATTTGATAGTTGTTGATTAAAAAACTTGAATCAAAGCTAATTTGTGATTTTCCAACTTGAGGAGCTCAATTTTTGTACTGATTGGATTGAAACTTGAAATTGTGTTCTTAGAGGTGCGTTGGGTGATTCTATTCGGCCATCACATTCGAAAGAAAGTGTCGAGGCACCTATTCACTCCCCTCTAGTCGCCATTCTGATCCCACATTCCCCTGCAAAATAGTAAGAGATCAAGTGCAATCCAGCCTAAAGGCCGAACTCCCAAGAGTAGCAATAAAACCGATAAAGACGATAAACATCCGTTTCGTGAATTAAATGGAAGATTCACGAGAAAATCAACAAGGGTTACCGTGATTTTGACGCGGCAAACGGAGGGCTTTCAGCGCAAACCCACGAAGATGGACGTTACTTGGCTAATCTTAGGGCAAGGAATGTAGATTGAAAGGTAAAAGTATGATTCAAAGCGAGGGCTTTGTGTTGATATGAAAGCGGGGGTCCTCTTGAATCGGCCTCACCCCTTTATTTATAGGGGCTGTTCTCATGTTCCCTGACTCATAAACTGAGTAGGATTCGGCCAAAAGTAGTTAGGATTTGTTTATAGATAACAACAACCCAGAATCAAACTCTATCTCTAAACCTAGACTTGAGCCGGTCTGACTGGACCCATTGGGTCAGTCTGACTGGGCCTACATGGCCGGTTGGACCGGCCTACCATGGCCAGTTGGACCGGCCTGTGTCGGGGAAGGCATATTTTCGGCCCAAATTACCAAAACGTGATATTTTGATAATTTTGACCATTAATACCAAATTTGGGTGTCAACAGTGACACGTTCCACCCTTTTGCACAAGCCCAAATCCATGCTTTGTCCTATAAGTCTCGAAGCCTTGCTTCGCTCCTCATAAACCACTCATCGAAAATAGAGCATCGAAACCATACTTCACCCACTAAAGTGAATTCCTGAAGCCCTGCTTCACCTCGAGTGTGTTTTGAAGCCCAGCTTCACCTCGGGTAGATCCTGAAGACTAGTCTCGATCAAAAAATTCAAAAATCAAGCTAGCCTTTGTTTGTTAAAAATTCGGAAGGAAGCCTGCCAATATTTCCTCGGAATACCCATGTAGGTTAAGAAATAATCGAGCGTTCAAAGCCGCGTGGCCGAAAACCCTCATCCACATACTAAGATGTGTTAAGTAGAGCATGATCACATGCACCGACTAGGTCGAAGTCCCTAACCGCCACGTGCAAGGGGGACTGATAACCATGCGCACGGAGTATGTTCTAATTATTCATTTGATTCGAAGTGCGTACGGAGTATGTTTTGATTATTCATGTGATTCAGAGTACTAATAAAAATGAATTTCATTCATACCATTGTGAAGTACATTATAGTTGTGAAGTATATCAATACACTTAGAAATAAAGCACTACGAATAAGCGCTATCAAAACCTAAGTATAAGCAGGCTCACGACCCCAAAAAAACGACTGATGCTCATGCTTTCTCTTTTTACGAGAAGGAACCCTCGACTTGATGAACCCTCGCCAGGACCGAACCATGCGTGCTTCGAGGCCTAAAGGTCCCTTCGCTCCTCTTGTAGATCAGCCCAAGTCTGAGTCGCTAGAGGCTCCGTATCGAAAGCAGAGAAATCTAAGACTTTGTTGTCATACTACACATGCATGTTCAAAGCTTGGACCCTTTCGTCTTCGGGAACCGCTTCGAAGTCACGTAAGTCAGGTGATGATAAAGAGTTCCGAAGGGGCTCGGCTTTTACAGAGGAAAAAATATCCTGGGCTACCTCAGGTATGATTTCACCCTTAGGACCCTGCGGTATTTTGAACAGAGGGAGGCCTTCAGACCTAGCTACTTCAAGCACTACCCAATGTTGGCGAAATGCCTTCGAATCCTCAACAACTTCAACATCGACATCAACATTCGAAGGCCAAGCCTAGGCAGGTCCAAAACACCTCCGCATTTCATTAATAAGCTAATGAAATTTGTTTTATAGGCCTATAGCTAAGTATTACAACACTAAGCCTAAAGAGATCTACACCTTCGAAAGCAGAGGGTTCAATCCCGAGGGGAGGGTTTTCTACCTCGCTCGGTGTGAGCGACCGACCCTCTAGAGTTTGAGGGCTTCTTCACGCACCTAAGCCTTCCAAGGCTCATGAAGGCGGCGCCAAGCTTCGAGGACGTTAGGAGCTGGCGAATTCAGGTGAGGCCCTTCGAAGGCCACCGGTTTGACGGAGGTCACCGCTTCGAGGTGTTGGCACCACGCTTCATGAAGCAGCTGTAGAACGCCTTGGCCAGCTACCCACACTACGGTCTACACAAAGCCCACTAGTGTGTCCTCCGTAATGAGGGAAACCATCTGAAGGAATCCAAGTCGATCCATAACCGGATCCTAGGCAGCAAAATTCATAGTCTAGCAACTGGTCCCCAAGCATCCTAGAACTCTGGTCAGGACGGAGGTGGCTTCGTCAACCTCCCTAGTGACTTCGGCCTTTTCAGCCTCCAAGGCTTGTTTGGCGGCACGAAGCTTAGTGTTCTCATAAGAGGTCTTTGGCCTCTGAAGCCATCTTTGCAAAGCTTCACTCGCCTTAGCCTCTTCGACCCTTGACTCCTTCGCAGCAGCTTCAGCTGGCTATTGCCATTAGATGGCTTCAGAAGCACGACACTAAAGATTTTTGATATCCCTCTCCATGAAGCCATCTTGATGGTCTATGGGGATGGCGACTCCGTGAATCAGAGCGAAGGCCTGATGAAAGCAAGAAGCTATTAATAACAGGAGTCTAGGAACTAGCAAACCATTTGCATGTTCCCGCTCACCTAGAGAAGATCCTCTCCGACGGCTGCGGTGAGGTCCACGTGGTGGTGGTGGCTCATCTCCACAACCAAGTCACTTCTTGTGAGGCCTACGCCGCCCAGAGGTATCGAGATACCATTTACCCAACAGGCACCCTTGGCAAGATGAAGGGCCTCCATAGAGGCGCTTGGTTGGTGGACGCCTCTGGAGCAAGGCTTCGCTCCACTACCTCCACTTCAACATCTAAAGGAGATGGGCCAGACGCTTCGCCACTAGCAACAACTCCATCCCTTTCTTCGTTAGAGGAATCTTCGTGGGACCCTCCGCTACTACCGTTGTCGCTATCCTTACTACTACTGGAGGACCCCTCCACATCAACAGCATCGGGCCTCACTTCCTCGTCTCCGATAGCATCTAAAAGAGAGAAAGAAGTTAAAGACAAGTTAAATCGAATACATGAAAAATGACCAAGGCGGAGGAGTAACTTCGTTTTCCTCCATGATAGGGGAATAATATAGACACTCCGAAGAAGCGAAGAGCTCCGCCTAGTTTCCTGGTTGGTCTTGCGAAGCTGCTGGCTCCGAGCCCCTAGCCACAACCACCAGCGCAGCCACGGGCTCCAAACCCTCGTCCACTACTTCTGTCTCATCCCTGAGTGCGGGGCTTGAAGGTAGTAATGACTCCGCGCTAGGGGCTTCGGCGTTTGAAGCCACTTAGGGGTCCCAGAGGGTTCCACAGAATCTAAAGGCCCCCCTGAGCATTGTGGTGGTGAGCCCTGTGGCTCATCATCATCCACCCTCTTCCACTTCGATCCCCCGCCCGAAGGAGCAGGGTCCAAGAGCTTCGGGAGAGCGGGTTGAACCCATGCTCAGTTGTACCGCTCCTAGGTCCCCAACAAATAAAGCCTTCGGCTCCATTTGTCTAGTATCAGATTCCCTATGACACGCTCCGCCGCTATGATGGCCTCCACTAGCGTCAATACTTCGTGGTTGTCTACGACAATGAAGCCTGATAATCAAGAACAGTAAACAAAGTACCAATGAAGCAAAGGTTATGATTTGTAGACTTACCAAGAAGCTCAGAAGATATATCCTTCAAATCACCCGTTGTGGAGTCCACAAAAATATTGTTCGGCCATATGCACCAAATGGGGCTAATTCGAAGGGTTATAAAATCTTCAGCGAGGTCTCTCATGCTCATCCTCCGAGCCACCCTCTGCAATAATTGAATTAAAGACTTAACGGTGGCAGAGTCCATTGCCACTCGAGCTTGGTGATGATAGGAGATAAGGGCGTTGGTGCTCAGAAGGGGGAGTCCACTCCAATGGCGATATAGAACCACTTCTGGCCCCACCTCGAATACTAGCGGTCGTTCACGGCTCTCGCCGAAACGAATCCGTAAACTCCTTGTGGAGTTGGAAGTTAACACTTATGAAGGGCAAAGACCTCTCCACTCCATCCTTCCCGGTCCTCCTCTTCGGCTGGCAGTTGGCATCGTGAAGAGACACGAAGACGTCCGCACGCCCTTCGCACCCTTCGGCCCTCATAGCCCACTCAAAGATTGCTAGTCGGTCTATAGCGTTCGGAGACAACTAGGAGAGCTCTAGGTGATACATCTTCAACACTTCTCCCAACATCCCTTTGATTGGGACCTCGATCCCTCCTTCAAAGAAGGCCTCAAAAACTACAACTTCATCAGCCCAGGGGGCAAGAATGACCTCGACCTCCATAACCTGGAGACCTGTATTTTTGATAACACTACCAACACACACGTTATGGATGGACTCCACTGTGGACGTCGACACAATAGCTCCAAGGTTTGCTTGATCTTCTCTAATGGCGGACGGAGGTCAAACACCTCGTAACGTTTTGCTGGGGCCTTTGCTACAGCTGCTATAGCCTGGGCTTGAACGGAGCTAGACCCGCTGCCTAGGGCTAGAGATTTCTTCGACGCAACCTTCTTTGGCATCTTGAAGGCAGGCTTCGAAGCCAAAGGGTCTAGGGGCTCTGAGAGCAAAGAAGATGAGGACTCCAGAAGGAGATGTAGAGGCTTAGAAGGCTAAAGACAAGAAAAAGCAAGGGCACGGGTGCGTAATGAGCCATGGGGCACCGATTGGCTTTTATAGGTGGTGAAAAGGCGCAGCACTCCCCTTGGGTCACATTTTTTGCTACCGAGTAACTACCCTCCACAGTGAGAAGTCATATTGAAGATCATGGGCCTCATGGCTCCAGATGTGATGAGTGATTGTCAATGAAAGTCAAAGAGAGAGGAGAGAAGATGAGTCCTCTCGTGTCTTGGGCCACATGTGACTTAGGTACACGGGCGGTGAGTGACTGCCAGGTAGAAGGGCTGCAGAGTCAGGCCGGTCCAATCCGGGTACATGGGCTAGGACTGATAGGGGATCTACTGGTCTGTTGACTGGGTTTGACCCAGGTAAACGGGCGGTGAGCGATTGCCGGGCTGAGGGAGCTGCGGAGTCGGTCCGGTTTAATCCAGGTACCCGGTGCGAAGACAGCGGATGCTTTGTCGGTTTGGGTGTAAAACCGACGCAACCATCCAACACCGCCGATCGGAGATCAGACGGTCCTGAAGCAAAGCTGTAGCTGCTATGAAAGCTCCGCATCAGGACAAGTTACCTTTAGTTAGGATTTTACTGTTTTTCCTTTTAGGCCCACAGTCTGTGTTAGTCGAGTCTGTAAAAATTCTAAGGGCATTTTGGTCTTTTCTATTTTATTTCGGCGTCTGTAAAAAACCCTAAGGGTAAATTGGGTTTTTCCCTAGTTTATTGGGCTGCCTATAAATAGGGCCACAATCCCTAGGGTTAGTGGAACTCACTCAATTGAAAATTCGAGTTCTATTTCTCAGAAATCCTCTTCCCTGTTCAAGATCTACCGCCACCCAGAAATTCTGCGCCTCCATTTTTCTCGCCATCATCTATAGAGTCCCATCACTGTTTTGCTTCGACGCATCGCTAGGATTCATGTGGCAGGGCCTTGCACGGCTGGCAGGCTGTGTGCACAGAGCCGGCATGTGGCGCAGTGCGTGTCTCTCATGTGTGGGAAGCAGCGCTCACTTGGCGGCTTCGGTGCTTGTGCACGCAGCAGCAGCAGTACACCTCGAGTGCTTCGGCGGGGTGGCATGAGTTGGTAGGCTTCGCAGCGGCTTCGCTGGAGCCCCGTGCGGCAGGAGGTGCTTCACAGTCCGACGCATGGACTCGGTTCCCTGCTGCGGCTCGTGGTCTTCGATGGAAGGAGCTGGCGCAACAGCAGCATAGTGCGGCGGCATGAATCGGCGAGCGCATGCACACAGTGCGTTCAACGGAACGCATGAATAGGAGACAAATTGTTGCACAATAATTACTTTTCTCGATTTCCATGCACTACTTTATTTCTGAATATTCTGGAATATATGGATTATCTCCTAGCACATTTAATTGACTGCATCTAGTTGTTTTTAAAGGCTTCAAATATTGTGCTTGATCCTTTTCATGAACCGCTTGTGATTTGGGATTGTCTGAGCACATATTTAATCATCTGCACATATTTTAACTGATTAAATGCTTGAGTATTGTTGATGAGTTGATTTGTGCTGTTTGAAATGCCTATGAGTTAAATGATATTTTAATATGCCTTTAAGCACTATGGTGGTGTCTCTTCGATTAGGACACCGATCATTTTTAGGCTAGATTATTTTCATTACTTGTGATTTGTTCGGTTGTTTGTCTGTTGAGGTGTGTTGGGTGTTGGGAGAAGGCCATTGATTCATAAGAATTTTTTTAGGTGCCCATTCATCCCCTCTAGTCGCTATTCTTGGTCCTACATGCAGTCTATGACCGGTGGGGCCTAGGTGAAATAGGACGTTGCGCCTCCATATGAAAACGTTTTGATTTTGAATCGTTGGCTACCTGACGCCATTTGGACTTCCGAGGACGTCTTGTCAAGTGTCGCAAACTTTAATTGCTTGGCTTGGCCCGAGGCCAGGCTCTAAAGCCAGGCCCCGGAGCCCTGAAACCCGAAGGGACCATTTTACAGTGTCATTTGCCTCAAGGTGCACGCATCCCTTCTGTTGATAGCAAAAAATGGCATTAATGGTCAAGATTGTCAAAATATCAATTTTGGTAATTTGGGCCAAAAATACACAAGTCCTGGTACAGGCTGAAGCCCTATAGTGCCGAAGGCCCATCAAACATTGGGTTTCGGAGGCCTTTCGTGGCCTGCTAGCTTCGGCCTAAAGGCCCTTTGGAGGCCTGCCTCGCCGAAGCTTCGGCCCAAGGAGCAGGCTTCAACAGGCCTGCGGAAGGCCCACTTCGGGCTGGCTTCGGAGATAGAGTTTGAGTTTGATTCTGGTTGTTTTTATCCCTAAACTTGATTAGGCTGAATCCTACCAGATTAGCTTTAGAGATAAGAAGACAAGCCCCTATAAATATAGGGGTGAGGCCGGTTCATCAGACCCCCAACACAAATCAACTTCAAACCCTAGTTTGAACCGTACCTTTACTTTCATTTATTTTACTATACTACCTTCATGGGTTTTCTTGGAAGCCCTCCACCAACCACTTAAAATGGTGGTAAGCTTTTCTACTTCGCTCGTGAAGTACCCGATAATCTACGTAACAGATTGCTATCGCCTTGTTACTTCGCCTGTGAAGTATTCATTAATCTACGTAACAGATTGCTACCTTCGTTTCTCTACTGCAATACTTAGTAAATTTGGTCCATAGGCCGAATTGGCACTTGATCTCTGTTCTGTTGCAGGTTTTCACACTCGGATCCATCACGCTGTTGTCGGTCTAGTCAAGTTCGCACGCTAGAGAGCTCTGCTGCAGGCTTCATCACGCCTACACTTCACGCCGGACGAAGTCATGCTATCGTGTTGCGTTGGAGTATTTTGGTCATGTCAGATACTTCGCACTGAACCCTATCGTTCGGAGGTGATTTCACATCGAGATTTGTTCAGAGCCTGCCTTCGGATAGATCGATCCGAACGCTCACTACTACAAACTGTCACTGTAGTGGCGTTGGGCAAAACCACTGTAGTGGCGGGCCATTAGATGCCCGCCACTAGAGTTGCTGGTGCTGACGGCAGCACCAGCGCCCGCCACAACTGCTGGTAAAGTAGTGGCGGTCGGTGATGACGTCAGCCCGGACCGCCACTAATGTACCAATAGCAGTGGGGGGCGCTGGTGCTGCCCGCCGCTGCTAAGATGGCCGCCACTAAAGTAATGATGACATCACTTGCGACCGCCACTACTATTCTAGCTATAAATGCGCAGCGTCTTCCTCCCCGAGCTCTACTGGAGTTTGCATTCAATTTTGTCCGTACAATGGCGACAAAAATCTAGATAAAGAGGGGGGAGGCTTTGTTTTCGTTTCTTTTGAAGGATTTCATTCTAGGAGGTAAATCCATGCCGAATCTCACATTTATTTTGTATTTAATCATGTATACAATGAGTTATTATCGTTTTTCTAATTTAGGGTTTGTGAATAGAAATTTTCAAATAATCTTCCATTTACGGTGTTACCTTCTCCCAAATGAACAAATATGACCCTCCTCACAATTATTCATCACTTGTATATTGATTTACGTCATTTTAATCTCTTTTTTAATTTGATTTATGATTATAGATCTAGAGTTATGTTGTTTGGAGAGAGAGAAACCAATATAGTTAATTTATTTAATAATTTTTTCTGCTTAATAAGTAGTTTTAATTAAAGCATTGAGGATTTTTAATTAATGTTGTTATGAGCGATAATAAATCAATATATTTTCAATTTTTAATTAATGTTGTTATTTCTAAGGCTACTATATACTAATCCTCAAGTTCATGCATCCGGTTGAAGACCAACATTAGATTCTACAATTCCTTTTACAGGCCTATGATGCAAATAGTAATTGAGTTATCTCATGTATGTCATCAAGCCGTGCGACACATCCATTCCTGTCAACAACTTCTTCTTTCTCGTGTTGCTGACAGGGAATGGATGTGCTCACGGTTCCATGGCAGCCATGAACATTTTGAAAAGCAACACAAAATATGCTGAGGCCTCAACAACATTGTGTTCAGTTTACTACTGCTATTATTTCTAAGGCTACTATATACTAATCCTAAAGTTCATGCGTCCGGTTGAAGACCAATATTAGATTCTGCAATTCCTTTTAGAGGCCTATGATGCAAATTGTTATTGAGTTATCTCATGTATGTCATCAAGCCGTGTGAAACGTCCATTCCTATCAACAACTTCTTTCTCGTGTTGCTGACAGGGAATGGGCGTGCTCACGGTTCCATGGCAGCCATGAACATTTTGAAAAGCTACACAAAATATGCTGAGGCCTAAACAACACTGTGACTAGTTTACTACCGCTATTATTTCTAAGGCTACTATATACTAATCCTCAAGTTCATGCATCTGGCTGAAGGCCAACATTAGATTCTGCAATTCCTTTTAGGGGCCTATGATGCAAATTGTTATTGAGTTATCTCATGTATGTCATCAAGCCATGAGACACATCCATTCCTGTCAACAATTTCTTCTTTCTCGTGTTGCTGACAGGGAATGGATGTGTTCATGGTTCCATGGCAGCCATGAACATTTTGAAAAGCAACACAAAATATGCTGAGGCCTCAACAACATTGTGTTCAGTTTACTACTGCTATTATTTCTAAGGCTACTATATACTAATCCTCAAGTTCATGCATTCGGTTGAAGACCAATATTAGATTCTGCAATTCCTTTTAGAGGCCTATGATGCAAATTGTTATTGAGTTATCTCATGTATGTCATCAAACCATGTGACACGTCCATTCCTATCAACAACTTCTTTCTCGTGTTGCTGACAGGGAATGGGCGTGAACATGGTTCCATGGCAGACATGAACATTTTGAAAAACAACACAAAATATGCTGAGGCCTCAACAACACTAGAGAGAGAAAACAAGACAACATCCTAACTTTAGGATTAATATGACATCAGACCTTTTTTGCATAACCAAAATTCTGATACATTAGCCTCTTCATATGAATAGTTTATCTATGGCGGAAGAAGGACGTTCCATCGAGGAGCTCATCTACGAGTCTCCCGCAAAAACAAATAAAGAGGGTTCATCTAAAGGATCCTCCGATAGCGAATCTTCGTACCACTCTCCGGAGAATGAACATCCAATGGAGCCTAGGAAGAAGAAAACGAGAGAAGACGCCGATGAGGATTACATTCCTGAAGCTCAAGCGGAGGTAATTATTACGTTAGTAACAAGTCAGAGCAGCTTCTAACCGAGGATTACATTCCTGAAGCTCACATTGTCTATCATCGTAGGATCATCCAAAGCGAGGAAGCAAGCGTCGATTATTCCAAGTCGAGAAAAGAACAACTATTGTCCCAGCTATTGAGTCAGCTGAGCGAACAGATGTTGAGCCCGCTGCCACAACATCGTCTGCAAATGCGAAGAGGAGAGGGAAACGGGAGAAGAACAAGCTACATACAGCTATCTATGAGGTTGAAGAAGTGCATGTTGATGGGGCTCCAAAGAAGCCAAAAGAAATCACAGCGAAGTGGCGTAACGACTGTGGATGTCTCGCCAGGGAGCGATGTAAGATAGTTTGGAAAAATTGGAAGACTGTCCCTGAAGCTACAAAGAACGAATTGTGGCAGCATATAAAAGCGCATTATAAATTCCCAGAAGACCGCTTAGAAGACGCTAAAGCTGCCACATTGAAGACTATCGGGAAGGCTCTCCGTACATTTAGGACTAAACTGAACACACAATACCTTCAGAAAGATGAGTCGCCACTCAACGACTACGGCTTTATAACGCCAAATGAATGGAATGAATTCAAAATGCAGCATTGCTCCGAAGAAGCCAAACAAGAGAGCATAATGTTCAAAGAACTTAATAAGAAGAATAAGTTCCCCCATAAACTTGGGCCAGGTGGATATAAGGCTAAGGAGGATGAGTGGAGTAAAAAGGAGGAGGAGGACCGTGCGGCTGGGTTACCTGAACAGTTTTCAGGTGCTGATCAGCGCACTAAGAGATGGCTCCTAGGTCGAGCTAAAAAAACACCCGAGGGCCAATATATGCTCTCCGACTCACGGACTAGTGAAGTATTCCAGAAAGCACAGGAAATCGCTGAGTTGGAGAAGACTGGAAAGTTCAAGCCCGAGGGATGTAATGACCAGCTTACATCTGCTCTCGGAAACGAGGAACATCGAGGGCGCACCCGAGGTGTCTCTTCTATAGCACCCTGGAAAAATACTTTCAAGAAACAGGAGGGTGCCACATACAAGAAGCGTCAAACACGCACAGACGACGCCGCAGAGCGCCGTGCAGAGTGGGAGCGACACTTTTTTGAATTTATTAACGAGAATCCAAACATAATGCAGGCTGCAGCTGGACAAATAATTGTGCCAGAGGTACGACTCGACGTACCAAGCAGTGTTGGCTCAGTACAAGACAAATTTCCTGTAAATTATATTAAAGAGGACACACCCTGCAGCCTGCATGTACCGATAGGGCGCAAAGGGCATTCCCAAGAGGCTGCACGAGGCATTGCTATGCCTGGGGATTTATTTCACAATCGGCCTATTCCTGCTGACTATACCAAGGTTCAGGTCAATGAGATCACCAACGACAGATTTATTAATGACCCCTTGGATCTTCCAATGCCTGATGAGGGGATTGAGACAATCGGAGATGCTCTAAATAACTTTGTCCTATGGGCGAGCCGAGATATCAAATTACTGCAGACAAGTTCTCAGAGTAAATCACCTATTGTCTCATCACAATCCCCCACATATCTTTCATCTCAGGATGTGCAAAATATAGGATCATTATCACCTGTTGATGAGCGTGAAATAGAGGAAAAGGCAGAGGAAGAGCCAGTGCCCAATAAAGTGGCAGAAGTGATAGAATCGAAAGTGACTTCTGATCCTCAAGTGACAAAGCTAGTGCCAGTGCTTGAGCCCACTGATGAGCCCAACACAAATGTGTCAGAGCCAGATCAAATGCCAGTGCTAGTTCCGACTGAGCCTCAAGTGCCAGTTCCGGCTGATCCTCAAGTGCCAGTGCTAGTTGCTGCCGAGCCTGAAAAACAAGATGCATGCCCAAAGCCAGCAATCCACAAGATAACTGTTCAAGCTGGGCAGTGTTCTGCGCTGAAATCTGAGATGCATAAATTTTTTAATACTTTGGGGCAAACACGTTCTATGCCCGAAGCGGCTCCCATAAAGGCTCCAGTACAAAAGCATGCGGGCTCACTTTCTGTTGATAAGAGGACCTACGGAGACGAGGATTATATCGAATACGAACCAGGCAAACCATTATTACCCCAAGGAGTACTTAATTGTATGCCTTGGACGATGAAAACATTTCATGACTGGTACCTCGAAGCGTCTTCGTTAGGTGTAACACAAATAGAACTGACGGTTCCACAAGAAATATTCAACTGCCCAGAGTTTAAGCTTGCACTATTTTTCGACGACTTCCATCGGATGTTTTGACTGAAGCGAACCGACATCACAAGCATGATGCTCTGGTGCATGTAAGTACTTTATACTTTGTCAATACAAAGAAAAAATAAATAATGTCTTATATTGACTATTGTTTTATAACATATGCAGTTGTAATTCACGCGGTGACGAGTCTAAATTGTATGGGTACCTAAACCCGTCATTAATAAGCCAAAGTGCGCTGAACCCGACACTAAACCAGAATGATAGCAAGTACTGGACTGCGGGTAAGAAAAAATTTCAAAGAAAGATGTTCAATAAAGACGAAGACAAACTTAAGAAGAACAAAAGGAGTTGTGCCGCATTGTATATTGCGCGGTGCATGTATCAATGGAAGGACAGAGAAATTATATGTGGGGCATATAACTTTAAGTAAGTATACCCACTATATCCACTTAAACACGTTTTATCGATTATGAAACTAACATAATCATATATTACTTCTTTCGATAGTGATCATTGGATTGCATTTCTGATATACCCAAAAAGCTCAAGGGTTTATGTGCTCGACTCGCTCGACAAACCCAAAAAAGAATATCAAGATATATTAAATGTTATTCAGAGTGCACATAGATACTACGTGGAAAAGTTAGGTGGCCCACATGATCCACAGAGGCCGAAAGAAATGCTTATCAGAACCAACTTTCCGGTAATATTATATTTTTAAATTTGTTAATTCAATTGATAAAGCCAAACTATATATCGTTCTAACTTTGTCTATTTTGAAGTGTCACAAACAATCTCTTGGTTCTGTGCATTGTGGCTACTATACTTGTGATTTCATTAGCAATAACTTAGGAAAGTTTGGGCGGACAGTATCTGAGGATACTAAAGAAGTAAGTTGATTTCTTGTGTGTTAATCTAATATAACTTGCAGCGTATGTACTTATATTTTACGTATGCAGGCGTCAGGTCCATCAACCGTTGCCGAGAAGAGCCAACTCTCTGAATCACAAATGTACGAAATCGTATCAAGGATGTGCCGCTTCACGATGCATGAGATTCTTCATGAGCTTGGAGTATTTTTCGATCCTGAGAGTGAAGTGGCCAATCATCCAACTCTGTATGATTGGGTCGGAAGAATGAAAAGGCAAACCAATTAAGATATGAGTTAGCCTTCCAAGAAAACATAAACCGCATGAGCATGTATTTGTGAAACAATGAATTGTGTTGATGGATGTTTATTGTGAAACATAAACCGGAAGAATGTAAACATTGTGAATTTTTGAAAATTGATGAGATTGATGGTTGTTGTGTTGATGAGTTGTTGTTGTGGATGTGTATGTGGATATGTGGATGTTTTGCTGCTGTGTATGTGGATATGTGGATGTTTTGCTGCTGTGTATGTGGATATGTGGATGTTTTGCTGCTGTGTATGTGGATGGCTGTGTGAAGCATATAATTTCTGTGTTTTGGTTTGTGGGATCACAGCATTCTGTGTTATGGCTTATACACAGCAGTGGCGGGCAGATGAGGTAGCTTGCCTGTTACTGCTGTTGACATAGTGGTGGCGGGCGTGCTGACATCATCTGCCCGCCACTGCTGTTGACATAGTGGTGGCGGGCGCGCTGACATCATCTGCCCGCCACTGATATTGATAATAGCAGTGGCGGGCCGATGAGGTCAGCGCGCCCGCCACTGCTGTTGACACAGCGGTGGCGGGCGCTCTGACCGCCACTGCTAACCAGCGATAGCAGTGGCGTTAGAGCAGTGGCGGACTGGATGCCCGCCACTATAGGTCGATTTTGCCCGCCGCTACAGTGTCGCTTTGTAGTAGTGGCTGAAGGTTACCTTCGGCGAGACCCTTCGCACCAAACACCGAAGGCCTCCCTTCGGTGAACCCTTCGCACGATACACTTCGAATCAGTTAGGCTCCGATCAGCTGACTGATTTGTTTATTTTATATATTTCTTTTTAGCTAATTGGATTATTTGCTTGTGATCTGATTACCTGGCGATTCCATCACCCTTTCCACTGTTAAGAGTTGTCGGAACGTGACATTAGTGTTGTGTTACGCTTAGGATGGTTCCTAAGTATCAACACACTTTTGGATCATCGAACTGACCCAAGTGCGAGGGCACATTTTCGTGTCAACACACTTTTTGGCGACTCCGCTGGGGAAGGCTACGCCAACATGATGATTACATCTACATCGGCCACGGGTATGTCTATGACGATTACTACGTCTACATCACCGATGGATCTGATGGGGGGTGCAGATATCGACAACCGCAACATCATGATGCCTACCCTTGAAGATGTCCCCGAAGAAGACCGGGCAGAGATCGAGGCATAGATGAAAGCTGAGAAACCAAGTCGAAATGTGCCTTGGTTTCAAGTCTGTGATGAGTGATTGACAAGTTCTCTTCTCAGCAAAGGGGTCCCTCCGGAGGAGTTCGGTGATTGCTGGCTGCAGCTGTGCAGTGGAGTGTGTCTGTCGGAGGGGTCCAGTAGAGCACGATGACATGTGTATCGAAGGGTTCGGTACTTTGGGCGATACACCGGAGTGTGTACCTAAGGTTGTTTACTAGAGAGGTCTCTAGCGTACTGGAAACACTTGTCTGTTTGTTGGTGGTGCAAAGGTGACTTTGGAGGCGACGGACGGTTCGCAGCAAGTGAACCTGGGTCAAGCGGGAGGCCTGATGCTAGGCGAGCGGGGAGCTCGGTCACGAAGGCTGCATGGGGTCAAGGTTGATCCTCGGGTCAAGGCGCGCCAATCGAAGGCAGAATGTGCAGAGGGTGGCTCTGGCTGAAGATACCCCGAGGCAAAGTCCTCGGAGGCGAGGCACTTCGAAGGGTGCTCCGGAAGGAGTAACTTCGGAGTATGGTGGTCAAAGTCCTCAGCATTGAGGCAATGCGTTCGAAGTGTGCTCTGGATGGAGGCACTCGAAGTGACACTTGACAAAGGTCTCATAAGTCAAGGTGCATTGAAGGCATGGTCCGAATAAGGGTCTTTATAGAGTGTGCTCGGAGCTGAGACACTGCGAAGGGGTGCTTATGGATATGCTTCATACGGAGGCCTTGGATGGAGGGACTTCAGAAGGTGGTGAAGGCACTCTGAAGGTGGGGCTTCGGAGTGTGGCTGACTTGAGGAACTTCGCCCATGCTGTGCTTCGATACACAAACGGACGAAGTTCGAGCTGGGAGTAGCTGCAAAGCGTGGTGGTCCACTCTGGAGGTGATGGAGCGAAGGCTCAAGTGCTTTGACGGCTTCGGCTCAAAACTGTCACTGTATCGAAGACAATCTTCGGTGAAGCGAAGGGCTACGGGTTCAAAGCTTGTCACCGAAGCTTCTGCACACCTCGTGTGTGAAGGGGGCTTCAGAAGATTCCAACTGTACAAAGGCTAATCGTGTCTGCTCTGCAAAAGCTGATGTTGTCTCCTCTGTGAAGCTAACAAAAGAAGCCTCCAGAAAAGTACACTACCATCTGTACCCCCTTGTCTGGCTGAGACAAAAACAATGTAAACCCTAGGGGTAAAGTAGTCTATTCACATGGCTTAGTAGGGCCTATAAATAGTGAAGGCTGGCTAGGTCTAGGTATCACTTTGAGCAGACATTTTTAGAACTCTAGAGCTAGCCGACTCATCTGTGTACTCAGTTCTATGAGTCTTTTGTGTTCCCTGTTCATGCAATGAAATCTTCATTTTGTTCTTCATCTGTTGCTTGAACTTGTATCTGCATTTTGCACTGCATCTGTTGATTTCTCTGTGCTACACTTTGTTCTGTTCTACTCAGAGTTTTTGCTCTGTTTCTATTTGAGCGAAGCGTGAGAGTGTTCTATGCTTGCGATTTGTGTGTATCTCTTAGTGTGAGTTCGCTCTATGTAAACTAGAGGCAAAGTCCTCACTGTTTACTAGCGAAGCACTCTTCGAAGGATTCACTCGAGGCCAGTTTTTTCTTCCTCAGTCGAAGTCCTTATTACTGTTTGTTTTGTTTGTTGTCTTTCCTTCGAAATATGAAGCCTAGTACCAGTTGCTGGTGCGAAGTCTCTAGTCAAAGTCCTTAGAGAGAAACCCTCTCCTGCGAAGAGTGAAGTGCGAAGCCTGCTCGAAGGCACCATGTGTGTGGAGCATGCACTAACCTAGTAGAGGTGTTTTTGGGTTTGTGGGTGAGAGCGAAGTATTCTTGACTTCAAACTTTTACTCTTTGTGAAGCCTGGTTTCGGAGCTGTAAAATACCTCCGAACCAAACCTCCGAAGGGTGTGTTCGAAGCCTATTCCGTAGGAGACTATTTTAAAACAGAAGGCTATTTTTAGCCTAAAATTTTAAAAGCTCCCATTCACCCCCTCTGGTCGCCCTTTTCGGTCCAATAATTGGTATCAGAGCAGGTTAAGATCACCAGTTGACCATAACCAGTTTTGTGATTTGTTGGTGACATGGACAGAGTTAGTAAAATACCTTTGTTCGATGGGACTGATTTTGTTTATTGGAAGGTGCGCATGGAGGCTTACTTGCTAAGCCAAGGAAATGCAATTTTGGATATTGTGGACTCACAATACTGCATCCCTGAAACCCGCACCACTCAGAGAGAAAAAGATCAGTATAATTCTAACTCCAAATCTAGAAATATACTGTTCATTGGCTTGAGTAGGAGTGAGTTTGATAGGGTTCAACACCTAAGGACAGCTAGGGAGATTTTGACTACACTCACTATTTTTCATGAGGGCTCTACTCAGATTAAGGCTAGGCGCCAGAGCACATACAATCAACAGTATCAGCTGTTTGTGCAAGGCCCTGGCGAATCTATAGATGTCATGTTTTCTCGCTTTGATGCAATAGTGAGTAACTTGTGGTCCAATGGGACGCTTGTTTACAATGACCATGATATGGCTATCAAGCTTCTCTATGCTCTTGATCATAGCATATTTGAAGTGAAGATATCCAACATTGAGGAGTCCACGGGATATGACACATTGACCTATGATGAGCTCTTCAGCAAGCTAAAGTCCACAGAGATAGCCAAGGGGTCTCTTGCAGTGCACAAAAACTCTTTGCCACAACCATTAGCACTAGTTTCTGGCTCTAGCCATGGCACCACTGCAGAACCAAGCACATCTGGCACTTGTGTTCTTCCAGGTGGTTTTGCTTTGTCCTCCCTAGTCTCTGTCACTAAGGAGCATGTGGATACTCTGGATGATGAAGAGCTTTCTCTCATTGCCAGGAGGTTCACCCGTTTTCACAATGAGAGACGGGATCAGAGGAGAAGTGGCTTTAGTGGTTGTTTTGAGTGTGGTGACACTTATCACATCAAGGCCAATTGTCCTAAGCTCAAGAGGAGAGATGAGAGTGAGCACCCTAAACACCATAAGAAGGAGAGGAAACCCTTTGTAAAGGGTAAGCACGACAAGGTGGCTAAGAGGGTAGCCAAGGCCGCTTCTAGAGCATTTGTTACTACACTCAGCGACATCGACACTTCCTCAACTGAGGAGTCAAGCCCTGATGAGGAGGAAGAGTCTCTAATGAAAGAGGAGAAGAAGGAGAAGAAGGCAAGGGATTTCACCGGCCTTTGCTTCATGGACGACATCACTCACAGCGGCGATGAGCTTGACTCATCTGAGGTACCTCTATCCTATGACCAGCTTTCAATTAAAGTAGATGAACTGAATGAAGTAGTTTTTGGTCAGGATAGATTACTTGTTCAGGCTTCTAGAGATAGAAAGACCTAAGACTCAGGCTAGAATCTATTTTTACTGATTATGCCATGCTTAAGTCTAAAATTGATGATGCTGAATGTGAATCTTGCACTGTTGTCATGAGTGAGCTTGCTTAGTTGCGTTCTGTGCATGCTCAAACTATTGATAAGCTTGAGACTACACAGAAGCAGGTTTTGGTGGTGGAGTATAGACCTATTTCTTCTGATGCTTGTTCGAATTTTCCTTTATTGATTGATAGCATTAATTTAAGAGACAAACATGTTACGGAGTTAGAGGCTAGATTGGAGAGTGCTAAGTGTTCGAAGGATGTGCAGCCTGCTTGTTCCACATACATCACCCTTAAGGACCAACTCAGTTTTGCTAGAGGGCGAGTAGAAAAACTCATGACTAAGAATGAATACCTTCTTTCTGTGGTTAACAAATGCACTGAGGGAAAGGGTATGATAGATTTTCTCTTGTCCAAGACCAAGATGTGTGCTGACAGGGCAGGGTTAGCTCTAGGATTGGGTTCTGAGAGAGTCCCTTCAGAAAGTTAGAACAAAACTGTTTTTACCTCACCCACTACCTTAGAGAAAGAAAGAACCCATTTAGACACTCCATCAGCCAAAAAGCCTACCCAAACTCCAAAGAAAACCACTCCTCATGCCAAGAAAATTGCTCCCAAGAAGAACCCTTTGATGAAACCCAAGGAGCCTGTGAGAATTGCTCCTATGACCCATGAGAGTACCCCTAGGAGAGTATTTCATTGTTCTTACTGTCAGCAGGTGGGTCATTTGATTGGGTTCTATTTCTATCGCATCAAGGATGAGTGACGTTCTCAGACGTTGAGATTCCAGGACATGCATTACCCACCTCTAGGTATGCATGAGTCTGAGTTTTACTCACGTCCTGTTTACGAGGCTCCCCGATCTTCTTGGAGAAGCTTTGCCCCTCGTGGTGTTCACCATGTTCCATATGGTGTTAGACCTCGTGTTAGTAGCTTTGTGCCTCGACAGGTTGGGAGACCTCATCATGCATCTAGGTTACATCATGTAGGTAGACCACGCACTTTGCATCACTCTATTTTACCTGTGCGTAGACAGTCTACTTTTACTGTGCCTACTGCTCGTATCTCTTAGTGCTGGATGCCTCGTCATGTTTTCACTCACCCCAGCACTGAGTGATCGAGGTTCTCTCTTTTTGTGTAGGCATCAGACCGAGGCTTGGAGGGCATGTGGATCATGGACTCCGGTTGTTCGCGCCATATGACCGGAAATGCAGCATGGTTCTCCAGCCTCACCACAACCAAGCAAAAGGAACAAATCACCTTCAGCAAAAATCGAAGGAGTAGAGTGAAAGGTTAAGGTGTGGTAAGAATCAACTCGAATTTCACTCTCAAAGATGTTGCTTTGGTTGAAAATTTGGGATACAATTTGCTCTCTGTATCTCAATTGCTTGATGAGGGCTTCAAAGTGCGATTTCATCGCAATACTTCGCAAGTAGTCAATTCTGATGGCATTTTGGTTTGTAAGATCTTTAGAGTAGGAAGAGTTTTTGGAGTAGATTTTTCTGAGTCATCTGGTTCTTCTCACTACCTTGTTGCACATTCGTCTTCTGAGCTTTGGAAGTGGCATAGGAGACTGGGGCATAGGAGCTTTGAGTTGCTCGCTCGACTGAGTACCCTAGGACTGATCCGAGGATTGCCCAAGCTCAAGTTTGAGAAGAATTTGGTTTGCGCTCCTTGTCAACATGGCAAAATGATTTCCGCTTTGCACTCACCAGTCACTATGGTGATGACTGAACAATCCGGAGAACTTCTCCATATGGACACTGTTGGTCCTTCTCGGGTTAGTTCTTTAGGCGGCAAGTGGTATGTACTTGTTATTGTCGATGACTTCTCTCATTACTCTTGGGTCTTCTTTCTAGCCAGCAAGGATGAAGTGTTTTCACACTTTTGGAGCTTGGCTCTGAGACTTTTTACTGAACTCCCTGGTGCATTAAAATTCATTCGAAGTAATAATGGCACCGAGTTCAAGAACATTCTCTTTGTTGACTTTTGCATGGATCATGGCATAGAACATCAATTCTTTGCACCACGGGTTCCTCAACAGAACGGTGTTGTTGAGAGGAAAAACCGCACTTTGATTGAGATGGCTAGGACGATGCTCGATGAGCACAAGAATCCTAGAATGTTCTGGGCTGAGACCATGAACACTGCTTGTTACATCTCAAACCGAATTTTCTTGCACTCAATTTTGAATTTGACTTCTTATGAGCTGCGTTTTGGGAGACAGCCCAAAGTTACTCATCTTCGGGTATTTGGCCGTCGATGCTTTATCCTAAAATGTGGATTTTTTGACAAATTTGAGTCGCGTTCTTCTGACGGGATCTTCTTGGGTTACACTAATCATGGTCATTCTTATCGTGTTTTCAATTTGGAAACTAACACTGTCATCGAGTCATGTGATGTGACTTTTGATGAAAAAAACCCCTGTGTTTGCTCTTCTTTTGAACATGCCAATGAACACGATATGGAGCTGTTGGGGGAAAATATTTCATCTTCCAGAAGTCAAGGATACTTCCATGTTAATACAAACAAAAGAAACGAAGTCAAAAACTTTGATCTCCAATGATCCTAAAAGCATCAAGGTTTTGTTGTATTCAGAGTCCTGTACAGCGGAGACCTCCATCAAGGCTTCAGCGTGACGAAGCCTCCCAAAGCCTCTTCACCCTAAGAGGTGTTGCCAGCGAGTATAGAAGAAATTAGTCTTTTACACTTTTACCCCCAAGAAGAATATTAAACAGTATCTTCTTAGTCGGTTGTAATTAGAGGGTAAAGAAGTCTTTTCCCTTTGTATTCGGTCTATAAATACCCCTCTTCACTCTGTAAAGGGCATGGAATACTCAGATATTCAATACATACTTCGAACTATCTCAGGCTATTATCCATATTCAGAGGCTTGGAATAGTTTACTTGAACAAGCACTTCATTTGTTACACACTTAATTTCTTAAACATGTTAGCGTAATCTTTTACGCCAACAGTTGGCACCATCTGTGGGGAACCTAGTACAAAAACTTCGTTCTCTACCAATCTTTTTCTAAAGCCATGCCTCCTAAACGGAGCCTAGGCACTAGTCCCCTTCGGAGGTCCTCTCGAACCTCTGGGTTGAGATCTTCGAATACTGTCGAGGTCGGAGGACCTTCTGTAGTCCCCCCACTGACTCCCGAAACAAATACTCTTCCTCGAACATACGAAGCCCCTCTAGGGACTTCGTCTATGCTTCGAACCGACGAAGCCTCTCATGTGGCTCCAGCTGTGCTCTGAACTGACCTGTTCAGTTCTCAAGACCTGGAAGTCCCCTCCGGAAGAAATGAACATCGTCCTGACGATGTGGCGACCTAGATGGCCCATCTTCAGGCTGAGATGGCAAGGTGGAGGTAGGAAGCCACAGACAGGCTTCGTCCCCAAGATACTCCTATCATTCCGAAGGTGCCCTAAGATGATGACCTCACATTTTATCCAGAAGCCCCCGAGATTCTAAGAAGCACTGAGAATGCTTCTTTTTATAATGAATCTCTGCTACACCCTGACTTGCAAAAGGTGTGCTTCGACCCAAAGTTTAAAACTTCGAAGCTCTGTAAGTACTCCGAAGAAGAAGATCTAGGAGAATTTTCCCATTCATATGCTTTAGCAATCAAAGCTAGCAGAGGGGTTCAAAATACAATGGCGAAATGCTTCCCCCTTGCGCTTGAAGGAGTCGCTCTGCGTTGGTTCTGGTCTTTGAAACCAGGATCAATTAAGTCTTGGGAAAAGCTAAGGAAGAAGTTCATAAGCAACTTCCAAGGTACATTTGTGCCCCCTATGTACACTAGAAGTCTTTTTCAGGTGAATCAGCAACCTGGAGAAACTTTGCGGTAGTTTTTTAAGCGCTTTGCTCATACGAAGTTGCAAATAAGAGGACTGTCTACATCATCTGTGGTCGATGCGGCTCAGGAAGGAGTCACAAATGCAGGCCTCCTCGACAAGCTTCACCGGAAGCATATTTCCTCAGTAGCACAATTAATGGCTTTCTTTGAGGAATATGCTAGGTCGGAGGAAGGATGGCTCCGAAGGACGGCTTCGTCTCCGCCAACCATCCTACGGATTCCAGGCTCCGGCTTGTTAGGATCCGTAGAAGAGTCTAAGGACTTTAAAAAGAAACAAATCTTCGGCCCCCGGGTACGAAGTATCTGTAAAAGAGCCGAAGGTGGCCACCCTACGGATTCCAGGCTCCGGTTTGTTAGGATCCGTAGAAGAGTCTAAGGACTTTAAAAAGAAACAGATCTTCGGCCCCCGGGTACGAAGTATCTATAAAAGAGCCGAAGGTGGCCACCCTACGGATTCCAGGCTCCGGCTTGTTAGGATCCGTAGAAGAGTCTAAGGACTTTAAAAAGAAACAGATCTTCGGCCCCCGGGTACGAAGTATCTGTAAAAGAGCCGAAGGTGGCCATCCTATGGATTCCAGGCTCCGGCTTGTTAGGATCCGTAGAAGAGTCTAAGGACTTTAAAAAGAAGCAGATTTTCGGCCCCCGGGTACGAACTATCTATAAAAGAGCCGAAGGTGGCCACTCTACGGATCTCAGGCTTCGGCTTCGTAAGATCCGTACAAGAGTCTAAGCACTTCAATAAATAAATAAATAAATAATAATACAAATTGTTTCAAAGAAGCGCAAGGTAGTGATACCAAAGTACGGGTGATAAGTGCAATACGAAGCATCTGGTCGTTCGGCACATCATTGTGCCTGGTGAACCCTTTTCCAAAATAAAGGATCCACCACCCACAAGGAGGGGTAGGAGGATAGGAACCACGCAAGATACTTTCGGAGCATTTCACATTAAGTAATCGTACTTTTACATAAAGAAAAGTTTTGGTCCAAGCCTAGGAAAAATCGAAGACCCTGTCGGCATCCGGAGCGACCCCTCCGGCTGCTCTGTCCGTTAGAGCTCGAAGCTGTCGGTTTGGTCCTCTTCATTCGAACGCTTCTCTTCTTCTTAGAGGCTCATAGTTTCTTTCGCTCCTCTTGAAGCTTGGCCCACGTCAGGAGCCTTTCGGAGTTAGCCTCCGTAGGGTCTTCAGTCTGGTACTCCGAGTCGGACCAGTTCATATGTTCAGAAGACGAGGATGCCTTCTCCTTCTCCTCTTCTTTAATATAAGCTAAGACCTCTTGAGAAATTTCAAGGCTTATCTCCCCTCGATCTCCGCGAGGAACAGAGAAGCGAGAGCGGCGGTAGGGCCTTATGCTCTCGAGGCTTGCCCACTCCTTTCGGAGCTCATCGGTAATTTCCAGTATTTCGAGGTCAGGGCTCGAAGGGCACGACAAAACCTAAAAAGAGCAGAACACCCAAAACAAGCTTCTTGTTTATAGCTTTTCCATTAATAAAAGAGGCTTTACAGGACTTCGTGTACATAATAACCCTAAAAGCTAGACCTGCGGGTCGGTTGGTGGAGCAGGAATGACCGGAGCTGGCGAGGAAGGAAGTGGTGGCCTTGTTTGCGTCTGCTTCTGCCGGCGGGCCTCGTAAATCCAAGCTTTGCCCGCAACCTTGTGGTCTGTCTTCCAAGTTGATCGGAAGGCTTCCCAGGCCAAGGCTACATCCGAAGATGGGCGCAGCAAGTCGTCGGAGGCGAAGCTTCCAGGGGTCGAACCCCCGACTGAGCCGAGGGGGATCTGAAGAGACTCGAGGTGACGAAGAACCCCGATGCCAGCGCACTGCCCGGAGATTTCTCCGTACCGGACGCCGGAGTTCATCATCAATGATGAGGCCACTTGGATCCTTTTCAGCTTCCGGTCGAGGGGTTCGTGGGTCGCAGTAGAAGACGAGGGGCACATAGTGCCGAAGTACTCCAAGGTACCCTGAAGGGCTTCCAAGGTACGTTCCGCCATACTAGCGTTCTTCTTCTCCGCTGCTTCCAGCCCCGCAGCAGTTGCAGATACCTCGGCCACCTGGAGTATTAAGGAGCTCTTCTGGGCCATCTCCTGGCTAAGAGCTCCTTGGAGCTCCACCAGCTGAGCACTCGAAGCGGCCGCCGCTTGACGGAGCCTTTCGACCTCCGCCCGAAGGACGACACGCTCAGCTTCGACCTCTTGGGCCGAGGAGCGGAGCGCGTCATTGTCTTGTCTTGCCGCCCGAAGAGCTTCGTCAGCCGCTGCCCTAGCACTCTGTTCCACTAGTTTTTCTTCCTCCAACCTAATGGATCTCTCGTTGGAGTCGTTAAGAGTTGTCTGGAGGGTGGTAACCTTCCTTTTGAGTCGGTTAATCTCGACCTCATTGGAAGTCGCTGCCGCTCTAGCAAGGACAAATTGCTACAAAAAGAGCAAGTAAGTACCGAAGTATTTATGATCACCAATTAGAAGTAGCTATGGTGTTTCTTTTTTCATACCTGAAGGGCAGCCCTTTCGAGGGCTGTGTTGAGCATCGGAGCCCCAGCCTCGCTCAAGATGGAGACCAAGTCCGAATTGGCGATATCCTGGCTCTTCTCTGCCAAGGGCTCCATGAGCCTTCGGAGGCCTTCCCGCTGCTCCAAGAACGGAGCAAGCAGAGGAAGCCAAGATAAGGCTTGACGGTCATCTGCCGCGGCCTCATCCTCCGAATTGCCAACGGAGGTTGTCGCGAGGCTAGGAAGAAGGCCGAGGCTAGATAGGCTCTTGCCTCTCCCCGGCACGAAAGCAGGCGAGGCAGGTGAAGCAGGAGTACCCCGGTCATCGGCGGCTACCCCTTCGACCAGAGCCGCGGCAGCAGAGGCAACCTCAACTATCGGAGCCGCCACCGTAGGAGCAACCTCCGTCGCCAAATCCGCTCCGACGAGCGCATTCTCCGCTGCCAAGCATGGAGCATCCGAAGGAGCAGGGGGGTCCACCCGGGCCATGACCCCCGAAGACGATGGGGCTTCAGGCACCACCGGAGCATCGATGCCCTTAGAGGTACCTATTTTGTCAAACAGAATTAGTAAGCATATTACAAGGAAAAGTTGCAAGTATTAGCCAAAGCAGGAGCTTCGAGGAGTACCTTCGGAGGCCTCGTGGGGCAGGATCGCCGGATCCTCCAGGACTTCGTACATCTAGAGGATGTCAGCGAAGTCATCTCCCGAGGCCCTCTCCTCCGCATTTCCTCCCGGAACCACGACTTCCGCCATAACCACCCCGAGTGTGGGCGAGTTAGGAGTGGTGGAGCTCGACTCCAAGTGTACAACGACGGGCGCAGGAGGAACCGTCGGGACTTCTTCTGCTACCTCCCTAACAGAAGTTCCGAGAGGGACCTCCCTTAGGTCGTCATCGTCACCCAGGAGGTAGTTCTCAAAGGCCGACGCTATCTGGGCGTCTGAGTCCTCCAACTCTTCAGAGGCTGAGCTCCGAGCGTCCAGCGACGAAGCCGATGAAGTCGGGGCTAGCTGCAGAGGGAGCTTCGCTGTTTTCTTCTTCTTGGACGGCTGCTTGCTGGCTTTCTTGGACGGCTCAGCAGCGACCTTCCGTTTTCGAGCGGCAGCTCCGGTCGAGTTGAAGTCGGGAAGAGGAGGGGGATCCATCCTGAGAGCTTCCCACACTCTGTTGGAACGCTCCCAGCTTCCCACTAGCTCTAGCCTCCTTTGTTTTTCAGCCACCGAAGGGGCTCCGAGAACTCGTTCGGTGGCTCGAGCTATGTCCTCCGGAGCCAACGCCAAAGGAGCCGCTGAAATAAAAGGGTATGGTATCATAAGTATAATTGTTTCCTTCATCTAATACAATATCGCAGGAAATGAAGTCTTACCTAGGGTTCGGAGATCTCCCTCCGAGGCCTCTTGAAACACGATCGGCCAGTTAGCTCCGAGGGGAGGGATCCGAAGGGCAATAAATTCTTCGGCCAGGTCACGCATGCTCATACGGCGAGCCACCGAAGTCAACAGCCCTAGCCTCGTGGAGAGCAGGCTAGGGTTCGGGGAGATCTCCGCCTCCTTCCGAAACCAAATCTCCTGGAGAGGACCTGCAAGGGGGGAGTCCTCTCCGACTTCGGTGTAAAACCACCGAAGAATCCAGTTGGTGTACCATCTGTCGTTGATGGCCTTCGCAGGGAAGTGAAGAGTGTGCTCCCTTCGTGGCTGGAAGTTGACGCTGCCGAAGGCTATTGTCACCTTAGAATCCCGTGGGCCATCCTGCGGCTTCGACTGGCAGATGGCTTCGTGGGTCACGGCGAAGACCTCTGAGCGTCCTTCGCACCCTTCAGCCCAGAGTGCCCATTCGAAGATAGCCAGGCGGGCGACGGCGTTGGGAGATAGTTGAGGTAAAGTAATGTGGAACAAGTTCAGCACCTCCGTCAAGAAGTCTATGGCTGGAAGCCCCAAGCCTGCTTCGAAGAATGCTTCGAAGACTACCACCTCTCCACTTCGTGGCCTTGGAGTTGATTCTGATCCATGGACCCGAGTCCTCAATCCGGCGCCCAATTTCCCTTCCACAACCTCTTCAATGGACTCGGCGGTGCTCACAAATTGGCCAATAAGGAAGCTTTGGGGGATTTTCTTCTTGGAAGGCGGACGGAGCCCCCGAGGATTCTTGGGCCAGGCGCCGCCCGAAGTCCCCGCCATTGCCGCTGCGGCCGAAGCGGCCCACGCTTGCCTCTGCGCAAGAGTGCTTGCTGATGCTGGAGCAGTATGGCTAGTTCTCGCCATTCGCTCAGATGCTCAAGAGATCGAAAGATTGGGGAAAGTGAATCGCGAGTGCTGGAAGCGGTAAAAAGTCTTGGGTAATCCCTGTCCTTCCTTTTATAATCATTCGTCGGTTGCTACTCTTCGATTGCATTCACACTGCAGGTCTGGCTTCTATCACTGACTAGTGGGTCCAGTAAATGGAACAGCGAGCAACCGCTGTAAAAATCGACCGTTACCTTTTACAAAGTGTAACGGTTACTTGCGCCGTAACGGCTATAATCAGACGGTTCTTCACGACGTTTGAGCTCTGAAGCAGTTCTCGTTCCTGCAACGTGTTCCCATCGCGTAAGGAGCGCGGAGGAGGGGTCCGAATGCCGTGGATCTAAAGTCCTCTGCAGAACTGTAATATGTCTGAATTCCCTCTAAGTCTCAAAATATGAAAATATTCCTTCCGTATACTGCCTTCTTTTTAAACAGGTTAACTACAGAGAGGCGTATTCGAGGGGCCACTGTTGGGGGAAATTACTTCATTTTCAGGACTTAGAGATTAATGACTCGGAGGCTCCAGAGAGCTCCGGAGCCGGTGGGCGCTTGTTCGAAGGCAGAAGCATCAAGCCAAAGGGTGCATCAGTGCGAAGCCCTGATGAACCCTCCGAACGGACGATAAAAGCTCCTAAGCTGGGCGACAAGATTGATAAGATGTTTGGCTTATCCATCTACCTTATAGCCCTATACCTTTTATAACCTTGTTCCTGGTGCCGAATAGTTTCCACTATGTCAGTTGTAATCTGGGTAGTTAGGTCTTTTCCTTATACATTTTTACCTATAAATACCCCCCTCTATACCTTGTAAAAGGGCACCGGGAACAAGTTATTCAATACACATATTCGAACTGCTCAAGCTATTATCCAACACGGAGGCTTGAGGCAGTCCTAAAACACAAACTCTCTGTTTGTTCGTTCTTGATCTCAGAGAACCTGTTGGTGTAAACTTTTGCGCCAACAATATGCTTCAAGATAAAGTCAAGTACCTCGTTGTGAGTCATGTTCTTGAGAGGCACGGCCTTGGTCCACTTGGTGAAGTAATCCATCGCCATCAACACGAACTGATGCCCTTTTGATGAAGGAGGGTGAATTTGGCCGATGAAGTCTAAACCCCAACCTCGGAACGGCCATGGCTTGACAATATGGTTGAGTAATGAAGCGGGGGCTAACAGAATATTGCCAAACTTCTGACATGCTTCACACCCTCTATAATACTTAAAACAATCCTCAGTCATAGTCGGCCAGTAGAAACTTGCTCTCTTGAGCATCCAACTCATTTTCTAGGCCGACTGATGAGTTCCACCAAGTCCTTCATGGACTTTTCCTGTAGCCACCTGGGATTGTTCATGGTCTAGACACTTTAACAGTACTCCGTCAATGGTTCGGCAATACAGCGTGTCGTCTATCAACACAAATTTGAACGCTTGTTGCCGAACCTTCCGATCAACCCTTTGTCTAGGGTCTCTTAAATACTAGACGATTGGAATTCTCCAATCGCCCTTATAGGCTTCGGAGGGTCTTGCTAGCTCACTCCCTAAAAAAGTTTCTAAGCTTGGCTGGGCTGGCCGTGTGGAGTGCATCAGGCCAAAGCCCCCTACCAGAGGGTCCGCGCTCCCGGAGGCCCTCACTGTGCGGAGGACTTCGGCTCACGGTCTTCGGCGTGCTAGACCCCTTGGTGGGCGGAGCGCTCCGGACCTGGGACCTCGGCGCGTGGTAGCCTTTGGCAGCCAGAGGGGTTCTACCCAGAGGGTGCTCTTGTCCGGAGTCGCTGGCTTCAGAAGTGAGACCAAGCATCAACTTCTCCCATATAGAAAATTTTCCTCTCCTAATTTGGTAACCAGATGCTTGCTGAGCCAAATCATTTGCAATTGAATTGGCCTCTCTTGGCACATGAGAAATTTTGAAGTCATCAAAAGTAGCAACTATGTCCAGACACTTATCCAAGTAGCTATTTAGCAAGCCATTAAAACATTGAGCATTCTTAGCCACTTGCTGTACTACTAACAGGGAATCACCATGCGCATGGACATGTTTAACACCCATGGAATCTAACAATTCGAGCCCTAGCAGTAAAGCCTCGTATTCATCTTGGTTATTAGTAGAAGGGAACTCTAAATGAGCCGAGGTCTCAAAGTGCATTACGCTAGGTGATATGAGAACCACTCCAATACCTTGGCCATTTTTGCAAGCTGAACCATCAAAGTAAAGTTCCCATGGTATTACCTCAATCAAAGCAACGTTGTCACTCCAACTAACGTCTATGTGGTGATCAACTATAAAGTTGGCTACGATTTGGTCTTTCATAGCTCTTAGCGGTTCATAGGCCAAATCATACTCGATCAAAGTGTAAGCTCACTTTCCGATTCTTCCAATTATAATCGGATTTTGCAACATGTGTTTTATAACATCGGTTTGGCAAATGACAACACATGTAGTAGGGAGAAGATAATGGCGCAATTTGGTGCACGCGTAGTAAAGTGATAAACACAAACGTTCCACAAACGCGTACCTGGTCTCGGCGTCAAGCAGGCGTCGGCTCAAGAATGTGATGATGTACTCTTTTCATTCTACCTCCTGGGTTAGCACGGCCCCGATCACGCTATCTTCAGCAGCGATGTATAGCCAAAACGGAATCTCAGCTTTGGGTGCTCTCACCACGGGCGGTGATGATAAGCACTCCTTGATTTTCTCAAAGGCACTTTGCAGGCTTGCCCCCCAAGTGAACTCGGCCTCGTTCTTTAGCCGGAGTATGGGGACAGATGCATCAATCTTGCCAGACAAGTTAGATATAAAGCGACGCAAATAATTCATCTTGCCTAGCAACTTTTGTACATCTTTTTTGCATGTTGGCGCTGTAACGTTCCTAATTTTCTCAAGTCTCTTAGGATCAATCTCTATGCCTCTCTCATGAATCATAAAACCTAAGAACTTGCCTGCCGACATGCCAAAAGCACACTTGAGTGGGTTCATTTTTAAACCATACTGTCGCATCCTATCAAAATCAATATTCAAATCAGCTAAATGGTTTCTCATAGCGTCCGATTTGACTACGACATCATCAATGTAAACTTCTAACATAACTCCTAGCAAGTCATGAAATATTAAGTTCATAGCACGCTGATACGTGGCGCCAGCATTTTTAAAACCAAAAGTCATAACGAACCACTCGAATAAACCGACAAACCCAGGGCATCGAAAGGCAGTCTTGTAGACGTCCTCTTTGGCCATAAAGATTTGATTATAACTAGCATTGCCATCAAGAAAACTTAGTACCTTGTGTCCTAAAGCATCGTTGATTAGCATGTCAGCTATCGGCATCGGATACTCATCCTTTGGAGTGGATTTGTTTAGATCTCTGAAATCAATGCATACCCGTATCTTGCCGCTCCCTTTCTTCTCTATAGGCACAATGTTAGCGACCCATTCTGTGTACCTGCATGGCCTAATAAACCCAGCTTTGAGCAGTCGCTCTACTTCTTCTTTAACTCGGTCATAGACAGCCGAATTAAAGCGACGAGGAGGCTATTTATAAGGCCTAAATCCGAACTTGATAGGTAGACGATGCTCCATGAGCTCGCGGCTTAGTCCCGGCATCTCGCTATACTCCCATGTGAAACAATCAACATACGACTGAAGCAACTTTATTACTTCGGCCTTTTCATCAAGCTGTAAATGTTGTTTCACAAAAGTCGGCCTCGGGATGCTACTATCACCTATGTCCACTTCCTCTAATGGATCGGCTGACACAAAACCTTGTCCTAATTTCTCTACTTCGCTAAAGTCTTCGATGGCCTCGGCAATACCGTCCTTATTAGACCGATACTGCTCTACACGAGACTTTAGCCAATTCAGATTACACTCGCTAGACATGACTACTAATACAAAAACAGTCGTGCTACACCAGCCGACTTCACATACATTGGTACAAAACATCCTCCGGATATACTAACAAAATCGTAATCCGAAAGATCTCTACCTGACATACACTCTAATTTGTTGTGAACGGCGTCGACTGATACATCGGCCAACGCCACTTGGGCCGAAGTATCTGCGGGAATGACCTCCACTTCATTGCCGTCCCACTAAACTAGGCACTGGTGCAGAGTAGAAGGGATGCAGCAATTCGCATGAATCCAGTTGCGCCCAAGCAGCACACTGTAGTTACCTTGTACATCGACGACGAAAAATGCTATCGACAATGTCTTGTTGCCCACTTTCAACTCCATGGAGAGCATGCCCTTGGCCTCGGAACTCTCGCCGTTGAAGCCGTTGAGCATCAAGTTGGTCTTCTTCAGATCATCTTCATCCCTGCCAAGTTTCTTCAACAACGAGTAAGGCATTAAGTTAACAGTGGCACCACCGTCGACAAGCATCCAGGAAATCGGCTTTCCGTCAATGTGACCTCTGACGTAGAGAGGCTTCAGATGGCAAGCCAAGTCAATTTTTAGCACAATGTGGAGAAGCTAGTGGGATAGACGCTCTAAAAATTAGACTATTTTCTCTCTCGCTATCCGGCAGCGCTTTCACTTGGTTTTCGGCGCTCCCGCCGAACTCCGTTCAGACGTGGGATGATTTAGAATGAAAATTCCATGATTACTTTTACATTGGTGAGACGAAACTTAGGCTTTCACACTTGACATCGGTTAGGCAGAAATCTAACGAGAACGCCTCTGAGTACATCAAGCGTTTTAGGGATACTAGAAACCGATTTTTCAGCCTTAACATTTCATAAAGGGACTTGGCGGAACTAGCTTTTAATGGGTTGCGTTCTGAGATTAAAGAAAGATTAGACAACCCGAACTTTTTAGAAGTTAGCCAAGTTTTACACTTCTCAAAAACAGCGTTGCGCGGGCCGAGGTTCAATTGAGCGACCTCGGCCTTGTCCTGTGGCGGGGCGAACTCGGCGGGCAGCGTGACGATGTTGATGTCCATCGCCTGGGGTGCAGGCCCCTCGGAAATAGGTTAGTAGTCATCATCGAGCGTGTCGTCATCATCGTCGCTTGGACTAGGAGCCGGGTTGATCATCTCAACCGGCTTCATCCTCCATACCTGTCTTATAGTTGGTCAAGGGCGGATTTCTTCAAAAATAGCGTCGCGCTCGTCCTCGGCTTTCTTCTCACGCATCTCCTATGCCCGTAGCCATTGCAGACGTCTCTTTTGTGATTTGGACATGCATGGAGGTGCCTAAGATGGTTGTGGCTTGGTGCCAGGTGTTACTGCCTGGTTCCTATCAACTCTAGCCAAAGTGGTACTGCCCCCTTCGGCCTCGCGCACTCTGTATTTGGAGGGGTCTTCGCTGCGGACCCCGGCAATCGAACCGGCCTTGTTCAGCCGATAGGACCAGGCTTCGGCACGGGCTCTGGCCGAGGGGGTAGGGTACTGTATCGAAATGATCGGGATATGGCTTCCGATAAACCCTAACTTGACCCTTAGGCACGAAACCGGCGCACTCCCTAAATAGTGCACGGATCCGCTCCTCTCGGTCATCTTGGCCTGCTGCCTGCGCACATCTCTCGTGCGGGGGAACAACACGCGGCGGGATGTCGGCGTGTCGGCCATAGGCCTCTTCCCTACATGCTAGCTGCATGATGTGCTCGAGCCCAGGTGCCTGCACATGTGGTGCAGGCAACGCAGGCGGGGCTGGTACCAGCGCAAGTGGTGGTGCGTGGTAGGCAGTGCTAGTCTAGCCATAAGTATAATGACTAGTCTCAGCCATGGGTGTTGAGGCCGGAGACATAACATTCTTGCTAGTGCTACCGTCAGTTCTGCTGTACATATGATTTACTGGAGGTATACTAGCAATAGGGACTAGGGGTATGGCCTCAGTAAAGTCGAACCTTCTAAGGGTTGCCTCTACTTGAGAGCTAACTGCCGAATCTAAACGGTTGGCTAGCGAAGCACTAACAGCATGATCTACTGATGCGGCTATTTTCTGCTCAATCTCTAAAGAAGATAAACGAGGAAATATGGGTGTTACCTAGATCCGAGCAAGGTCGGGGGCGATGATGTCGCGCTTGATGAAGCCTGCGCGTGTCCTTACGTAGCCCCCAAGCATCATGTCTTGGAGCGCCTTCAACTTTGCCTCGATATCTGCTAGGTCTTCCGTGGGAATATCTTCAAGAGTAGGTGTCAAGATGTTGCGGTTTTCGATATCCGCACCTCCTATGGTGTCCATCGGCGGTGTAGATGTAGTAGTCGTTGTAGATGTACCGGTGGCTGATGTACACGTACCCGTCATGTTGGCGTAGCTTTTCCCCAGCAGAGTCACCAAAAAGTGTGTTGACACGAAAACGTGCCCCCGCACTTGGGTCAGTTCGACGATCCAAAAGTGTGCGGATACTTAGGGACAAGCCTAAGCGTAACACAACACCGACGTCGTGTTCTGACTACCCTTAGCCATGGTAAGGGGGGTGGAGTCGCCAGGCAATCAGATCACACAAAATAATCTAATTAGTCGAAAGAAATATATTGAACAGAATAAATCAGCAAATGGCCGGAGCCTGTTTGTTTCGAAGTGTGGTGCGAAGGGGTTCACCGAAGTGTACCTTCGGCGTCTGATGCGGAGTGTCCCGCCGAAGGGTACCTTCGGCGTTCGGACTAATCTGATCGAAGATGGACTCCGAATGGATCTGGACGCGACAATCACCTCCAAATAGTGGGGGTTTGGCGTGAAGTCTCTGGTACAACAAGATGCAGAGTAATGACTCGAGCGCGTCACGCAAGCGTGACTTCATCCGAAGCGGAGTACGAGCGTGGTGAAGCCTGTCGGGATGAAGTGTGCTGGCGAAGCGTGCGGTCAAAGAAATCCATCTCGTCGAAGGGTGTTCTGGCAACCTCCGAAACCAATCTCTCGGCTCTAGACACCTCCGACGAAGTAGTTCTGAACGCAGATAACCTGCAACAGATAAGACTCGAAGTACTAATTCGGCCCGTGGACCAAATTTTACTAAGTGTTGCACTAGTGGCGAAGATAGCAATCTGTTACGCAGATTAGCGGATACTTCACAGGCGAAGTAACAAGGCAATAGCAATCTATTAAGTAGATTAACGAATACTTCACAAGCGAAGTAACAAGGATTACCACTGTTTTGAAGTGGCCGTCAGAGGGCTTCCAGGCAAACCCACGAAGAGTACAGAAAAGTAAAGGTAAATAAATGATATCAAAGCTAGGGCTTTGTGGTTGTTTTGTGTTGGGGGCTCTGAACTGGCTTCACCTCTATATTTATAGGGGCTAATCCTCTGATCTAATCTGCTATAATTCGGCTGGATAGAGATAAAAACTTAGCCGAAATTCTGTCCAACTCTATCTCTGCTAAACTGGGCCTTTGGCCAGGCCCGTCGAAGCCTGCTCCTCGGGCCGAAGCTTCGGCGGCGTGGGCCTCCGAAGGCTTCCTGGCCAAAGGTTGTGGGCTGGCTGGAAGCTTCCGGATCGCATAGCCCAATGGTCCTTCGGCCCTTATAGGGCTTTGGCCTGACCCAGGACATGTGTAGTTTTGGCCCAAATTACCAAATTTGATATTTTGACAATCTTAGCCATTGATGCTTTTTTTTGCTATCAACAAGTCCCTAGTGACTATTTTTGGACTTCCAGTCCTTAATCCCTCTTTAATATAATAAGGGGCTCCGAGCCTCCTAAATAAAATCCATTGAAATTGTACTCCTAACTAACCTTATCATCGTTGTGCGTAACCACCTTCGATCGAATTTTGAAGGTGCTTACCCCCAAAGAGGGGCTGGGAAGTAATGAGATAATTTCGAAGCATTCTAGTTTATATTATTTAAACAGATTACATTACATTATGAAAAATCTGTGTTCAAGCCAAGGAGAAAGCGGAGACCCCATCGATCCCTAGAGCTGTTTTTAGAATTGGACCGGCTTCGAAGGCGACTTGTCTCGGAGCCTGGAGTGTTCAAATCTTTGCGCTTAACTCTTTTCCCTTCCTTTGAAGCCCGAAAATCTTTATGTTCTTGCTGAAGCTCAGCCTAGGTCCGAAGTCTTTCAGGGCTTTTTTCCACTTGCTCCTCGCTAGTATATTCTTCTACGGACCATTCAATATCCTCTGAAGATGAAGATGATATACCAACTTCTTTTTCCTCCTTTTTAATGTAAGTTAACACTTCTTTACATATATCGGGTATAATCTCTCCAGAACTTCCCCAAGGAATTGAAAATTGAGGACGCCTGTGAGGCTTTAAGGCTTCGAAGGTGGCCCATTGTAGGCGGAGTTCCTCGCTAAACTCTAATACTTCGAGCTCATCCAAAAAAGAGTGAGAAGCCTAAAAACATTTCCAAACAAGTCTTTTTTATTCAAAAGAGAACAAAAGATAAGTTTTTACAGTAGGCGGAGCCCTAAAGGAAACTAAACCTTCGGGTTCGAAGGAGGTTTGCTGCTTGAAGGTTGTGCCCGCGCTTGTTTTTGTCGAAGACCTTTATCGATCCATGTTTTTATAGCTGATCGGCGTTCAGCTCTCCAGGATGCCTGAAAAGCCTCCCAAGCTGCGGCCACATCAAGTGAAGGGGTCAGAAGTCGGTCGTCGCCAAAGTTAGTGGGGGCTGCCCCAGGCTCCGTCAAAACAGATAATCCAATGTCTTCATAGTAGCGAAGTATTCCGAGAGCAGCTACTTGGCCGAAGATCTCTCCGTACCGAGTACCTACAACCTTCATAGTCTTCGCCGCTGCTTGGATCATCTTCATCTTTCATAGCAGGGAGTCGTTACCAGTCGAAGAAGCGCAAGAAGTGCCGAGGTATTCCAGGACACCCCGAAGGGCGTCCATGGTCTCCGAAGCCACTTTCTCGCACTTTATCTTTTCCACGGACAAAGTCTTGTTTTACTTAGTCAGCTCGTCCATCAAAGATGAAAGTCTAGCTACCTCCGTCATTAAAGAACTTTTTTGTCCGAGCAACTTCTTGGCCTCCTCCATCAAATTTAGCTGCTCCTCTCGAAGCTTGACCAATTCAGCTCCTACAGCCGCCTGCTCTTCCCGTAGTCTTTCAACCTAAGCCTGGAGCACAACCCGCTCAGCTTCGAGTTCATTTTTACAGCCTTCAAGCTAGTTCTAGCATTCCGCTCTACAGCTACCATTTCTTCCAAGTTCGAAGTCCGAGTCTCAGAGCTGACGAGGCTCCCTTGAAGAGCTATCACCTTCTCCTTGAGTCGGTTGCATTCTCGTTCATGTGATATAGCTGCAGCCTGAGCTAGAACTACTTACTGCAAAGGAAGAAGAATAATGTAAGTAAATTATGCACATATGTTTGAACTAAATTTATTTTTGCAGATGCTTTATACCTGGTAAGCTTCCCGTTACAGAGTTGCGTCTAGCTCCGACCCTTCAGCTTCTCCAAGAATGGAAACCAAGTCAGTCTCCCCAACCTCGCGACTAGCTCGAGCCAAAGGCTCCAAAAAAGTCCGAAGTCCTGTTCTCTGCTCCAGGAAAGGAACTAAGAGGGGGAGCCTTGACAAGGCGTTCTGATCATCTTCGTTGGGAGATGGATCGGAGCGTAACGAAGCATCTTCGGAGGCCTCCGTAGATTAACCTCCGTTCGTAGATCTTGATGGAGTCCACCCTGGAATAGGAGAAGGCAAAGGCCAACCTTTACCTTTACCCTTTCCAGGGCCCATCGTCTTCTTCAAGGCTGTTTCTGAAGCTAGAGCCACTTGTGCTATGGCTAGAGTTGACATCGGAGCTGCAGCAGGTTCTGGCACAACCTCTGTAACAGGAGCCACCTCCTTCAGAGTCAATCCTATACAAAACAAAGGTAAATGATGTTATTTTAATTATACAGGTAAAGGATGAAGGAACTCAAACTGAAGATTACCTCCGACATCTTGTTGCAGGATAAGTTTTGGACTGCTTGGGGGCTCAAACATTTGCCCGAAGTCTTCTTCGAACTCTAGGCTTCGAACCGAAGGAGTAGTTGCAGACATATCTTCGACTACTACAACTATCACTTCATCCAGATCGACTTGACTTTCTTCAGCAGCAGGATAATTAACTTGACCAGGTGGGACATTCACAGTCTCCACCTGTTTAGGGTCACCTTCTACGGTGGATGTTACTCTTATCTCATCTCCAGTGGAGACTTCAGCTCCCATACGTGAGCCTTCATCCCCTACTAGGTGGGCCTCGAACTCCTGCCCCATTGCTATGTCCGCCTCATCTTCATCTCCAGACAACTCCGAAGACGAAGCTAGAGATTTGGAAGGAGTAAGGGTTTTTGGCTTTCGAGACACCTTTTTACAGGTTTCTTTGCTGGTGCTGAAGTTCCTACTTTGGCTTTCCTTTTCTTTGGAGCCTGTTCTAAGCTGGTCCAGTCTAGGAGAGTTGGAGGCTCAACTCTGAGCACACTCTACACTTGATTAAATCGCTCCCAGCTACCAACTAGCTTTACCCTCCGCTCTTTTTCAACGGTCATAGGAGCCCCGAGGATTTTCTCCGCAGCTCGGACGATTTGTTTAGGAGCAAGGGTCACGTGCGGAGCTGAAAGATAAGATTTCCTTTTAATTAAATCATTTCTATAAAATCAATATTGCATTTAAAATGTTTTGTAGGATATACAGAAAGTTTACCTGCGGAGCTGGAGGGGATCTTTCGAAGTCCACCCTCTGGGTTGTCCTCAAAGTTGATCGGCCAACTAGCCATCAAAGGGGGGATTCAGAGTCCAATGAACTCCTCCGCTAAGTCACGCATACTCAAGCGATGACTTACGGAGTGTAGTAGCCCGAGGCGGACTTCAAGTTGACTTGGGTCTGGTTGAACCTCAGCTTCCCTCCGGTAAAAAATGTCCTCCAGAGGTCTGTCCAAGACGCAATCCGCTCCTACTTCGGCATAAAACCAACGAAGGATCCAATCTATGTACCATCTGTCATTAATAGCCTTCACTGGAAACCGGCCTTGAAACTCTTCGCGGAGTTGAAAATTAATACTCCTAAAGGTGACCACCATCTTCTCCCCTCTAGCTCTGGTGAAGGTCTTCGATTGACATGAAGCTTTGTGAAGATCTGCGAAGATCTCAGCTCTCCCGGCACACCCTTTGGCTCGCATCGCCCATTCGAAGATGGCTACGTGAGCGATTATGTTCGGAGAAAGTTGAGGCAAGGTGACATGAAATAAGTTCAGTACATCGGAAAGGAACTCCACTGCCGGAAGCCCTAATCCGGCTTCGAAGAACGCCACGAACACCACCACTTCTCCAGTTTGTGGTGCTAGAATCACCTCACCCCCATATTGGCGGATCTTAATTCCAGGTCCCATCTTCCCAGCAATTGCCGCTGCAATTGACTTTTTGAGCATGTTGACGGTCCCAAGCTATACGACTGATCCGTATACTTGGTGGATGCTGGACGAAGATCGTGAGGACCGGTTGGGTGAGGGTTGTCCAAAGGCCCCGCTGCTGCTACTGCCACCATCGCCTGTTGCCGAGCTAGAGTCGAAGCAGGAATAGGAGCCTTGTGGCTTGTTTTCACCATCAGAGAAGATGAAAGTTTAGAAGATGGGCTCGAGAAGAAGAAAGGGGAAACGTGAAAGCAGTTGGTAAAGTATCTAAAACTTACCCTTATTCTCTTATTTATAGCATGTACTTTTTGTCACAGTGTACCGTTTGAGTGTGCTGTTATCTTTTTGTTACCATTATAAATTACTGAGGCACTTCAAGAGAAATCATGCCTGTGGAAATGAAGCGATCGTTAGTCTTTTTAAGAAGTAACGACTATTTCTATGAGTCTAACGATTACCTTAGCTTCGTCAAGAATCTATCTCCGAAGTTATTTCAGTAAGTATCTCATCATATAAGTTGTCCGAAGAACTCAAGCCTTCGAGTGCTCCTAAGAGTGGTAAAATTTTTCAAGTTCTTTTCTTGATTCTAAGCATGAAATTATTTCTTGCGTATACTGCCCTCTTTATGGCATAGGCAATTCGGAGAGAAGTATTCGAGGGGCTACTATTGGAGGAAAATATTTCATCTTCTAGAAGTCAAGGATACTTCCATGTTAATACAAGCAGAAGAAATGAAGTTAGAAACTTTGATCTCCGAAGATCCTAAAAGCATCAAGGTTCTGCTGTATTCGGAGTCCTGTACAACGGAGACCTCCATCAAGGCTTCGGCGTGATGAAGCCTCCCTAAGCCTCTTCACCCAAAGGGGTGTTGCCAGCGAGGATAGAAGATTTATCTTCTAACCTATTAAATTAGTCTTTTACTCTTTTACTCCTATGAAGGATATTAAACAATATCTTCTTAGTCGGTTGTAATTAGAGGGTAAAGAAGTCTTTTCCCTTTGTATTCGGTCTATAAATACCCCTCTTCAATCTGTAAAGGGTATGGAATACTCAGATATTCAATACATACTTCGAACTATCTCAGGCTATTATCCATATTCGGAGGCTTGGAATAGTTTACTTGAACAAGCACTTTGTTTGTTACACACTTAATTTCTTAAACCTGTTAGCGTAATCTTTTATGCCAACAGGAGCAGACCATCTTCGAAGACGAAGATCCCGGAGATTTCGAGGATGAACCCCTACTACCCTCGACATCGACCCCCAAAGCCAACCCCACTTCGATCACTTCGGCAAGAGGCCTCGGAGCTGCAACCTCGACATCGGTCATATTTGACCATTCACTGGCACAAGTTGAGGGGGAGACTGCATCCCGTCGTGAGGCTCCTTATCACATTCAAAGGATGCATCCTCTCGAGCAGATCATTGGTGAGCTTGATCAAAGGGTAACACGTTCTCATGCTCATTTCATTGATTCTGCTTTTGTTGCTTCTTTCGAGCCATTAGATGTGAGTCATGCACTTTCTGATTCTAGTTGAATCAATGCCATGAGTGAAGAACTTGAAAATTTTGAAAGAAACCAAGTCTGGACTTTAGTTGTTCCTCCACCTAATGTTCATTTTATTTGAACTAAATGGATTTTCAAAAACAAACAAGGAGAGGACGGGTCTGTAGTTAGAAACAAAGCTAGACTTGTGGCTCGGGATTATTCTCAGTTAGAAGGGATCGATTTTACTGAAACCTTTGCACTTGTTACTCGTCTTAAGGCCATTAGAATTCTTCTTGCATTTGCGGCATCTCGTGGTTTCAAACTTTATCAAACTAATGTCAAAAGTGCTTTTCTAAATGGCTTCATAGGCGAAGACCTTAATGTAAAACAACCCACTGGTTTTGAAAACCCCAAATACCCACATAAAATCCTTAAACTTCATAAGGCTCTTTATGGACTCAAGCAGGCTCCTCGAGCATGGTATGACAGACTTAAGTATTTTCTGCTTGAGCGAGGGTATTTGATGGGATCAGTAGATAAAACTCTTTTCACTCTCAAGCATGGCAAATATTTCCTCCTAGTTTAGATTTATGTTGACGATATCATCTTTAGTGGTTCTTCTCATGCTTTGGTTGTCGAGTTTGCAGATGCCATGAGAAGGGAGTTCGAGATGTCCATGATGGGCGAACTCGCATTTTTCCTTCATTTGCAAATCAAGAAAAGTAAACAAGGTACCTTCGTCCACCAAACGAAGTACACCAAGGACCTACTCAAGAAGTTTGACATGGCTGAAGCAAAGCCCCTCGCCACTCCAATGGCTACATTTGTAGCATTGGACCCTGATGAAGATGGAGAAGCCGTAGATCAGAAGGAGTTCCGTAGCTTGATCGGCTCCCTCCTCTACTTGACTACTACGAGGCCGGACATACACTTCATCGTATGTTTGTGTGCTCATTTTTAGGCTTCGCCACATGCTTCGCACTGCCAAGCGGTAAAATGCATTCTCAGGTATCTCAAGCATACCCTTGAATTTGGCATTTGGTATTCTGCACCTTCCTCTTTGTGTCTTCGTGGTTATTCAGATGCGGATTTTGCTGGGTGTAGAATTGATAGGAAAAGTACCTCCGGTACTTGTCACTTTCTGGGTACTTCTCTTGTTTGCTGGTCATCTCGCAAATAGTCTAGCGTTGCAAAATCTACGGCTGAAGCCGAATATGGTGCTGCAGCTAGCTATTGCTCATAGATTTTGTGGATGATTTCCACTTCGCAGCATTTCGGGTTAGATTATAAGAGTGTTCCACTATTTTGTGACAACACTAGTGCTATTTGCATTGAAAACAACCCGGTTCAGCATTCCAGAACCAAACACATTGATGTGCAATATCATTTTCTCAGAGATCACTATGAGAAGGGTGATGTTGAGCTTAAATATGTTGATACCCAGAACCAGCTTGCCGACTTTTTTACCAAACCACTCGATGCATCTCGATTTGCTTATTTGCGTCAGGAACTTGGTATTTGTCATCCTTATGACATTTTGTGAGGGGGAGCATGATTTATGTGTGTTGCATTGGCTTCCTTATGATGATTTGTTGATACATTTTGTTGCTTTTATATGCCTTCGCATGATTGTCATTATCATGATGTCTCAGCTCTGTTTAATATATCTAACTTCAAACTGAGCATGATTTTAATTTACAAAATTCAAAACTTGATCACTGCTTAGTCTTGTGTTTAGCATGTGTAGTACATAATTGCTTTAGCTATATTTTATCTGTCTGGTGGCTAGAATCCTTTTCTATGGATGCAAAATTGAAACTTGAGAATAATACTGCTATTCATGGAATCATACAACAAATGTTTCACAAAAAAAATCAATATCCATGATTTATGTGCTAAAAATGAAAAGATCCAGGAAGGTTTGCTTGTCGCACTTCTTTATTCTAGACTTCTTACCATTGCACTTTGGTATGAACTGGGATAACTTAGTGTCTTCCAAAATCACTGCCTTAAGCTTCTAATGATCTTTCTTGACCTAGGCTTGGCTTGGTTGGAAAGCATAAGGTAGACGAGCAAATAACCCCTAGCAATATAAAAGAATTGCAAAGTCTGAATCACTTGCTAATCAAGCTTGCTAAATGCACCATAACTATTGGACTTGCTTTCCTGGGTAGAAATTGTTTAGCTTTTGTAGTTCTCATTTTCACATGTCTAGATGACTAGTCTAAGTGGTGATGCTTTTATTTTCAATAATTTGAAAATCTCATGCATCCAACATTGAAATTGGAATATATTACCTTGAGCTGGGCATCTGACCCTGACATTATGATTTGGCATATTTTTGCACCATATGTTTTCACACTTTTCATCCTCTCGAAGCCTTGCATCTTTTCTTGCTCCTTTATTCTTACCTAAGGGGGAGAACAAGTGGTGTAGCTCAAAGGGGGGAGGAAAATTTTTTTGCTGCCAAAAAGGGAATTATTGACAAATGGCTTTTCATGAGTCAAGTTGGTAGAAATCCATTTATCTAGTGACATGTTTTGGCTCTTTTTGAGTTTTTATGGTCACTTGTGTGTTGAAAATTTTCAAATTTTCTTGAACTTGAATTTGGTTGTCAATGCACTCTTCAAGGGGAGATTGAGAAACCAAGTTGAAATGTGCCTTGGTTTCAAGTCTGTGATTAATGATTGACAAGTTCTCTTTTGGGCAAAGGGGTCCGTCCGAAGGGGTTCGGTGATTGCTGGCTACAGCTGTGCAGCGGAGTGTGTCTGTCGGAGTGGTCTGATAGAGCACGATGACATGTGTACCAAAGGGTTCGGTACTTTTGGCGGTACACCGGAGTGTGTACCTAAGGTTGTTTACCCGAGAGGTCTCCAGGGTACTAGAAACACTTGCCTGTTTGTCGGTGGTGCGCAGGTGACTTCGGAGGCGACGGATGGTTTGCAGCAAGTGAACCTGGGTCAAGCGGGAGGCCTGATACCAGACGAGCGAGGAGCTCGATCATGAAGGTTGTGTGGGGTCAAGGTCGATCCTCGGGTCAAGGCACGCCAGGCGAAGGCAGAAAGTGCAGAGGGTGGCTCCGGCTGAAGGTACCACGAGGCAAAGTCCTCGGAGGCGAGGCACTTTGAAGGGTGATCCGGAAGGAGTAACTTCGGAGTATGGTGGTCAAAGTCCTCAGCATTGAGGCAATGCATTCGAAGTGTGCTCTAGATGGAGGCACTTGAAGGGACACCTAACGAAGGTATCGGAAGTCAAGGTGCATCGAAGGCATGGTCCGGATAAGGATCTTCGTAGAATGTGCTCAAGGCTGAGACACTGCGAAGGGGTGCTTATGGATATGCTTCATGCGGAGGCCTTGGACGGAGGGACTTCAGAAGGTGGCGAAGACACTCCGAAGGTGGGGCTTCGGAGTGTGGCTGACTTTAGGAACTTCGGCCATGCATGGCTTCGGTACACGGACTAACGGAGTTCGAGCTAGGAGTAGCTGCAAAGCCATGGTGGTCCACTCCGGAGGTGATGGCGTGAAGGCTCAAGTGCTTTGACGGCTTCAGCTCAAAACTGTCACTATATCGAAGACTGTCTTCGGTGAAGCGAAGGCCTACGGGTTCAAATCTTGTCACCGAAGCTTCTGCACACCTCGTGTGCGAAGGTGGCCTCAGAAGATTCAAACTGTGCAAAGGCTGATCTTGTTTGCTCTGCAAAATTTGTTGTTGTCTCCTCTACGAAGCTGACAAAAGAAGCCTCCAAAAAAGTAGACTACAATCTGTACCCCCTTGTATGGCTGAGAGAAAAACAGTGTAAACCCTATGGGTAAAGTAGTCTATTCACATGGCTGAGTAGGGCCTATAAATAGTGAAGGCTGGCTAGGTCTAGGTAACACTTTGAGCAGCCATTTTTAGAACTCCAGAGCTAGCCGACTCATCCATGTACTCAGTTCTGTGAATCTTTTGTGTTCCCTGTTCATGCAATGAAATCTTCATTTTGTTCTTCGTCTGTTGCTTGAACTTGTATCTGCATTTTGCACTGCATTTTTTGATTTCTCTATGCTACACTTCGTTCTGTTATACTCAGAGTTTTTGCTCTATTTCAGTTCAAGCGAAGCGTGAGAGTGTTTTGTGCTTGTGATTTGTGTGTATCTGTTAGTGTGAGTTCGCTCTGTGTAAACTAGAGGCAAAGTCATCACTATTTACTAGCGAAGCACTCTTCGAAGGATTCACTCGAGGCCAGTTTTTTCTTCCTTAGTAGAAGTCCTTATTACTGTCTATTCTGTTTGCCATCTTCCCATCGTAATACGAAGCCTAGTACTAGTTGCTGGTGCGAAGTCTCTGGTCAAAGTCCTTAGAGGGAAACCCTCTCCTGCGAAGGGTGAAGTGCGAAGCCTGCTCGAAGGCACCTTGTGTGCGGAGCCTGCACTAACATAGCAGAGGTGTTTTTGGGTTTGTGGGTGAGAGCGAAGTCTTCTTCACTTCTAACTTTTACTCTTTTTGAAGCCTCGTTTCAGAGCTATAAAATACCTCCGAACCAGACCTCCGAAGGGTGTGTTCGAAGCCTGTTCCACAGGAGACTATTTTAAACCAGAAGGCTATTTTTAGCCTGAAATTTTAAAAGCTCCCATTCACCCCCCTCTGGTCGCCCTTTTTGGTCCAACAAAAGCGCTTCAGGACCTCATGCTTGGGAGCTACGTCAAGACACGCGTCGGCTTCATCAAGCACGACGTCAACGCCCCTGACCTTGCTCGGACCTAGGTAACACCAGTATCACCTCCTTTATCTTCTTTAGAGATTTAGCAAAAAATAGCCACATCAGTAGATCAAGCTATTAGTGCTTTGCTAGCCAACCATTTAGATTCGGCAGTTAGCTCTCATGTAGAGGCGACACTTAGAAGGTTCGGCTTTATCGAGGCCATTCCCCCCAACTCCAATCGCTAGTGTACCTCTAGTAAATCGTATCTATAGTAGAACCGATGGTAGTACTGGCAAGACTATCATGTCTCTGGCCCCAACATATATGGTCGAGACAAGCCAGTACCAAGCAAACCCTGTTCATTGCATGCCACCTACTCTTGCGCCAATTTTTATCGCATTTCCCGCGCCGCATGCACAAACGCATAGGCCCGAACACGTCATGTACCTAGAACCAGCACATGAGGAAGACCCCCACGGCCGACACGCCAACATACCTCTATGTGTCACACCTCCACATGAGAGACACCCGCAAATAGGAGGCCAGGACGACATTGAGGAGCGGATCTGCGCACTGTTTAGGGAGTGCACCGGTTTCGTGCCTAGGGGTCGAGCTATGGTTTACCGAAATCCATACCCCGACCATTTCGACAATATACCATACCCTCGCGGATATAAGGTCCCTGAATTAACCAAGTTCAATGGTGAGGGTAACAAAACCACACTAGAGCATGTCAATCAGTTCTTAGCAGAGTGTGGATAAGCTAGTGGGTCGGACGCTTTAAAACTTAGACTATTTTCTCTCTCACTATCCGGCACCGCTTTCACTTGGTTTTCGGCACTACTGCCGAACTCTGTCCAAACATGGGCTGAATTGGAACAAAAGTTTCATGACTATTTCTATACGGGAAAAACAGAACTTAGGCTTTCACACTTGACATCGGTCAAACAGAAATCTAGCGAGAGTGTCTCTGAGTACATCAAGCGCTTTAGAGATACCAGAAACCGGTGTTTTAGTCTTAATATTTTAGAAAGAGATTTGGCAGATCTAGCTTTCAACGGGCTGCGTTCTGAAATTAAAGAAAGATTAGACAACCAAAACCTTTTGGAAGTAAGCCAAATTTTACAACAGGCTCTGGTCTAGGAAGGACGAACCAAGGATAAAAAGTTTATTAGAACATTTAACAAGCCTAGGGCTAAAGTCCATGTCATGGAGCACTCCGACAAGGAAGAATCAGAGGAAGAAGAAGATTCAGTTGACATGTATGCGGCCAAATGGGTTTGGAATGCTAAGAGAAAACCCGTCACTTGTTCTGAACTATGGCCGTCTCCTACTAAGAGTCGGCCCAGCGAAGTCAAATACTCGTTTGATATAACTAAGTGCGATAAAATATTTGATTTCCTCTTGAAAAACCAGCTTCTCAGGTTGCTTAAAGGCCAAGTCATTCCATTCGTCGACGAGCTAAAGAAACGCCCCTACTATAAGTGGCATGATTCGCATTCCCATTATACTAACGACTGCAATGTTTTTCGTCGGCAGGTTTAATCGGCCATAGAAGAAGGACGATTGAAAATAGACCCCAGTCCAAAGATGAAGATGGATAAGGACTCCTTTCCCGTGAACACCATCGACCTCGATGAGAAGAAAATGTTGATTCGGCTAGAACAAGCTGAGTTGGCTAAGGGGAAAGCGGTCATTATTGGAGAATCGTGCACACGCACACTCATACCAAAGAATCCTAAAGTAGAGTGTGGAAAAGGAATGTCAGCACGTCTCCTTCGGCTAGGGCTCGCAAGAAGCTGAAGGTGACATATTAGATGCTGTTAAAAAACACCAGAAAAAGCCAAGGAAATAGGCCCCCGTCCAAAAAAACTAAGACAGCCGAAGGGGCCAAAGCAGTCGGAGGATGGCTTCGGACCACAGTTGTCGAACCCTCTACACGGTGGCTTCGGACCATAGTGGGCGAACCCTCCGCACGGTGGCTTCGGACCACAGTGGCCGAACCCTCTGCACAATGGCTTCGGGCCCCAGTGGCCAAACCCTACGCACAGTGAGTTCGGACCTCAATGGATGAACCCTCCACATGGCGAGTTCAGACCCCAATAGCCGAACTTAGCTCTACTCTGGGCGAACCCCCTAGTGGGAGGCTTCGGACCACAGTGGACAAACATACCTTCGACCTGGCAGGACCCTTCACTAATATGGTCTGAAATCCCTTCGACATGGCCAAACCTCCCTCCGGGCAATGGGTTCGGCTCACAGTGGGCGAAACCGCTGCAGCCACCAATGCCTCCACTGTACAATTGGGCAGGGACCCCGTGGGCTCTGTACACATCGCCCCCCGAGTACCCTACGCAGTATAACATTGCCTCATGTTTTCCTTTGGATTATTATAATTGGCAGGGACAAACAGACGCGGCAAAGGGAGACGTCTTCCACAAGCTGTCCGTAGTACCTCCGAATCAACTCGCACAGGACGGAGCCAAGGAAGATGGACGCGAAGAGGCGAAGGAGAGGGAGTCTGAAGCCATCATTATCAAGGTAGGGTCTCAGGAAGTCCCAATCCCGAAGGCCTCCTCGCCGAAGCCCGTTGAAGTTAAGCCTCCTAGTCCAGCCGAGGCCAACGCTGAAGCCCAGTCCGATCGACTGAACGAGGCCGGTCTGACGACAGGGTCTGCAGCGAAGTGCCTACCAAATATGAAACACGCGAGGCCAACCTGGGTGGTACCCCTTTGGCCAAAAATCCCAGAAACAGGGTGGTGGCACCTGGTACCAAGCCACAACCATCTTGGGCACCTTCGGGCATGTCCAAATCACAAAAAAGCACCTACAACGCCTACGGGCATAGGAGATGCGTGAGAAGAAGGCCGAGGATGAACGATATGCCATCTTTGAGGAGATCCGCCTTCGGCCAGCTGCGAAACAAGTATGGAAGCTCAAGCCGTTTGAGATAACCAACCTGGCTCCCATTCCGAGTGATGATGATGACATGCTCCACGACGATTACACACCCTTCTCCGAGGGACCTGCACCATGAACGATGGACATCAACATCGTTATGCTGCCCGCTGAATTCGTCCTACCACGAGATGAGGCCGAGGTTGCTCAGTTGAACCTCGGCCCACGAGATGCTGTGTTCGAGAAACCTGAGGATTCGGCTCGTCACCTAAAGCCTCTCTACATCAAGGGGCACATTGAAGACGGTATTGTAGAGCAATATCGGTATTCTAAAGACAGTATTGTCGAAGCCATTGAAGACTTTAGCGAAGTAGAAAAGTTAGGACAAGGTTTTGCTTTGGTCGATCCTTTAGAAGAAGTCAATATAGGCGATGGTAGCATCCCAAGGCCGACCTTTGTAAACCAAAATTTACAGGCTGATGAGAAGGATGAAGTAATAAAGTTGCTTCGGTCGTATGTTGATTGTTTCACATGGGAGTACAGCGAGATGCCCAGATTAAGCCGCGAGCTCGTGGAGCATCGGTTACCTATTAAACCTGAGTTTAGGCCTTATAAATAGCCCCCAGTTTTGTGCCTGTAGAGAAGACGGAGAGCGGCAAAATACGAGTTTGTATTGATTTCAGGGATCTGAAACAAAGCCACCCCAAAGGATGAGTATCCCATGCCGATAGCTGACATGTTGATCAACGATGCTTCAAGACACAAGGTACTAAGTTTTCTTGATGGAAACACTGGTTACAATCAATTTTTTATGGCTAAAAAGGACGTCTACAAGATAGCCTTTCGATGCCCTTGTTTTGTTGGCTTATTCGAGTGGGTCGTTATGACTTTTGGTATGAAGAATGCTGGCACTACATATCAATGTGCTATGAATTTGATCTTTCATGACTTGCTAGGAGTTATGTTATAAGTATACATAGATGATGTTGTAGTCAAATCGGACGCTATGGGAAACCACATAGCCAATTTGAGAGTTGCTTTTGATAGGATGCACCAATATGGCTTAAAAAAGAACCCGCTCAAATGTGCTTTCGGCGTGTCGACACGAAAGTTCCTAGGGTTTATGATTCATGAAAGAGGTATTGAAATTGATCCTAAGAGGCTTGAAAAGATTAAAAACTTTGAAGCGCCGACATGCAAAAGAGATGTGAAAAAGTTGCTAGGCAAGATGAATTATTTGCGTCGCTTTATATCTAACTTGTCTGGCAAAATAGATGCTTTTGTCCCTATACTATGGCTAAAGAATGAAGCTGAGTTCACTTGGGGGGCAAGTCAGCAAAGTGCCTTTGAAAAGATTAAAGAGTGTTTGTTATCGCCACCTATGGTGAAAGCGCCAAAGGCCGGAATTTCATTTCGGCTATACATCGCTGTAGAAGATAGTGTGATAGGAGTCGTGCTAACTCTGGAAGTGGAGGGGAAAGAGTACATCATCACATTCTTGAGCCGCTGCCTGCTGGACGCCAAAACTAGGTACGTGCTTGTGGAGCATTTATGTTTATCACTTTATTACGCATGTACCAAATTACGTCACTATCTTCTTCCTAGCACATGTATTGTCGCTTGCCAAACCGATGTCATAAAGTACATGTTGCAAAAGCCGATTCTAAGTGGAAGAATCGGAAAGTGGGCTTACGCTTTGATTGAATACGATTTGTCTTACGAACCTCTAAGAGCTATGAAAGGCCAAATTGTCGCTAATTTTATAGTTGATCACCACTTGCTCTAATTGAAGTAGTGCCATGGAAACTTTATTTTGATAGTACATCTTGTAAGAATGGCCAAGGTATCGGGGTAGTTCTCATATCACCTAGCGGCATGCGCTTCGAAACCTTGGCCCATTTAGAATTTCCTTCTACTAATAACCAAGCTGAATATGAAGCTTTATTGCTAGGACTTGAATTGCTAGAATCCATAGGTGCTAAACATGTTCATGCACATGGTGATTCTCTGTTAGTAGTATAATAAGTAGCTAAAAGTGCTCAATGTTTTAATGGCTTTCTAAATAGTTACTTGGATAAATGTTTAGACATAGTTGCTACTTTCGACGACTTTAAAATTTCTCACGTGTTGAGAGAAGCCAACTCAAATGCAAATGATTTGGCTCAGCAAGCATCTGGTTATCAAGTTAGGAGAGGAAAGTTTTCTATATGGGAAAAGACAATGCTTGGTCTCACTACCAAAGTCAGGAACTTTAGGTGGATGCGAGGTCCGTCAGACCCTCCAGATAAAACCCCTCCGACCACCGAAGGGTGTCACGTGCCGGAGCCCTTGTTCTAGGGCCCTTCATCTGCCGAAGGTTCCTGCACGTCGAAGCCCTTGCGCCGAAGCCTTCTAGGAAATAGAAGTCATCGCACATCGGACCCCTCTGGCGGAAGGCTTCGGTCTGGTCGGCTCCGCGCGACTGATCTAGTCAGCCTTCGACAAAAGCAGGAGAGGCCCGGGGGCACTCTGAAGTTAGCAATTTAGACATTATTCTTGGAAAGGAGTTAGCAAACCCTCTGGATATCCATAAGGATGATTGAAGAATTCCAATCGTCCAGTATTTAAGAGATCCCAATCAAAAGATCGATCGTAAAGTTCGGCGACAAGCGTTTAAATTCATGTTGCTAGATGATGTATTATACCACTAGGCTATTGATGGAGTACTCTTAAAATGCTTAGATGTCGATCAATCCAAAGTACCTACAGGAGAGGTCCATGAGGGGCTTTGTGGCACCCATCAGTCAACCCAGAAAATGAGTTGGATGCTCAAAAGAGCGGGTTGTTACTGGCTGACTATGACTGAGGACTGTTTTAAATACTATAGAGGGTGTGAAGCATGTCAAAAGTTTGTTAATATTCAGTTAGCTCCCACATCACTATTTAATCCTATTATCAAACCATGGTCGTTCTGAGGTTGGGGTTTAGACTTCATCGACCAAATTCACCCTCCCTCTTCAAAAGGGCATTGGTTCATGCTGATGGCGACAGACTACTTCACAAAATGGACCGAAGTCGTGCCTCTCAAGAATATGGCTCACAATGAGGTAACTGATTTTATCTTGAAGAACATTATACATAGATTCGGTATACCCCAAACGCTCACTACAGATCAAGGTACTCCATTTATTGCTAAAGAAGTGAGAGACTTTGCTGAATTTTATGGTATTAAGTTGATAAACTCTTCGCCATATTATGTTCAGGTCAATGGTCAGGCCAAGTCTAGTAATAAAACTATAATTAAGCTCATTAAGAAGAAAATTAAGGAGTTCCCTAAAAGGTGGCATGAAGTGCTTTCAGAAGCATTGTGGGCTTGTAGAGTTGCAAAGCACGGTGCTACCAAAGTTAGTCCATATGAGTTAGTATATGGACAAGAAGTCATTCTACTGGTAGAGGTAGATCTTGGTGTTGACACGAAAACGTGCCCCCACACTTTTGTCAGTTTGATGATCTAAAAGTGTGCATATACTTAGGGACAAGCCTAAGCATAACACAACACCGATGTCGCATTCCGACTACCCTCAACCGTGGCAAGGGGGTGGAGTCACTAGGTAATTAGATCACACAGAAATAATCCAATTAGCCAAAAAGAAATATATTAAATAAAATATACCAGCAAGCTGAACGGAGCCTAACTGATTCGAAGTGTACTGTGCGAAGGGGTTCACCGAAGGGGGCCTTCAGCATCTTGTGTGAAGGGTATCGCCGAAGGTAGCCTTCGGTGTTCGAATCGATCTGGCCAAAGGCAAACTCCGAACATATCTCGGTGCGAAATCACCTCCGAACAGCGGGGTTCGGTGTGAAGCCTCTGACACGGAAAAATATCCCAAACGCAACGCACTAGTGTGACTTCGTCTGGATCGAAGTACAAGCGTGGCGAAGCCTGACGTGATGAAGCCTGCTGTGGAGTGTGCCAACGTGCGGGACTTGGTCAAACCGACAACAGCGTGACGGCCCGATATGGGCAGTCGAAGCAGGGATTCCATCGAGGGGTGTCCTGACAGCATCCAAAACCAGCTTCCTGGCTTCGAACACCTCCAGCGAATGGGCTCCGAATGTGGAAACCTGCAACAGAATAGAGATCAAGTGCGAATTCAGCCTAGGGACTGAATTTTCTAAGTATTGCAGTAGGGGAACGAAGGTAGCAATTTGTTACGTACATTAATGGATACTTCACATGCGAAGTAACAAGGCGATAGCAATCTGTTATGTAGATTAACGGGTACTTCACAAGCGAAGTAGCAAGGCTTACCACAGTTTCGGCGTGGCCAGCGAAGGGCTTCCAGGAAAACCCACGAAGGTTGCAGAAAGGTAAATAAAAGTAAAGGTACGGTTCAAAGTTAGGGCTTTGTGATTGATTTGTGTTGGGGGGTCTAATGAACCGGCCTCACCCCTATATTTATAGGGGCTAGTCTTCTTATCTCTAATATTAATATGGTAGGATTCGGCCTAATCAAACTTAGGGATAAAATTAGCCAGAATCAGACTCAAATTCTATCTTTGAAAATCAACCCGAAGTGGGCCTTCGGCAAGGCCTACCGAAGCCTGCTCCTCAGGTCGAAGCTTCGGCGAGGCAGGCCTCTGAAGGCCTTCGGGTTGAAGGTAGCAGGCCTGCTGGAAGGCTTCTGAAGCCCAAGGCTTAATGGGCCTTCGGCCCTATAGGGCTTCGGCCCGATTCAGGACATGTGTATTTTCGACCCAAATCACCAAAATTGATATTTTGACAACCTTGACCATTAATGCCATTTTTTGCTATCAACACATGCCCCTGCCTTTTAGTGAACTAAGTGAACTAAAAGCATAATGGGTTAAAGACGATACCTTTCATATCGCCCTTTCGACACTTTCAAGCGCTTTGCCCCACACTTGGGAAGTATTTCTTTAAATACCTACCATTCAAGGCCCTTCGAAATCGCTCTCCTTGTAGAGACTCTAATAAATATGCATTACCTGGAGTGATTTCGATTATTTTGAAGGGACCCTCCCAACTGGGTGACCATTTGCCAAATCTAGGGCTCTTAATGCCTAAGGGCAAAATCATCTTCCAAACCAACTCACCAACTTGAAACGATTTTGGTTTAACTTTCTTATTGTAAGCTCTAGATATTCTTCTTTTGTCTTTCTCTATAGCTTCTAAAGCCTTTAATCTCTTATCGGTCACTTCCTCTAAATTATCTTTTAGAAAAGTCTCATATTCATCAACCGATAAGCCATCTTGTTTAAGAAATCTTAAAGAACCAAGATCCACCTGTATGGGTAGAATGACCTCTTGCCCATTTACTAACTCATATGAAATAACTTTGGTAGCACCATGTTTTGCAACCCTACAAGACCACAATGCTTCTGAAAGCATTTCATGCCACCTTTTAGGGAACTCTTCAATTTTTTTTCTTGATGAGCTTAATCACAGCTTTATTACTAGACTCGGCCTGACCATTGGCCTAAGCATAGTATGGTGAAGAATTTATCAACTTAATACCATAAAATTCGGCAAAGACTCTCACTTCTTTAGTAATGAATGAAGCACCTTGATCTGTAGTGAGAGTTTGGGGAATACCGAATATATGTATAATGTGCTTCAAGATAAAATCAGTTACCTCATTGTGTGTCATATTATCTAGAGGCACGGCTTCGGTAGGATAAATTTGGTCGATGAAGTCTAAGCCCTAACCTTAGAACCACCATGGCTTGATAATAGGGTTAAGTGATGAAGCGGGAGCTAGCTGAATATTACCAAACTTCTGATACGCTTCACACCCTCTATAATACTTAAAACAATCCTCAGTCATAGTCGGCCAATAGAAACCTGCTCTTTTGAGCATCCAACTCATTTTCTGGTCCGACTGATGAGTGCCACAAAGCCCTTCATGGACTTCTCCTTTAGCTACATTGGATTGATCAACATATAAACACTTTAAGAGTACTCCATCATCTAGCGACACAAATTTAAACGCTAGTCGCCGAACTTTCCGATCAACCTTTTGATTGGGATTCCTTAAATACTGGATGATCGGGGTTCTCCAATCATCCTTATGGATATCCTTCGGAGTGCCCCCGGGCCTTTCCTGTTCCTGCCGAAGGTTGTTTGGATCGTCCGTGCGGAGCCAATCATACCGAAGCCTCCCGTTGGAGGGGTCCGACGTGTGAAGGCTTCTGCCGCCTAGAAGGCTTCGGTATGAGGGCTCCGATGAGTAGGGCCCTTCGGCGGATGAATGGCTTCGGCACGAGAGCTCTAGCGAGCAGGACCCTTCGGTGGATGAAGGGCTTTGGCATGAGGGCTCCAACATGTGACACCCTCCGGTGGCCAGAGGGGTCTAACCCAAAGGGTTCGACGGACCTCGAGCCTGCCTGAAGCTTCTAGCATCGGCAGTGAGACCAAGCATTAGCTTTTCCTGTACAGAAATTTTCCTCTTATGACTTGATAGCTAGATGCTTGTTGAGACAAATCATTTGCAATTGAGTTGGCCTCTCTTGACACGTGAGAAATTTCAAAGTTGTCGAAAGTAGCAACTATGTCTAAACATTTATCAATGTAACTATTTAGCAAGCCATTAAAACATTGAGCATTTTTAGCTACATGTTGTACTACTAAAATAGAGTCACCATGCACATGCACATATTTAGCACCTATGGACTCTAGCAATTCAAGTCCTAGCAATAAAGCTTCAAATTCAGCTTGGTTATTAGTAGAAGGAAACTCTAGACAGGCCGATGTTTCAAAGTGCATGCTACTTGGTGATATGAGCACTACCTCGATACCTTGGCCATTCTTACAAGCTGAACCATCAAAATAAAGTTTCCATGGTACTACTTCAACTAGAGCAACATCATTACCCCAATTGACATCTATGTGGTGATCAACTATAAAATTAGCGACAATCTGGCCTTTCATAGCCCATAGAGATTCATAAGCCAAATCGTATTCAATCAAAGCATAAGCCCACTTTTCAATTCTTCCACTTAGAATCGTCTTTTGCAACATGTATTTTACGACATCGGTTTGGCAAGCGACAATACATGTAGTAGGAAGAAGATAGTGATGCAATTTGGTACATGCGTAATAAAGTGATAAACACAGATGCTCCACAAACACGTACCTGATTTCGGCATCTAGCATGCGTTGGCTTAAGAATGTGATGATGTACTCTTTTCTCTCCACCTCCTGGGTCAGCACGACTCCTATCACGCTATCTTCTGCGGCGATGTATAGCCGAAACAGAATTCCGGCCTTTGGCGCTCTCACCACGGGCGGTGATGATAATCACTCTTTAATCTTTTCAAAGGCGCTTTGCTAACTTGCCCCCAAGTGAACTCAGTTTCATTTTTTAGCCAGAGTATAGGGACAAAAGCATCGATTTTACCAGACAAATTAGATATAAAGCCACACAAATAATTCATCTTGCCTAGCAACTTGTGCACATCTCTCTTGCATGTCGGCGCTATAAAGTTCCTAATATTTTCAAGCCTCTTAAGATCGATTTCAATACCTATTTCATGAATCATGAATCCTAAGAACTTTCCTGCCGACACGCTAAAAGCACACTTGAGCGGGTTCATTTTTAAACCATATTGCCACATCCTATCGAAAGCAACTTTCAAATCGGCTAAGTCGTTTCTCATAGCGTCTAATTTAACTACAACATCATCTATATATACTTCTAACATAACTCCTAGCAAGTCATGAAATATCAAGTTCATAGCACGTTGATATGTAGTGCTAGCATTTTTCAAAACAAAAGTCATAACTACCCATTCAAATAAGACGACAAAACCGGGGCATCGAAAGGTTGTATTGTAGGCATCCTCTTTGGCCATAAAAATTTGATTATAACCAGCGTTGCCATCGAGAAAACTTAGTACCCTGTGTCCTCAAGCATCGTTGATCAACATGTCGGCTATTAGCATGGGATACATGTCTTTCGGAGTGGCCTTGTTTAGGTCCCTGAAATCAATGCAAACTCGTATTTTGCTGCTCCCTTTCTTCTCTATAGGCACAATATTAGCGACCCATTTGGCATACCTACATGGCCTAATAAACTCATCTCTGAGTAACCATTCTACCTCTTCTTTAACTCGATCATACACAGCCAAATTGAAGAGACGAGGGGGATGTTTATAAGGCCTAAACCCGGGCTTAATAGGTAGCCGATGTTCCATGAGATCACATCTTAATACGGGCATCTCGCTATACTCCCATGCGAAACAATCAACATATGATCGAAGCAACTTTATTACTTTAGCATTCTCATCAGCCTGTAAGTTCTGGTTTACAAAAGTCGTCCTTAGAATGCTGTCATTTCCTATGTCGACTTCTCCTAAAGGATTAGCCGACGCAAAATCTTGTCCTAACTTTTCTACTTCGCTGAAATCCTCGATGGACTCGGCAATACCATCTTTAGAAGACTGATATTGCTCTACGTGAGACTTGAGCCAATCAAGATTACTTTTACTAGACATGACTTAATAATTCAAAAATAGCCGAGCTACACTAGTCGGCTTTACAGACACGGGTATGAAACGTCCTCCGGACACGCTAACGAAGTTGTAATCCAAAAGGTCTCTACCTGATAGACATTCTACTTTGTTGTGAATGGCATCGATGGACACATCGACCAATGCTACCTGGGCTGAAGTGTCTGCTGGTATGACTTCCACGTCATCACCGCCCACTGTATCAGGCATTGGTGCAAAGTAGAAGGAATATAGAAATTCGTGTGAATCCAGTCATGCCCGAGTAGCACGCTGTAGTTACCTTGCACTTCGACGACGAAGAATGCTATTGGCAACGTCTTGTTCCCTACCGTTACCTCCATGGAGAGTGCACCTTTCGCCTCGGAGCTCTCGCCGTTGAAGCCGTTGAGCATTAGGTTAGTGTTCTTTAAGTCTTCCTCGCCCCTGCCAAGCTTCTTCAACAGAGAGTAAGGCATTAGGTTAACAGTGGCGCCCCCGTCTTCAAGCATCCTAGAGATCGGTTTCCCATCAATGTGACCCCTGACATAGAGAGGTTTTAGATGGCAAGTCGTATCCTCGGGTTTTTCAAAAATAGCATTGTGTGGGCCGAGGTTCAACTGAGCGACCTCGGCCTCGTCTTGCGGTAGGGCGAACTCGGTGGGCAGCATGATGACGTTGATGTACATCACTTGAGGTGCGGGTCCTTCGGAGATAGGCATATAATCGTCGTCGAGCATGTCATTGTCATCATCGCTTGGAATGGGAGCCAGGTTGGTCATCTCAACCGGCTTGATCCTCCATACATGTCTCGTAGCTGGCCGAGGGTGGATTTCCTCAAAGATAGCATCTCGTTCCTCCTCGGCCTTTTTCTCGTGCATCTCCTGTGTCCGTAATCGTTGTAGGTGTATTTTCTGTGATTTGGACATCCCTGGAGGTGCCCAAGATGGTTGTGGCTTGGTACCAGGCGCCACCACCTTGTTTTTGTGGTTTTTGGCCGAAAGGGTACTACCCAGGTCGGCCTCGCGTGTTTCATAATCGGAGGGTACTTCACTATGGACCCTGTCGGTCGATCTAGCCTCGTTCGGCTAATCAAAACGGGCTCCGACACTGGCCTCGGCTAGAGTAGGGGACTTACCTCCGTCGGGCTTTGGTGAGGGGGCCTTAAGGATTGAGACTTCCTAAGACCCTACTTTGACTGTGATGGCTTAGGACTCCCTCTCCTTCGCCTCTTCACATCGATCTCCCTTGGCTTCGCCCTGTGTGAGTCAATTCGGAGGTACTACGAACAGGCTATGGATGATGTCTCCCTTCGCCGCGTTTGTTTATCCCTGCCAGTTATAATACTCTGAAGGAAAATAAGGGACAACATTATTTTGCAAAGGGTACTCAGGCTGCGAGGTGTACGAAGCCCACGGGGTCCCTTCCCAATTGTCTGGCGGAGACATCGGTGGCTCCAGTGGCTTCGCCCACTGTGAGCCGAACCAACTACCCGGAGGGGGCTCGGCCATGTCGAAGGGATTTCAGACCATATCAGTGAAGGGTCCTGCCAGGCCAGAGGTATGTTCAGCCACTATGGACCAAAGCCTCCCACCGGCGGGTTCATCCAGAGCGGAGTTGGCTCAGCCACTGGAGTCTGAACTCATTGTGTGAAGGGTTCAGATACTGGGGTCTAGACTCGTTCTTCTCAGGGTTCTACCACTGGGGTCCAAAGCCACTGTGCGGAGGGTTTGACCACTATGGTCCGAAGCCACCGCGCGGAGGGTTCGGCCACCGTGGTCTGAAGCCACCCTCCGACTGGTTTGGCCTCTTTGGCTATTTTAGCCTTCTTGCGCGGGGGCCTGCTTCCTTAGCTTTTTTCTGATGTTTGTTCAACAACATCTGATATGTCACCTTTGGCTTCTTGAGAGCCATAGCCGAAGGAGACGTGTTGACATTCCATTTCCATACTCCTAGGTCAGGGTTTTTTGGTACGAGTGTGTGTGTTCGCGATTCTCCAATAATGACCGCTTTCCCTTTAGTTGACTCGGCCTGCTCTGGCCGAATCAGCACCCTTTTCTCGTGGAGGTCGACGGTATTCACGGGAAAGGGTTCTTTGTCCAGCTCCATCTTGTTGATAGCAAAAAATGGCATCAATGGTTAAGATTGTCAAAATATCAATTTTGGTAATTTGGGACGAAAATACACATGTCCCGGGTCAGGCCGAAGCCCTACAGGGCCGAAGGACCATTGGAATATGGGCTCCGGAAGCTTCCAGCCAGCCCACGGCCTTCGGCCAAGAGGCCTTCGGAGGCCCGCCCCGCCGAAGCTTCGGCCCCAGGAGCAGGCTTCGGCAGGCTTGGCCGAAGGCCCACTTCGGGTAGAGATAGAGTTGGACCCGATTCAGGCTAAGTGTTTATCTCTATTGAGCTGAATTATAGCAGATTAGATTAGAGGTCTAGCCCCTATAAATACAGGAGCGAAGCTGGTTCAGAGCCCCCCCGACAAAATCAACCACAAAGCCCTAGCTTTGAATCGCATTTACTTTATCTTTACTTTTCTGTACTCTTCGTGGGTTTGCCTAGAAGCCCTCCGATAGCCACTTCGTAACAGTGGTAATCCTTATTACTTTGCTTGTGAAGTATCCGTTAATCTACGTAATAGATTGCTATCGCCTTGTTACTTCTCCTGTGAAGTATCCGTTAATCTACGTAATAGATTGTTATCGCCTTGTTACTTCACCTGTGAAGTATCCGCTAATCTGCGTAACAGATTGCTACCTTCGCCACTAGTGCAACACTTAGCAGAATTCGGTCCTCAGGCCGAATTGGTACTTCGAATCTACTCTGTTGCAGGTTTCCACGTTCGGAGCTATTTCATCGGAGGTGTCTGGAGCTGAGAGATCGGTTTCGGAGGTTGCCAGAACACCCTTCGGCGAGACTGCTGCTTCGACCGCATGCTCCGTCAGCAAACTTCATCACGATAGGCTTCGCCACGCTCATACCTCTAACCGACCGGCCCGTGCCCCGCCTCGGCCCCACCTCGGCCCCACCTGACAGCCGCACTCTCACGGCCCTCTCTCTCTAACCGACCGGCCCCACCTGTCGGCGCTCACTTTTCCGTCCGCCCGCTGACAGGTGGAGCCCACCTGTCAGAATCGTCTTCCTCGTTGGAAGGGGATCCCCCTTCCATCTCTCCGGCGATCCCCTTCCTGTTTTGCCACCGGCCACCCCTATCCGGCCAGATCCGCCCTGGAATCCCTTCCTCAGACCACCGTGACCCCCTTCCATCTTTAGTTCACGCGTAATCGAGTTTATGGAAGCTTATCCAAGGGGAATTGGAACCTCGCCGGAGATAATGGGAACCCTAGGTTCCTTTCCTATCTTACGCTAGTGACCCCCCTATAAGAACCCCTCGCCCTCACCGCACTCAGCCCACACCACCGTAGCCGTGCTAGAGCGAAATCAGAGCGCCGCCACCCTCATTTCGGCCTTCGGCTCTGTTTCGACTCCGGCGACCTCTCACCGCCATCGCAAGCCGCCGCCGTCCACGCCACCACCACCATCGAGACCGTCGTAGCCCACCCGACGTCGGCCTCATCTCCGTTGGACCCAAGCGCCACCGGATCGCCATCACCGCCAACCACCCGGGAAGGCCTCGCCGTCTACCCTCGCTGCCGGTCGCCATCCGTCGCCCATCGTCGCCGCCGAAGGTATGGTCGGGACCGCCGTCCTCCCCTCGTCCCATTTCCGTCGAGACCTAGGGCCTAGCCCCCTCGCCGTCGCCGTCGCCACCACACCCGAGCCCGTCGTCGCTAGAGACGAAGGGGGTATGTGCCCCCTTACGCGCGTGTCGCGCCGGATTTAATCCTGGCTGCACGTTTGCGATCGTAGCGCCCTGATTAAATCCCTACGGGATTTAATCTCAGCCATTGATCTGGTCAAAGGGGTACAGGGCAATTTCAGTCATCGATTGCTACTTGAACCCCTGGCTCGATCTCACGCGTCCACGTCATACCGGTTCGATGCGTTTTAATCTAGACCGTCCATTTTCACTTAACCCCTCCCGCCTCACGCCTGGCCGCCGGATCCAGATCCAACGGCTCTAATCAACTGGTCCACGTGCATAGTGACCCAGTCCACCATGGGCCTGGCTCACCGTGGACTAAATCCCATTTTCTGTTTAAATAAAATTCCAAAAAAATGTTTAAACTTCCAAAATTCATAACTTGCTCATTTTAACTCCAAATTTCACCATTCAAATTTTATTAAATTCAGCATTCTATTCTCTACACATTAATGCCATAAAAACAGTATGTCACTGTTGCCCAAAATATTCTTATCAATTAAACAAATAAAAACCCCTTAGGGATAAAATTATAAATTCACAAAATAAATTGGGAAAAGCCTTAAAATCTAACCTTTAATGTTTTTCACCAAACTTCAGAATAATAAAACCTTATTTCACATATTAAAACCCCTAACACTTGTATGTTTATTATTTTTTGATGTTTTATCTGTTTATTGAATGCTATGTTTATTTTTCTGTATCGAGAAGACTACGAGTACGTCGAGGAGCCGGAGTTCTATCCTGAGGTTCCACCTTCCCCATTTGCTGATCAAGGCTAGTCACAACCCCCATTTTGATCATCATTGAGCCCATGTTTTAATAAATTATTGCTATAACTCATAGGATAATATTGCATTAGTCTAATCTCAAGCCTTACACTATATTTATTAGATCCCCGTCCTTGTGTGAAAACCCAAGCCATGCTTATTGAGCCTTAACTCCTTGTCACTCTACTATAAAAGTATTAGCTAGTGCCCAATGTACCGGCACAACTGCTATAGGATAAAAAAAATGAGTCGTAGATAGATGGATTCTACTATATGAAATTTCCCCGTTATTCTCGTCTCTGGACTCTGTTGGAGTTGGCTATGTTATAAGTATGGTGGGTTCCGGGTGCAAGCTAGGGCATTGGTTGGTCGCACCAGGGGCACTATAAGGACCGGTCTGCGGGATCTGTTGCAAAGCACTTTCGTACTAACCACAAGTCTAATGGGTAAGTCCTAACTGAAAGTATGGAACAATCCAACTCGATGCACCATAGTGGAGGGGGCAAGGGGCAACCTGCGGGTGACTTGTACCGACGTGGCTCAAGAGGGGGTATGGTGTGGCTCGACGCGTCGGGGCACCATATGAAACCCATAAGAGGGTGCTATCGAGTCGAGGAGGACCATATGGAAGGTTTTGGCACGAGTTCCCGTGGTATGGGTCATCTCGTTACACTTTGGTGTAAGTGATGAGTGTGTGCCTTGTTGGTACAGTGGTACACCTCTGATCAGAGTATTTAATCTTTTCGAAAAGCTGAGCCCACGGTCAAGGGCGGGTTGTGTGACTACTCACAGTTAGTTTACAATTGTTTGAATGGTTGAGTTATTCATGGCATGTAAGGACTGTTGAGCGAGGTGGGGCTGACTATACCCCTCGAGTTAGAAGATGATGATGCATACCCATGTTTACATTTCAGTACTAATAAATTGATCGCATTTAATGCTTTACAATTATGCTTTTCTGCAAAATTAGCCACTATCTCCCTTGTTATTACTCTGCATTATATTTGCATCTGATGGCTTGCTGAGTACGTTTGTACTCACCCCCGTTGACTTACACCACCAGAGCCCATCTACTACGAGGAGGATGAAGGTCTAGAGTAGCGACCTAGTCAAGGCGAGACTGGAAGGAGGCGTTCATCTAGGACCCTTTGTTTTATTAGTTTCTCTTCATCTTTATTCACTTTTGTACTAATACGGTCTACGAACCATGAATGATTGCTCGTATTATACGTGGTCGCATGATGAACGTCTTGTTTTTATTGATTTTCTATGGAATTTCAATAAAGGTCCTGATTTATTAAATCGGGGCGTGACAAGATGGTATCAGAGCTGACTTGACTATAGGAAGCCAAACAGACCTGACCCTAGGACTTATATTAGTCATATTTTCTTACAAAATTACTTACCCTCTCATCTTCTGAAGTTTTCACAAAAAAATTTCTCTCTTTTGTAGATGTCGGTCCATACCATGAGCGGGACTCTTCGCGACGAGGCCAGATTCATCTGCGAGCTTCACATGCTCATCGACTTCCTTGGATTCACCCATGAGCCCGCGTTCCATGGGATCTTTCCCGATGAGGACGAGAGCTATTGCGAGGTCACCATCGTCATCCAGCCCTCTACGCAGACAGCCCACACTTATCGAGCCAGAGGACCCACCTTCTTGGTTGCCAGTCAGCGCACTGCCCTTCAGGCCCTCACTGAGCTCCGAATGATCTACGACAGCGAGCTCTATGACACGGACTATCGTTTTGTGCCCCTTCGCACTCCAGGGAGTCCCCACAGCGTCTACGTCAGTACGCTCTCCCAATGCCACTCCGCAGTTGGGCACACCGTACGCTTGTTGGAGGCGATGGATGATCTCCACTATGAGGCACTGCAGGATGCCAATGGACAGCGTGACACGATCGACTTCTACCATCACTCTTCTAAGGATCTGAACCACGAGAACGGAGATCTTCGACGTCGTGTCCAACAGGGGCATTGGTTGGCTGCCGAGGCCGAGGAGTTGAGGCGCCAGAATGAGCTCCTACGTCAGAACGTCTCCAACACCACACAGCTTCGCCATCAGCTTAAGGAGTTGAAGAAGGATCTCGAGGAGGTCGCCCCCCTTCCGCCCCGCAAGTGGAAATCGCTTTGGATCCCCACAGTGAGGCCTAAGAGGATTTCCCGCAGCGCGCCTCCCGTCGGACCCTCCAGCTCCACGACCCCGACCATCTCCACTGAGCCCGTGGTCGAGTCGTCCCCTGAGCTACCTTAGACGTAGTCTTTACGGTTGATTGTTTCCTTTTTACTGTTTTGGATTGTATTGCCACCCATGTCAAATATAAGGCATGGGTGAAGACTAAATAAAAGACATGAATGTAATCGCAAGAACGACACATTTTGAAATAAAACTTAGTATCATTTCCCCTAAGAAAGTGTTATCTGTTTTGGAAACTTTAGGATGACTAACACCTAGGGCTCAGATGCTCCCCAGAATGGAGGGGACAACGGTAACTTGCCCCAATGGGGAGCGACTGGGCAAAGGCAAGCCCTAGTCGCCAACCACCCCACGTTGGCCGAGATGATGGCCAACCAAAATAAGTTGGTAGCTGCGCTGTTGAACCAGATGCAACAGCAGTAGAATCAGATGCAAGAGCAGCAGGCTCAGTTTTTCCGCCTCCACCAGCAGCAGCCGGAGATACCTCGCCCCGCCACTCCCGCTCTTGCACCCGCCTCTCAGCTCTCGGAGTTTCTTCGAGTCCGCCCTCCCACGTTCTCCAGCACCACCAACCCCATGGAGGTTGGTGACTGGCTGAGAATGATTGGGAAGAAGTTGGACCTCCTGACTTGCACCGAGCAGGAGAGGATAGCCTTCGCTGCCCACCAACTCCAGGGTCCTGCCACGGAATGGTGGGACAACTTGCGCGAGACTCTGCCCGAGGGACACGTTCACACTTGTGCTCAGTTCTCCGCCGCTTTCCGCGCAGCCCACGTCCCGGATGGCGTCATCGCCCAAAAACAACAAGAGTTTAGGGACCTGCAACAAGGAAGTAGGTCCGTAACAGAATATCTACATGAGTTTAACCGGTTGGCCTGGTATGTGCCTGAGGAAGTCTGTACTGATACGGCCAGGCAGTCTAAGTTTCTCCGGGGGCTGAAGGACGAGCTTTCCCTTCAGCTGGTCTCCGGAGACTACGCCAACTTTCAAAAGTTGGTGAATAAGGCAATTATTCAGGAGACCGAGCAGAACAAGGTCGACCTAAAGAAGAAAAGAATGATCGCCTTCCGCCAGAACAAAGGCATGGCGCAGAGGCCCTGCTATGCACCTCCCCCACCGGTGCCCCAATATCATCCGCACCTGGTGTACCGTCCAGTGCCACCCGCCGCCAACACCGGAGCAGGACATCCCCGCCCCGCTCCCGCCGCACTGGTCGCTCCACCCGCCCCTGCCAAGAAAGTAGAGGTCCTGCGCGACAAGCACGGCAAGCCCGTGATCTGCTTCAACTGCCGCCAGGAAGGGCATTATTTCCACCAGTGCCCCCACCCCAAGCGTACACAAGGAGTCATGACCAACCCTGCCGTCCGCGCCCGTGTCAACCACGTCTCCACAGAGGAAGCCCAGGCCACACCCGAGATCATCATGGGTAAGTTCACGGTTCACTCGGCCATTGTAGTGGTATTATTTGATACTGGAGCTACACACTCCTTTATATCGACAACTTTTGTGGAGAAGAATAATCTGAACATATGTGAATTAGCAAGACCAGTATTAATAGCCACCCCTGGCAAACAAACCCAAGCCCATTCCTATAGTCCAAGGGTATGGGTAGATATACAAGGCACAATATTCTAGGCCGACCCCATCTTAATGGAATGCCAAGGTTTGGATCTCATTCTTGGAATGGATTGGCTCAATAAGCACCAAGGTGTGATAAGATGTGCCCGGAGGCAAGTAACCGTGACCAGTGAAGAAGGGACTGCTGTCACGTTCTAGATGCCAAGTCAGAGGTCCGGAAGACCTCGTCTACACCAGATTACTTTGGAGGAGATACCGGTAGTCTGTGAATACCCAGACGTATTTCCGGAGGATTTACCAGGGATGCCACCCAAAAGGGACATTGAGTTCCGGATTGATCTAGTACCCGGAACCACACCCATCTACAAGCGACCATACCGGATGGCCGCCAATGAGTTAGCTGAGATGAAGCAGCAACTTGAAGACCTTGAGAAGAAAGGTTACATCAGACCTAGCACATCCCCGTGGGGAGCCCCAGTCATCTTCGTTGAGAAGAAAGAAGACAAGGCCAAGCATATGTGCGTGGATTATCGAGCCTTGAATGAGGTGACCATCAAGAACAAGTACCCAGTACCCAGGATCGATGATCTATTTGATCAGCTGAAAGAAGCTATGGTATTTTCCAAGATCAACCTACGATCTGGTTATCATCAGCTAAGGATTCGAGAGGAGGACATACCCAAGACAGCTTTTACCTCTCGCTATGGACTTTATGAGTGTACCGTCATGTCCTTTGGATTGACCAACGCCCCGGCTTTCTTCATGAATATGATGAATAAGGTGTTTATGGAATATTTGGACAAATTTATCGTGGTATTCATAGATGACATCCTCATCTATTCCAAGGACAAAGAGGAGCACGAGACTCACATCCGGTTGAACTTAGGAAAACTAAGGGAACATCAGTTATACGCCAAGTACAGCAAGTGCAAGTTTTGGACAGCGGAAGTAAAGTTCCTTGGACACATCATCTCTGCACAAGGTATCGCAGTAGACCCTGCCACCGTGGAAGCAGTTACGGATTGGCTGCCACCCACCAACGTATCGGAGATACGAAGCTTTCTTGGTTTGGCAGGGTATTATCGGCGATTTATCGAGAATTTTTCTAAGATAGCCAAGCCTATGACTAAGTTGTTGCAGAAGGGAGAGCAGTTTGAATGGACTCCCAAATGTGAGGAAAGTTTTCGCACCCTCAAGACCCAGCTGGTGTCAGCACCCATACTGACCCTACCGGATATCAGGAAGGACTTCCATGTCTATTGCGACGCATCTCGCCAGGGATTGAGATGTGTCCTTATGCAAGATGGAAAGGTTGTTTCGTACGCCACTCGTCAGTTGAGACCTCATGAACTAAACTACCCGACACACGACTTGGAATTGGCCGCTGTGGTGCACGCCCTAAAAATATGGTGGCATTATTTAGTCGGAAACTGCTACGAAATCTTTATGGATCACAAGAGTTTGAAGTATATTTTCACGCAGCCGGATCTCAACCTGAGGCAAAGGCGATGGTTGGAATTAATAAAGGATTACGACTTAGGTATTCATTACCATCCCGGCAAAGCAAATGTGGTAGCTGATGCACTAAGTCGAAAAGGATACTGCACCGCCATCGTGATTCAGGATCACGCACCTTTGTTATATAAGGAGATGGAAAAGTTGAATCGCGGGTTAACCACAGGAGCATATCTAGCCACCCTTGAGACCCGACCAATCCTGTTCGAGCAGATCCGAGAAGCTCAGTTAGAAGATCCAGATATAGCCGCCATTAAGAAGAACATGAGACAGGGCAAGGCCCCAGGATTCTCAGAGGATGAGAATGGCACCATATGGTTTGGAGCCAGGATCTACGTGCCAGATAAACCAGAGATAAAAACCCTTATTCTAAGGGAGGCCCATGACACTCTGTACTCCATCCATCCCGGGAGTACCAAGATGTACCAGGACCTGAAAGAACGTTATTGGTGGGTTAGCATGAAAAAAGAGATTGCTCAGTTTGTCGTGGAATGTGACACCTGTCGACGAGTAAAAGCAGAACATCAGAGACCCGTAGGACTCTTGCAGCCACTTAAAGTGTCTAAATGGAAATGGGAAGAGATCGGTATGGACTTCATCACCGGACTCCCAAAGACCCAACTTGGATATGATTCCATATGGGTAATCATTAACCGGCTAACCAAAGTAGCTCACTTCATAGCCGTCAAGACGACCTTCAGTGGCCCTAAGCTAGCAGAGTTATATATGGCCCGCATCATGTGCCTTCATGGAGTGCCCAAGAAGATAGTCTTCGATAGAGGGAGTCAGTTTACGTCTCGATTCTGGAAAAACCTTCAAGAGGAAATGGGAACGAGACTAAACTTCAGCACCGCTTACCACCCTCAGTTAGATGGACAGACTGAAAGGGTGAATCAGATATTGGAGGATATGCTATGGGCATGCATCTTGGATTTTGGAGGAACTTGGGAGAAGAGGTTACCATACGCCGAGTTTTCGTACAACAACAGTTATCAAGCCAGCCTTCAGATGTCCCCGTTCGAAGCCCTATATGGACGAAAGTGCAGGACGCCTCTACTTTGGGATCAAACTGGTGAATCCCAGGTGTTTGGAACAGATATCCTTCGGGAAGCTGAAGAGAACGTACGGATTATCAGAGACTGACTCAAGACAACCCAATCTCGACAGAAGAGCTATGCAGACAATCGTCATCGAGATTTGGCCTTTGAAGAGGAAGACCATGTTTACCTCCGAGTCACCACTCGCCGTGGCACTCAACGGTTTAACATGAGAGGAAAGTTGGAACCTCGATATGTTGTACCTTTTCCCATTGTTCGACGCCAAGGAGAAGTCACTTATCAGTTGGAGCTACCACCCTCATTGACTGGGTACATGATGTGTTTCATGTGTCACAATTAAAGAAATGTCTTCGAGTCCTGACAGAGCAAGTAGACCTTCAGCAGTTGGACGTTCAAGAAGATCTGACCTATGTGGAAAAACCCGTCAAGATTTTGGAAGTTAAAGAAATGACCACCAGGAGTCACGTCATCCGCTTCTGTAAAGTTCAGTGGAGCAATCATCCCATAGAGGAAGCTACATGGGAAAAAGAGGAAGAACTCAAAGCACATCATCCTGAGCTATTCGAGGATTGATCTGAATCTCGAGGATGAGATTCTCTGTAATTGGGATAGGATTGTAACACCCCAAGATTTAAAAATAAATAAAATAAAGGAAATATATTTTTCAGGGAATTAATGGGATTATTTAATTAAAGAAAATCCAAAAAGAGCCCTACTAAAGCCAAACAGGGAGAATTATTCATAATTTGGACTTGGAAATTTTATGATATAATCTAGAGGCCAAGATATAATTTTAGGAATTTTTACAAATTTTTACCAACAGTGATTCAACCCTTAATCAAATAAATGAATTACTGGATTTATTTTAAATCAGAAAAACATTTTTATTCTTAATGGGCCTCAACGTTCAATTCGCCTCCAACCTAGCCCAACCCAACTGTAGGACCGAAAGTAGCGACCAGAGGGGGGGTGAATGGGCGCCTAAAAAATTCTTGCTAAACTAAGATATAATCCCAACACCCAAACAAACTAAACCAGACAAATAATATTAGCAAAGCAATTTACTGAAACTAAAATTGTCTGCCTAAAAATGACTGGTGTCTTAATTGAAATGATATTAAAGATAAACTAAATAAAAATTCTGCAGTAAGTAAAAAGACCTAAATAAATCACGAGATATTTATTTTGCAGTCTAAAAATAAAATACTAATTAAATGAATAAAACTTGTAACATCCAAAAATTAATATAGAAATAAAACTAAAATATTTCAAGTAAATCTAGAATAAAAATGTTACTGCACCTATTAATAAATTTTCAGTTTATACGAACTGATTAAAGAATATTAAAATGAAAATATACGAGTACTAAAAATATTTAGGCAGATTAAATTTCCATGAAATTTCTAAACAAATTTTTCGCTAATTAATTAATAGATGATTATCTCTAAAAATGATCTACTAAAAATAGGAGATTAGAAACTAACCTGCATGCTTACGTAGATGTCGTCGTTCCCTGTTTGTCGCCGTGGGAAGCAAACGACAAGCCATCGTGGAGCAACGAGCCGAACGAGACCTTTGACTTCACGCGAAAAGCCGTGATTGCAGCACAAAACTTGTCGCCGTGAGGAGAAAAAACGTCAAGTCGTGCATGCGTGGGGCCCACGATGGAACCAAAAAGCAAAGCTAAGAAGAAGGCCTAGCGCTGTGCATTCACAGAAGATCCAGCATGCAAAACGTTGCCCCACAGGACTGCAGCGCGCGAAATTATGTACCGGGCGGCTGCCGCTGGTGCTGCAATGCCCGTGGGGGCCCACCTGACATGGCTGTCGGGGCTGCCGCCATCTATTTCATGCGCCGTGGAAAAAGTCGTCGTGGCTTTCTGCCGCCTAACACACGGCGGAAAACAAAGCTTGCCGTCGACCGTGAAAAACAATGCCTTCTGAGGAACCGGCAATCTTCACGACCAAGGCTGCAACAGCGTTAGTAGATGAAAAGAAACTTGAGGCGGAAAAACAAAACGTGGACCGTAGATTGATCTATTGAAAACAATCATCTATCCCCGGGGGGATAGGGGCCTAATACATGAAAAGACTAATTTACCCCTAGGGTAAATTAATACTGACTCTAAAATAAATTACTAAAATTACTAAAATATTCTTAGAAAAATCACCTGACTCAACTAAAAATATTCTAAACTTAAAAACTAAATATTAATATCCTGAAAACAAAATAATCATAGGTTGTCAGTTTTGCGCCGAAACTGAGAAAGCGTCCACCGTCTTCACACTGGGTACCCGGATTGGGCCGACCCGACCCCGCAGCTTCCTCAGCCCGGCAATCGCTCGCCGCTCGTGTACCTGAGTCAAACCCAGTCAACAGACCGGTGGATCATCTGCCGCTCCTAGCCATGTACCCGGATTGGGCCAGCCCGACTCCGCGGCTCCTCTGCACGGCCATCGCTCACTGCCCGTGTACCTGAGTCACATGCGCCTTAGACTCGACAGGTCTTCATATCTCCCTTCCTTTGACTTCCATTGACAATCACTCATCACATCTGGAAAATCAAAACCATATTCTACAACATGGTTTCTCAATCTCCTCCTTGATGAGTGCATTGTCAACACCCTTTTCATCTCATCTCCAGAACCTGCAAAACATGTGGAAACAGGAAAACAAAGACAAAAGAAAATAAAATAAATAAAATAAAAGTTTAACCCTAATGACCAAAAGCCAAACAGAAGCAAGAAAACGGTCATTATGGTTAACCAAAAAATAAAGACTCAAAAACAAGTGCAAATCTCAGAATTACCAACAAGGAACTCCCCCTGAAATAAATCCCAGAGAAAGCCAAAAATATATCCAAAATTTCTCCCCCTTGTTGATAATTGGACTCATCAAGTGAGACTAAATGCACTCTAAAGAGACATAGACACAAACTCCCCCTGAAATGCAGCTCCCCCTCAAAATATGCCATGAAATGCAGACGGGGTGCAGGTGGGGTGTGAAAAGCATGCTTCTTAGATATGATTAACTGCAATTACAACATCTAACAGGTAGAGCAAAAGATATACTGTCTAAGATACATGACATGATCAGTGCAACAGATGATATCTAAAGAGAGTCATTAGCACGCATTTTTCGATTTTTGCAAAAACAAAAGCATCACCACATTTTCTAGTTGACAAGCAAGGTAAAACATGATATGCAAAAGCTAACTGATATCTACCAAGATAGGCATTGTCCAAAACAAAGCGACTCCTAATACATGAAAAGACTAATTTACCCCTAGGGTAAATTAATACTGACTCTAAAATAAATTCCGAAAATTACTAAAATATTCTTAGAAAAATCACCTACTCAACTAAAAATATTCTAAACTTAAAAACTAAATATTAATATCCTAAAAACAAAATAATCATAGGTTGTTAGTTTTGTGCCGAAACTGACAAAGCGTCCACTGTCTTCACACTGGGTTCCCGGATTGGGCCGACCTGACCCCGCAGCTTCCTCAGCCCAGCAATCACTCGTCGCCCGTGTATCTGAGTCAAACCCAGTCAATAGACTAGTGGATCATCTGCCACTCCTAGCCATGTACCCGGATTGGGCCAGCCCGACTCCACGGCTCCTCTGCACGGCCGTCGCTCACTGCCCGTGTACCTGAGTCACATGCGCCTCAGACTCGGCAGGTCTTCATATCTCCCTTCCATTGACTTCCGTTGACAATCACTCATCACATCTGGAAAATCAAAACCATATTCTTCAACATGGTTTCTCACCAACCGTGTGTCATTGACAAGCGGGACCCGCTTGTCGGCGCCGCCTCCCGCCTCTCTCTCCCGCCCGCGCCCCGCCTCAGCCCCACCTGACAGCCGCACTCTCACGGCCCTCTCCCTCTAATCGACCGGCCCCACCTGTCGACGCTGACTTTTCCATCAGCCCGCTGACAGGTGGAGCCCACCTGTCAGAATCATCTTCCTCGTTGGAAGGGGATCCCCCTTCCATCTCTCCGGCGATCCCCTTCCTGTTTTGCCGCCGGCCGCCCCTATCCGGCTAGATCCGCCCTGGAATCCCTTCCTCAGACCACCGCGACCCCCTTCCAGCTTTAGTTCACGCGTAATCGAGTTTATGGAAGCTTATCCAAGGGGAATTGGAACCTCCCCGGAGATAATGGGAACCCTAGGTTCCTTTCCTATCTTACGCTGGCGACCCCCCTATAAGAACCCCTCGCCCTCACCGCACTCATCCCACACCACCGTAGTCGTGCTAGAGCGAAATCAGAGCGCCGCCACCCTCATTTCGGCCTTCGGCTCTGTTTCGACTCCGGTGACCTCTCACCGCCATCGCAAGCCGCCGTCGTCCATGCCACCACCACCGTCGAGACCATCGTCGCCTACCCGACGTTGGCCTCATCTCCGTTGGACCCAAGCGCCACCGGATCGCCGTCACCGCCAACCACCCGAGAAGGCCTCGCCGTCTACCCTCGCTGTCGGTCGCCGTCTGTCGCCCATCATCGTGGCCGAAGGTATGGTCGAGACCGCCGTCCTCCCATCGTCCCATTTCCGTCGAGACCTAGGGCCTAGCCCCCTCGCCGTCACCATCGCCACCGCACCCGAGCCCGCCGTCGCCGGAGACGAAGGGGGTACGTGCCCCCTTACGCGCATGTCGTGCCGGATTTAATCCTGGCTGCACGTTCACGATCGTAGCGCCCTGATTAAATCCCGAATTCAGGATTTAATCTCAGCCATTGATCTGGTCAAAGGGGTACAGGGTGATTTCAGTCGTTGATCGCTACTTGAACCCCTGGCTCGATCTCGTGCGTACACGTCATACCGGTTCGATGAGTTTTAATCTGGACCGTCCATTTTTACTTAACCCCTCCCGCCTCATGCTTGGCCACCGGATCCAGATCCAACGGCTCTAGATCAACCGGTCCACGCGCATAGTGACCCAGTCCACCATGGGCCTGGCTCACCGTGGACTAAATCCCATTTTCTGTTTAAATAAAATTCCAGAAAAATGTTTAAACTTCCAAAATTCATAACTTGCTCATTTTAACTCCAAATTTCACCATTCAAATTTTATTAAATTCAGCATTTTATTCTCTACACATTAATGCCATAAAAACAGTATGTCACAATCCAACTCGATGCACCATAGTGGAGGGGGCAAGGGGCAAACTGCGGGTGACTTGTACCGACGTGGCTCAAGAGGGGGTATGGTGTGGCTCGACGCGTCGGGGCACCATATGAAACCCATAAGAGGGTGCTGTCGGGTCGAGGAGGACCATATGGAAGGTTTTGGCACGAGTTCCCGTGGTATGGGTGTAGGACCGAAAGTAGCGACCAGAGGGGGGTGAATGGGCGCCTAAAAATTTCTTGCTAAACTATATTTTAATCCCACCACCCAAAAGAACTTAACCAGATAAATAATATTTGCAAAGCAAGTTTCAAAAATTAAAGTTGTCTAGCTTAAAAATTGACCGGTGTCCTAATTAAAAAGATATTAAAAATAATATAAATAAAAAACACCTAAAAAACAGTCACGAAATATTTATATTTCAGTCTAGAAATAAAATACTAATCAAATGAATGGAACATGAATCACTAAAAGATTAATTCAGAATTAAACCTAAAATATTTCAGGTGAAAACTAGAATAAAATATAACTGCGACTAAAATATATATATTTTTAATTTTTTATGAGCAGATTAAAAAATACTTAAATAAATAATACGAGATACGTAATAGAAATTTGACAGATTAAAAAAATTAACTGCGAGATTAATTTTTGTGTTTATACAATAAAACTAACAGATAAAATTATTACGAGATATTTAATCAGATTTAATCTAATCAGGAATAAAAATTGATTTAGTTGAAACGCTGAAAGATAGTAGATTAAAAGACTAACTTGCATGGCTTCTCTCACCGGCGTGCTGCCTCTGTGGGTGATGGAGAAATAAATACCATGCCGTGGGGCCGGCCCGCTGCACGCCGTGGCTTTTTCTTCACCGAAACGAAGCGGCCAATGGCGTCCTCCTTTTCGCGTTTTTCCACAAGGCAAACAGGGGCGTAGAGTTCCCGCCGATGGCATTGGGAGAGCGCTCCGGAAAAATAAATTTCCCTGCCCTTGCACGCGCTGTGGCAACTGGCGCCCAAAACAGGAAATCTGCTGCTACCCCTGCACGCGCTGCAGTCTTTTGCTGCCGAAGATTTCCCAGGACTTCCTGGCCGTCAGCCGCTCCGCACAGGCGCCAAGTCAAGCGCAGAGGCAAAAAATCAATGGTTGTCGTGCTGGCCGGTCACGCGCCTGCGTGTGGAAAAGCCGGCGCCGATTGAAAAGCGATCTTCGTTGCACCGGAAGAACAGAAAAGACGAACGAATAAAACTTGGACTATAGATTGATCTGAAACAAAAACAGTCAACTATCCCCAAGGGAATAGGGGCCTATTTATAGGCAAATCCTAATACATGAAAAGACTAATTTACCCTCGGGTAAAATAAACTGACTCTAAAATAAATTCTAAAAATTACTAAAATATTCTTAGAAAAATTACCTGACTCAAATAAAAATATTCTAAACTGAAAAACTAAATATTAATATCCTAAAAACAAATTAAACATAGATTGTCAGTTTTACGCCGAAACTGACAAAGCGTCCACCGTCTTCGCACCGGGTACCCGGATTGGGCCGACCCGACCCCGCAGCTTCCTTAGCCCGGCAATCGCTCGCCGCCCGTGTACCTGAGTCAAACCCAGTCAACAGACCAGTGGATCATCTGTCGCTCCTAGCCATGTACCCGGATTGGGCCAGCCCAACTCCGTGGCTCCTCTGCCCGGCCGTCGCTCACTGCCCGTGTTACTGAGTCACATGCGCCTCAGACTCGGCAGGTCTTCATTTCTCCCTTCCATTGACATCCGCTGACAATCACTCATCACATCTGGAATATCACGTCGAGGATCCGGAGTTCTATCCTGAGGTTTCACCTTCCCTATTTGCTGATAAAGGCAAGTCACAACCCCCATTTTGATCATCATTGAGCCCATGTTTTAATAAATTATTGCTATAACTCATAGGATAATATTGCATTAGTCTAATCTCAAGCCTTACACTATATTTATTAGATCCCCGTCCTTGTGTGCAAACCCAAGCCATGCTTATTGAGCCCTAACTCCTTGTCACTCTACTATAAAAGTATTAGCTAGTGCCCAATGTACCGGCACAACTGCTATAGGATAAAAAGAATGAGTCGTAGATAGATGGATTCTACTATATGAAATTTCCCCGTTATCCTCGTCTCTGTACTCTGTTGGAGTTGGCTATGTTATAAGTATGGTGGGTTCCGGGTGCAAGCTAGGGCATTGGTTGGTCGCACCCGGGGCACTATAAGGACCGGTCTGCGGGATCTGTTGCAAAGCACTTTCGTACTAACCACAAGTCTAATGGGTAAGTCCTAACTGAAAGTATGGAACAATCCAACTCGATGCACCATAGTGGAGGGGGCAAGGGGCAAACTGCGGGTGACTTGTACCGACGTGGCTCAAGAGGGGGTATGGTGTGGCTCGACGCGTCGGGGCACCATATGAAACCCATAAGAGGGTGTTGTCGGGTCGAGGAGGACCATATGGAAGGTTTTGGCATGAGTTCCCGTGGTATGGGTCATCTCGTTACACTTTGGTGTAAGTGATGAGTGCGTGCCTTGTGGGTACAGTGGTACACCTCTGATCAGAGTATTTAATATTTTCGAAAAGTCGAGCCCACGGTCAAGGGCGGGTTGTGTGACTACTCGTAGTTAGTTTACAATTGTTTGAATGGTTGAGTTATTCATGGCATATAAGGACTGTTGAGCGAGGTGGGGCTGACTGTACCCCTCGAGTTAGAAGATGATGATGCATACCCATGTTTACATTTCAGTACTAATAAATTGATCACATTTAATGATTTACAATTATGCTTTTCCTCAAAATTAGCCACTATCTCCCTTGTTATTACTCTGCATTATATTTGCATTTGATGGCTTGCTGAGTACGTTTGTACTCACCCCCGTTAACTTACACCACCAGAGCTCGTCTACTATGAGGAGGATGAAGGTCTGGAGTAGCGACCCAGTCAAGGCGAGACTGGAAGGAGGCGTTCATCTAGGACCCTTTGTTTTATTAGTTTCTCTTCATCTTTATTCACTTTTGTACTAATACGGTCTACGAACCATGAATGATTGCTCGTATTATACGTGGTCGCATGATGAACGTCTTGTTTTTATTGATTTTCTATGGAATTTCAATAAAGGTCCTGATTTATTAAATCGGGGCGTGACACCTCTCCGGGCCACTCTAGGCTCCGCCCAGTGTGAGGTGTGAAGCCCCTCTTCACTGCTATCCGCTACGGAGGCCTCTATAGGGGAAGCTTCCGGTCCACACTCCGATAAAAGCTCTAAATATCTTAAGGCCACTCCAGCATGTAGACCCAAACCAGGGGCCTTCGCCCCTAGTATTTGCACATGTATTTGTATGTTAGTTTAATGTTTTACCCCTACTAAGTCTTGTAAACAGAGTCTTGTATGATTATTGTAAGTAGAGGGTAAAATGGTCTTTCTTGTTATATTTTGCCAATAAAAGCAGGGCACCACCCTTGTAATACGGACACAAGTTACACAATAGAGAAATTACTATGAACTGGATGTAAGGCTATTATACCTCTCGGAGGCTTGAACCAGTATAAAAACACCTCCTTCATACGAACCCTCGTAGGTTCATACTCTTTTATACACTACCTCCTTCGAGGTTATCACCATTACACAAAGCTGCTAATAGCTAACACAATTTCTACAACAGTATGTGAATTTCAAAATTTTCAAAAACAACCCTAGATTAAGGCAGATCGGTAGATGATCTTTCGATAGAAGTCGGTCAGCTGTAATGCTGGCCTCTATCGGTAGATCATCTATCGGTAGATCATCTACCGATAGAGTATTTTTAAAAAAAATCAATGTTGGCATAAAAGATTACGCTAACAGGTTTCTGAAGGTTAGAAACTAACAAACGAAGTGTTTGTGAAGTAAACTATTTCAAGCCTCCGAAAGGATAATAGCTTAAAACAGTTCGAAAGTGTGTATTGAATAACTTGTATTCGGTCCATCTTACAAGGTAAAACGGGGGGTATTTATAGGCCTAAACATTAAGGAAAAGACCTTTTTACCCCTATATTACAACCGACATAGTGGAAACTATTCGGTACCCTTAATAGGGCTAAAATGGTAAAAGACTAATCTAATGAGAAAGAAGATGAGTCTTCCATCTTAGCTGGCAAGGAAAACCTCGGAAAGGTTCAAGTTCGAAGATATACTCTGAACTAGAGTTCGCCTCCATACTTCGAACTTGATCTACTGTATGGCCGGAGTTATATGTTGGGAACCTTTAAATCAATCATATGCCTTTGTCCTGTTACTGCAATAACCCCGAAGATGGAATATTTTCCCCCAACAGTAGCCCCTCGAATACGCTTCTCCGCTAAATATGTAATGTTAGGAGAGCAGTATACGCAAGAAAAATAATCATGCGTAGGGGTTAACAGATTTAATCTATCTCCGGAATACGTGGAGATGCAAAACTTCGAATCAGCTTCTAAGAAAATTATATTCGAACTATCTTAGAATTAATCTTGAGAAGCCCGAAAACTTTTTCAGGCTTAGAAGAAATAGCCGTTGGTTTTTTTCTTCTAACGGAAGTTACGCGATGCGTTAACTCCGCAACAGTATAATGGCTAAGAATGCGAAACAGCAGATGCAAACGGTAAAAAATCGTGGTCTGGCTATAAATAGAGGGCCCAGACCCTTCTCGAGTACCTTTCCACCGCTTTCGTGCAAACAAACCATCAGACAACCCTAGCCTCCATTCCTTCCTCTCAAGCAATCCACGCGATTTCATGGCGAAGACCAGTTTCAAGGTTCCTGGAGCAGCTTCAGCCTTGGCTCAGCAACAGGCTGCGGCTGCAGCGGCGGCGGCGACATCAGTGACGGCGACTCCGGCAGCAACAGCAGCAGCAATGGTGGCGCTAGGGAGAAATCCCCAACGCGATGATCCTCACGATCTTTTCCCGGCGTCGACGAAGTATGCGGATCAGTCCTATCAATTAGGACCTTCAACCTGCAAGAGGGAATCGCTCGCGGCTGCGATTGAAGGCAAGATCAGTTCAGAGATAGTGATCTGCAAACCTGGTAAAGAAGCCATTCCTTCGCCAAGGCCTGGAGAAGTGGTCGTCTTCGAAGCTTTTTTCGAAGCTGGATTGGGACTTCCGGCTGTTGACTTCCTGGCCGAGGTACTGGACTTGTTCCATGTTACTCTCCCCCAGCTCTCTCCGAATGCAGTAGCACGCCTTGCTATCTTCGAATGGGCATTGCGAGCCGAAGGTTGCGAAGGAAGGGCTGAGATCTTCGCAGCGTTGCACTGAGCTTCGTGCCAACCCAAAACCTTCGTAGGCCTCAGAGGTGAAAAGATGGCGGTGGCCTTCGGAAGCATCAACTTCTGGCTTCGAGATGAGTACGCTCTCCAGTTTCAAGCCAAGGCCATCAATGCCAGATGGTACACAGACTGGATCCTGAAATGGTTTTATGCCGAAGTTAGGGTGAGCAGCCGTCTAGCCGGACCCTTGCAAGATATCAACTTCCGAAGGGAAGCTCTTGTGCATCCAAATCCGGGCCAGCTCGAAGCTCGCCTTAGTCTACTTCAAAGAATTAGTCGCCGCCTAAGCATGCGGGACTTAGCGGAGGAATTCCTCGGACTCCAGATTCCTCCTTTGATGGCCAACTAGCCAATCACCTTCGAAGAAGATTCGGAAGGTGGTCTTCGAAAAATTTCTTCGAGCTCAAGTCCTGCAGGTAACTTCGAAAATAACATGTTTCATATATATTCATTTAATGAGATGACTAATGCCAACTTAACTTTCAGCTTCTATGACTCCCATGACTTCGAAGCAAATTGTTCGAGCTTCAGAGAAAATACTGGGAGTTCCAACTCCAGTCGAGAAGGAATGGAGAGTGAAATTAGTGGGTACTTGGGAGCGGTTCAACCGAGTATGGGGGCTACTCGAAGTTGTTCCGCCTCCTCTTTTGGATTGGGTGCCTTCGGAGAAAGGGCCCAAAAAGAGAAAAACCGAAGTTGGCGCTTCGAGCTCTGCCAAGACTCCATTGAAGAAGGTAGCTCGAAAGCCAAGAGTTACTGCACCTCCAAACCCAACAGCTTCGGTCTCCGATTCCTCGGAGGATGAAGGCAGAATGCTTGTTGACCTGATCGACAAGGATGCAGCCCAAACAGATGCAAATGTTGATGATGCCGCGAGCGTGCTGGAGTCTCAAGGCAACCTTGGGCAAGTGAGGACTCCGGCTGCTCAAGAAAGTTTACCGCAGGATGAAGCCCCTGTGAACGAAGGTGGAGTCGAAGTTGCTATAGAATCAACTTCGATTCCAGGTGAAGCAATGACGGCTGCTCCCGAAGATGCTCCAACAGTCGAAGATTTAACTGTGAATTCTGACTCCGACGAAGACTTTGGAGTAGCCTTCGACCCGCCAAGCAGTCCAATGCTCACCCGTCGACAAGACTTCGGAGGTAAACTTCACATAATTCTTTTGTTCTTTTCTTTCTGCAAAATTATACAATGTATAATACCTTTGCTTCAACAGGATCTGCTTCCGTGGAAGAGGTTCGTCCCGAAGATACGATTCCTGGGCCTTCGGCAACTTCGGAGCCAATTCCAGAGGTCACTCAAATGGGACCTGGAAAAGGCAAAGGCAAAATGGACACCCTCCCTGCTCCGAGTTCAGGATCAACCCCGTCTGAGTCGACAGACGGAAGCCAATCTACCGAGGGGGGCCAGTCTACCAAAGTCCCAAAAGATACAGCCCAGCACTCCGGCCCCTCACCGAACGAAGACGACCAGAGGGCCTTGTCTATGCTCCCTCTTCTAGCTCCTTTCTTGGAGCGAAGAACCAGGCTTCGGACTTTGCTCGAGCCTTTGGATCGAGCTAGCCACGAAGTCGGGGAGACAGACTTGGTAGCCATCTTGAGCGAGGCTGAGAGTTCGGAGCTTAACACTGCCATGGAGCATGCAGCGTACCAGGTATGAAGTATCTGCAAAACAAAATTAATCTTATGCACAAATAATTTCTCACCTTGGTTTTTTCTCTTTGCAGCAAATAGTCTTGGCCCGAGCTGCGAACATTTCAAATGAACGCGGAAACCTTCGCCTTCGAGAGGAAATTACCACTCTTCAGCGAAATCTTAATATCTCCGAAGGTCGGGTTTCCCACTTAGACAACATGGTTTCAGCGGAGCGCAGGGCCACACAAAGCTTGGAAACTGCAAATAAGGAGCTCGAAGCAGAGCAAATTGTGCTTTGGGCAGAAATAGAAAAGATGCGGGCAGAGCATGCCATGGCGTGGGCTGAACTTGTCAAGCTCCAAGAGGAAAAAGCCAAAGCTGCGGAGGAGGCTAGCCATCTGCTTAACCAGAAAAATGCTCTAGCTACAGAGGCAGCTAGGCTTTCCGCTGTGGTGGAGGAGTTAACTTCTGCGAAGGACGCTTTACTTGACGACAAGCTGAAATTGGAGAAGGTGGCTGCGGAGGTTATGAACCAACTGCTAGGTGTTCTAGAGTACTTCGGTACTACTGGGACACTTCCTTCAAATGACAACGCTTCTTTACTTCGGTGGTTAAAGATGATCCAAGGAGCTGCGAAGACGATGAATACGGCAGGCATTCGATACGAAGAACTCTCCGGACAAGTGGCTGCTATCGGCATACTTCGCTACTACGAAGATCTAGGAATAACGATAACTCCGAACTCAGAGGCGGATCCCATCACCTTCGACGAAACCCGGCTTCTCAATCCTTCCGAAGACGTAGCCGCTGCTTGGCAAGCCTTCCAAGCTTCATGGAGAGCCGAAGGTCGTACTGCGATCAAGGCTTGGATTGATGAAGGGCAACGCCAAAAGCAAGCTCGGTTGCAAGCTTCGAGCAGTCAGCCTCCACCGAACCCACAGGTCTAGACTTATCTTAGGACCTTGACTATGTAAAGCATCATGCTTTTGTACATTTAGGAATGAAAATTTTCTTATCATGTTTTTAGGCTTTGCATCATATGGAAGATGTCGAAGTGTTAGATGTTAACGAAGAACTCCGCCTACTATGGGCTACCTTCGATCTTTTAAAACCTCACAAGTGACCTCGATTTTTAATTCCTCGAGATAGCTTCGGTGCAATTACGCCCGAAGTAAGCAAAGATATACTATCTTATATCAAAAAGGAAGAAAAAGAGGTTAACTTGGAAACTTCATCTTCCGAAGACATTGCATGGTCCGAAGATGAAGATAAAGCTCAGGGTAAAAAGCCTGAAGAACTTGGAAGCTGGGAAAGGAGCCCCGAACGACTCCGAACTTGGGCCGAGCTTCAACAAGAACAGAAAGACTTTAGAGCTTCGAAGGGAGGCAGGAGAGTTAAACGTAAAGTTGTTAGGACTCCCGGCTCTGGAACTAGTCGTTCCAACCTTAGCTCTAGAGATCGAAGGGGTCTTCGATTCCTTCTCGGTATAGACACCAATTTTTCATGATGTAATTATAATTTGTTCGAATAATAAATGTCGATTTAAAATTGTCTCCCTATTTCCCAGCCCCTCTTTGGGCGTAAGCAACTTCGAACTATATTCAAAGATGGTTAGGCGCAAAGAAAAACTTAGCAGTACAATTTTGGAGGCTCGGAGCCCCTTAGCAATTTAAAGACTGATTAAAATCTTACAAAGTGTCTTCGACTACTTGGAGTCTGAAGATTGGCAGCTTAGTACCTTATGTTTTGAAAGAAATCACTTTGGACAACTTTTCGGACACTTTAGTGTGCCAAATGATTGGTCACTTTGGACCTTTTTCATAGATATTCGAAGCTCATAAGCTCAAACTCTGTTTGTTTTGGCCTCCTTCGGCTCTTTTTGTGAATTTTATCAAACCAGTGGTTTGGAATTCGCAGTGGTCTCCTTGGACTCTTTTTACGGATGTCTACTAGCCGATGGCTTGGACTCCGCATTTTTTGGTCTCCTTGGACTCTTTTTACGGATGTCTACCAGCCGATGGCTTGGACTCCGCATTCTGTGGTCTCGGGCTCTTTTTATGGATGTCTACCAGCCAGTGGCTTAGACTCCGTATTATTTCAGCCCACCACGGACGGCGCCAACTGTTGGCGTAAAAGATTATGCTAACAGGTTTCTGAAGGTTAGAAACTAAGAAACGAAGTGTTTGTGAAGTAAACTATTTCAAGCCTCCAAAAGCATAATAGCTTAAAACAGTTCGAAAGTGTGTATTGAATAACTTGTATTCGGTCCGTCTTACAGGGTAAAACGAGGGGTATTTATAGGCCTAAACATTAAGGAAAAGACATTTTTACCCCAATATTACAACCGACATAGTGGAAACTATTCGGTACCCTTAATAGGGCTAAAATGGTAAAAGACTAATCTAATGAGAAAGAAGATAAGTCTTCCATCTTAGCTGGCAAGGAAAACCTCGGAAAGGTTCAAGTTCGAAGATATACTCCGAACTAGAGTTCGCCTCCATAATTCGAACTTGATCTACTGTATGGCCGGAGTTATATGTTGGGAACCTTTAAATCAATCATCTGCCTTTGTCCTGTTACTGCAATAACCCCGAAGATGGAATATTTTCCTCCAACAATCAATGACGGTGGATCTGGCCTCTTGTGCCTCACTTGATGCCTCGCACGCTGCCAACGCACATCGCTCGCCCTGCCTCATGCCTCGTGTGTCGTTGGCATGCCTCGCTCGCCCTGCCCGCCGCCTCGCTTGCCCCCACCATCTGCAGCCCATGTTGGCCAGCCGCCACCCTCCACGCAGCACACGCTGGCCTGATACGCATGTGGTGCCTCACTTTCCCCGTCGCCTCACATGTTGCGTGCCCCTCCGCTAGAGGGCCTCACTCGCCCTACTCGCCATCTCGCTCGCCCCACCCACGTACCTCTAGTGGTCTTGGTCCACCCACTCGCAGTTAGTGGCCATGCACCCCGCTACCCACGCCGCCTCACATGCCACTCCTAGTTCCCAACCGCTGCGCCTCCTTGTGATGGAATTATTCCCAAGAGAATTCTAGGTGAACCAGAAGTTCCGGTTGTGAACTAGAAGTTCCAGGATTCTGAAGCTATTAGAAGTTCCAATTGGACCGAAAGTTTGGGCCAGACCCAAGAATTCATTTTCTAGACGAACTAGGAGTTTCAGTTGTGAATCAAAAGTTCCGAGACAAATTTAATTGGGAACAGAATGTCCGAATTAGAAGTTCTGGTTGTGAACTAGAAGTTTCGGATCAGATACAAAACGTTCAAACCAGAAGTTCTAGTTGTGAAATGGAAGCTTCGGTCATGAATTAATTTGATACTGTCTTTTTTGGTCACACTTTGATATACGCGTGACCTGGGAGATCTTCTTAACTCCAGTATCGGTCCTATAATCTTAGAAAAAGGGTTCAAGGTGTGCCAATCAGTTTGGCCCTGCAACTAATAAGGAAACATAGAAAATATCATTAGTAGCAAAACCGATCTGCTACCAAGCCGATCACCGTGATGAGGATAGAATAATCGTGAGTGAATAACGCCAATCGGCCACAAGGCCGATGACCAAGGCAGAGCGATCGGGACGAATGCACAATCGAACGATGAGATAGGAAATTTATACATATGGGCCGATGAGCATTCCCCGATAGCGGATAGAATTTAATGTTGAATTGAAGATAACCTATCGTCTTGTACTCCGACAGAAATAAAAAAACATGCTAGATAACATATCTGTATCATAAAAATTATCACAATAACAAGAAATTAACAATATTTCAAAGTATCAGGCACACTTTATTTAGATGAACAATATACAACATGAAGAAGATACAATAGAAAGAGATGTCGGACTCAACCGATGAAACCTCGGACTACCACACCTAAATCACATCAATCTAAGAGATCAAACTGATGTAACCTTAGACCTAGCCAATACACCGAGATAAACTAGCGACCGTACTATTTCAGATGATGCCTCAATAGATCAAATTGATGCAGCCGTGAGGACACTAACCTAGTCGATACAATCGTCGGGGCTGGCGAGACTCGCTTCTTCGCTGGAGATCGGAATGATGCAGCCCATCTCCAAGTGCTGAATCCCACCAGGATTAAACTTGGGAAGCCAAGGGTGGCGATGTGCCGAAGAGTTGTTTGACAGAGTTGTGTGTGTTTTTCACCTTATTAAGGGATACATATTTATAGTCCGTAAACTTTCCATCCAAGCAATCTATCTTAACCGATTCTAGATAATCTTCATATTCTTATCATCGGCTCCTTCATATTCAGCCATGTTGTAATGGACAGGCTTCTTTGACCACCTTTGGCCGGACTCTCTTTGACTTTCGTTGACCGTACAACATCCTTGGGTGGGCCCTGGGCTTTACCAAATCTTGGTGTCAACACATGCCCCCTAGTTTCAGAGCATTAAATGGCTTATGATGCTTCGAAATTACCGACCATTATCACCTCCTACCACCATGTCTTCTTGAACGTATATCCACACGATCCTTTCACTTTGATTGCCAGCTAAAACCCTTTATTTTCTAGTGTTTTTATAATTTCGCCCAGGGTCATGGCTTCAAAACTTTTCCTCCTCATTTTCTACTCCTTCATTCTCGGCCATTCATGACTACGTTGGGTGTCGCTTGGTCTGACGTACTTATGTTTCTTCATGGAAGCGTTGGACCAGGCTTCATCCCACATAGTTTTGTACGGGTGTTCTTTAAGCCAAAGGTTCAGTTCCTCTAATCTTAGGCCTGCAAAGATCTTGGTGCTTTGAAAACTATACTCATGATTACCTTTTGCCGAACGTTGTAGGTGGCCCAGCCAGATCAGGTGGAATCATCTTGAGCCGACTACCGAGGAGTTACTTCTTTCTTTATAAGTACCCCGGTTACTCCATCTTTCTTCTTCACGCTTTCTGCCCGCTATTCATTCTTGCCCCCCGAGCTCGTCGCCTCTCGTCGTTTGTTCTTCTTTGCCGACCTACACGCCAGCAACACTAGAGATGGCCACCGTCGACACAATCCCTGGGGTAAGTCTTCAACATCCTTCTCTTTTAATCATTCTTCGATACTTGGTTAGTCCGCCATTTTTCTTCATTTCCTTTCATTTCTTATTGTCTTCCCCATTTTATTTCTATAGAATCTACAGAACCAAGTTTTGATCCCTCTTTCTAACCACGCCACTCCTCACTTTCCGGGTCTGATAGGCAACCCCGATCCCATCGATATTATCAATGAGGAAACCAATCAGATCCCCTTTAAACATCCTTCCATGCTTTCGTCTGATTGGCACCTTAGCTTTAGGGCTTTTCCTTCCCCTCTCCCTAGATGGCACGATTAGTACCTTAGGGTATCGGCCGTCAAGCATCTGTTCTGGGAGGAAATCAGTATCGACCACTGTATCGGCCTTTCCCTCGCTGAACCCTACAAGAACGAGTCACTCCTCGCTGTCGCTTGCTATTTTTGGTCTGATACCTTTAATGCTTTTATTTTTGGTAATTCTCCAATGACCCCTTCCTTGCTAAATATACTTGATTTAACCTCCCTTGACATCACCTCCCCTTGTAATCATCTTTCTTTCCGCTCCAAGGAGACTCATCGTCTTGGTGTAAAATCCACCGGTGGTTGGAGCAAGTACATTATGAAGCACAACAAGAAGACTGGCCCCATTGATACCGAAGAGCACGTAGCCTTCCTTAACCTCTTGTTAGAGCGGTTTGTGCTCTGTGGATCCACTCTAGGTCCAACCGCTTATCTCCAATTTCTGGCCGAGCAACTTGCTACCAAAAGGAAAATCCCTCTTGGTCGATACCTCCTTGGCGCCACCTATCACCACTATCACAAAAATGGTCTTTAGTGACGTAGCTTTAGTGACAGGCAAAAGACGTGCATCAGTAATACACTTTTAGTGACGGGTTGTTTCACACGCGTCAATAACGCTACCTTATTAGTGACGGGTCGTGGTATGACCTGTCACTAAAGAAGGGCTCACCATTAGTGATGGGTCGTGGTATGACCTGTAACTAAATATCTCCCCTATAGTGACGAGTTCTATTTCCACCCGTCACTAAAAAGTTTATCACCTGTCACTAATGACTCCCACTAATAAATAGGTAGAGTACGAAGTGAGTCATCACGCTTTCATTTCACGCAACCCTAACCCTATACTCCCACCGCCACCAACGCCTTCGTCGTGCTCCTCACCGCTCCATCGCTCGTGCCCTCCGCACCTCAGTTGCATTCACATTCTCGTAAGTTTGTTCATGCTTAATAATGATCAATCATCTAGTTCACGGCGGACATCACCAGATTTAGTTATAGTTTTTTGTACATTGTATGTCATGTTTATTGTGTTAACAAACTGAAGCACATCTGTTACTATTGTAGTATTTATCAAAGGGATTTTGTGAGGTCAATAACATTCATGCTGGCGACACCCTCAAAATAATAAAAAGAGATGGGTGCACCACTGAGGTTGAGGTTGTGAGCTGTGGGGGTGGTGGTACGATATGCCTCCACAAAGGGTGGGCTGAATTTAGCTGAAGAGGTGACCTAACACAAGGGGACTATTTGGTGATAACAATGGGACATGCCCCATTGATTGTTATGGCAAAATTCTACACTAACTTTGGTGATGAGAAGACCCCAATGACCATCAAAGTGGAGGACAACGATGATCGTGGTATACATAGAGAAGCGACATTACTACACATGCACATCTTTTGTTTATGTCCTTATCATGATTTCTTATAATGTCAGGGGAGGGTTCTAGCAATGTTGTAGACAGAAAGGGGAAGGGGATAGATAGGGAGGTCGACACTGACCAAATGGACAAATTGAAGCACATCTGTTATTTTGGCAATCCAACAGATGTAACTCTATCAAGGAAGACTCTCCTACAAGGCATCTTGATAGGTTTATCCTCCAAGAGTTGGTTATATGTCTGCACAATAAATAACACGATCATCAACAAGAAGTCAGTGGTAAGTTATTTGCACATGTAGTTGGTCTATACAAATAGCCTTCTCTAATAGCTTTGTTTAAATTTTATTTTATAGAAATTTTCAAGGTAGTACTGTGAAAAGTATATCACACCTCACCTACACCACTAGACCACCGAGATTCAGGTGGCAGCAGCAGGGTCTAACGCAGTCCTAATTGTGGTGCATAAAGCGACAGATGGATGGTGCTATCTAATTAAAGGTTTTGGTAAATTTCTTAGCGACAACTCGTTAGAAGTTTGCACAGTGTGCACCTTCCATTTCAACATTGTTACTAATGGAATTTAGGTTGTGATGTATGTACTTTAAACCTGGGGTATGATGCAATATTAGGTTATAAATCTTCTGTGATGAATTATCTGTATTCTGTGATAAATTGTCTATGATATGAAGTCTAAACACCTGAGTCCCCTCTATTTTGCCTTGTCCATCGAGGTAACCATTGATTCACCTTCACGACTCCCCTTTCTACCTATACAAATCACACTACGGGTATCCCCGTAGGCTATTGTTGTTCCCACATAACGATTGGAGGGTACCCGGAATTATATCCCCGACAATCCCTCGCGCACATGGTTCTAGGGTTTGGGATCGAAATTTTTGAAATTATCGGCTAGCGTAGCTTCCCCATGTCCCAACACCTCCATACTACACGCTTCCATGCTAACCACGATGCCCCGACCGATGCCATGCTACCACCATGCCAACTTTACCACTATGTCTCTACTGCGCCAATGTAGCTCCAAGCTTCACCGCTACCCGTCACTATCGCAACCATGCCATCACCATTTCTGCAATGCTGATGTCGTGTTGTCATCGCTTAGGGATGGCAACAGGTCTGAAACTTGTGGGTTAAAGAAAAACCCACCCACGAAACAAACTCGTGAAACCTAGTCAAACATGTACCCACAAAACCCATGTGTTTGAAATTAAACCCATGCCCGGACCCGTCGGGTACCCAAAACCCGATGGGAAACCCGTGGGTTTAACAATGGCAATGACCATGGGTAGGAGATGGCCACATGGGCACAACAGCAGGCAATGACCGATGATAGTTAGCGTAGATGTGGCAGTAGGCGATAGTCGTGTGGGTAGGATGGCGGACGACAGCCAGTGCAAGCGACAACAATAGGAGACAACCAGCTCGAAGCTATGGGGGACGGCCACAAAGTAGGAGCGGTGGTGGGCGGCAGCCGCACATGAGAAGACGGACAAGGTGGTGACCCCACGGGAGTGGCCAAAGGTGGAGACCGAGTAGGACAAAGTGCTAGAAGGGTTAGGGATTCAGATTGCAGGATGGGCTCGATGGCATTTGGGTTTGGGCTAGTTGGGTTGTAGATTACTGGGCCAACTTTTTTTGAAAAAAATAGTAACCAGGTACCCAAGGATATTCGTGGGTTTAAAACTAAACCCGAACCCAACCCAACATTAAACGGGTACTCGAACCCATAAAACTGTGGGCACAAATTTAAACCCAAACCCATACTCGTCGGGTAAAGTATCCGCGGGTAAAATTATCATCCCTACCATCGCTCCTTGTTGTGGCACCGCCACCACACGCTGGATCTGAGCACCGGCCACCACACGCCAACACACTCACCACTACTCACTTGCTGAGGAGAAGTAGAAAAAGGCCCCACCGCTGCCTTTCTTATGGCCTCCTAAGGATCCTAGCAGAGGGCTCCTGTGATGGTGAGGAGAAGATAGGAGAAAGGGCGACGATGGCTAGGACGATAGGTTTTTCCCGAGTCAACGCCATAGCAACGATTTAAGAATCAGTTTGAATTATATAGTTTGAGCTATTTGAAATATTCTTGCTTCAAACAAATCTCAATCCTTTCATATACTAACAGGAATCTAGTTTGCCAAACAGCTCACAATTTATTGTCCTCCAAATTATTATAAGAAAACTTATTATAATCACCAACTTATAAGATATATTATGATAATCTCAAACCTGAAACAAATAATACCTAATGAGGAGGCAGGAAATATGAGGCATGATAAATATCTTTTTGTTTAGCATATTGTGTGGTCTTGTAAGATAAAGAAGCATGTTTGATGTCTTTTTGATGAGGCTTTGAGCATGTAACTAGTATAAGTTGACCTTTCTTATTTCTAGCTTAGTGGCCTTACTACATCATAGCTCAACCACGGATTGCGTGACCTTAGTTGCATTGTGTTCTAATATACTCTCTGCTATCCATTCTCTCGAATGTGAGCCTAAAAAATTTGAGTACCCCTTTTCAATAAATTGTATATGTCTACCAATGAATTTTACAAATTTGGGCTGTGTACCTAAACTATAAATGGTACAAGGTCTGTCCTCCATCATTTAGCATACATGAATTAAATGATTTGTGTATTGTAGCATAGCAGATTTATAGAAATAATAAGAGTATTGGAGTAGAGGTAGTGGAGCACTCGTGGAGTGTAGATCTGGAGTTCTAGATGGTGGAGATAATATAATTTAGAGAGCAACAAGAATAACTGACATGCATACTCTTATGTTTGCAAAGAAAACAACACACACATGCACACAAGAAGATAATTTGTGATGCACACTAGCACTGTCGTTGCGTGGGAACGACAAGCCTACAGGAGGTACCCATAGTGTGATTTGTTGTCGGTAGAGGGGAGGAGTCATGGCTATGGATCCGATGGTTACCCCAACCGAATGGGGTAGGATGTGGACCGAGACAACAAGGCGACAGACATGAGAGAGTTTTCAAATAGGTTCGGGCCTCCCGGAGAATAATAACCCTACTCCTGTGTGTGTATGGATGAATGAGGGGTGTCTGTATGAATCAATCCCTCAGTGCTGGTCTCAGCACTATACTATGTGGCGTAGTGCTTGTTGTTGTTCTTTGTGCCAGCTTGTGGTGCTGCCTTGTGTTAGGGCCTCCCCTAATCCTTTTATATGAGAAGGATTGGGGAGTTACAAGAATAATCATGACATTGATAGCCAGTGGAAATAGATGCATAACTACCAACATAACTACCTCTAAATGGCGCTAATGGCTGCCATAGAGATGACAATATTGAGGGTAACCGTCGGCGTTGATTGGAGATAACCATTGGGTGGATGGCCCTAGTCCGACTGTTGGCGTCTCACCACTCGGGTGCATTTGCTCCTGAGTGGGAGGCCTAGCAGACGAGAAATCCTTCGTGGGCTAGCCGGGCCAGTAGTCGGTAACACGAGTGAAACCACTCGGTGGGTACCCTAGATCATATCCCTGACAGCATCCCCCGAGCTATTTTTTGCGTGCACCATGCTCTAAGCGGGTGGGAAGAGCTCCAAGTACCCTTGATGTAGCCATGCTTTCGATCGGTGCACCGCCCAGGTGCACCTACCGAGTGCATCCCCCGAGGCTGAAGTTCCTTCGAAGAATGAGCTTTAGTCTCAAATCATCTTCTTTGGGGGAGTTACCGTTGGAGTAGTTGATTTTGAAACCGTGCGGCCTCCCTATAGGAGAAGTTACCGCACGGGGAGACGACAGTTGGTGATGTTGCTTCACTTGCTTTTTGATTGCTTCATCTTCTAGAGCACGGATGAGGACCTCCTGATAGATCCCTAGGAACCATGCTGATGCGATTGATGGCAAAAAGGCGCTTCTCCAAACCGTTCGCTTTGGTAGTTGCGATGCTTCGGGATGGGGGACCGCTAGGAGGAAAGTTATAAGTAACTTTCCCTGGCGCGCTTGGAAGTAGTACTCCATCTGTTGCTTCATATTCTGATCTCCTGGTGCCTCGCAAAAGTTTCCGGTACTGCAACTATGCGGTTTGTTATCACAAAGCCCGACGGCTCTTTAGTTTGAAACATTTGGCGAGGGCTCCCAGGATTCCAAAGGCGACGGGCACTCCTCAAAAGCCGGTGGACTGCCTGGAAGAGTTCCACGTTTCCTCCATGGGATAAGAGGCGGTGCAGGCACTGGAGGATCTGGGCGATATCTTGTTGAAAGCCATCTCATCGTGGCGAGCAGCCAGCGGCAAGACATTTCCATCGCTGGACACACACGAGATCGTGGTCTTCGACTCCTTCTTTCTTCGTGGCTTCGGGTTGCTGGCGCATCCTTTCCTTCGTGGTGTCCTTCATAATTATGACATTTCTCTCTGTAATCTGAATCCCAACTCCATCTTTATCTTGTGATCCTTTTCGAGTCATGTACCTTCCCTTGACCACTATTCCCGAAAGTGATGTACTCCTTCGAGCTCAGGGAAGTGAGGCTGGAGAACCATCTACGATGTCCCGTCATGTGGCGAGAGCATCCTGAATCCATGATCCACACGTCCTCTAGTCCTCGATCCTGCACGATCAATGGTCATAAGGGGGAGCAAACGGTCCGACACCAGGTTTAGCAAAGGAGCTAAACCAATGTCGATCCATCTGCTCAAAAGTAGGAAAGCACAAATAATCATACGAGTCTAGACCAAAGCGCGGCTCAAAGCGCGGTCCTCTGTTCTGCCTAAAATCTCGGCCACGAGTTTCAAAGTTGTATCCAGAACAACATGGAGCTCTGCCAGAGTGAAAGCCACCCTCCGGAGCATGGGCATGAAAGTCGTCTCATCTACCACCACCTACACGACACGCCCTGGCCTCTAGCCTCTCTCCGTGTCGAGGGACTCTTTGTCTACCACCCTGCTGGTAGAACTACTCCTGCCCACCTCGAGCTCTCTCTGCTCTCTCAACCCACTTCCTTCTGAAGCAAAACTCCTCAAGATGCCCGTCTCTCTGACAGAACTCACAGTGATAGGTAGGCTTCTTGGGATGTGGTTGAGGCTTGGGGTTCTTGGGCTTGGTGGTGTTGGGTGTAGACTCTTTGGTGTGAGAGGGTCCAGGTAGAGAGTCAAGAGAAGTATGGAGATGCTTGGGCTTTGGGACCCAGATAGGCTTCTTGGGTGGAGCTTTAGGTTGTTGTTGGAACACTCCATCCTTTGGCTGACAGGCCTAGAAAGACTTAGTGGAGTGAGTCTTGGGCTATCTCTGCTCTAGAGTCATCTTACTCCACTCCACTGCATGGCTAATGGCACTCTCAATGTCAGCCTTGGTGTAGGTGTAACCTACCCCAAACCCATCCTACCTCTTAAACTATTGGATCATCATGTCGAGCTATGGCTCTCTAGCACTCACCCAACTCAGGATCTGACGGAGGTAAGAGTTCTCATTCTGAGCATAAGCTAGCTCCTCTCTCAAGGAAGCTAGCACCTCCACCTAAGACAAGCAGATCTCACACTCTCTATCAACTTGGACAGACTTCTCAGCTTTTAGCTTGATTAGTTCCAATCTCAGGGACAAGCAGTTCTCATAAACAGTGTGTGGAACTGACAATGTCTCAAGCTCTAGCTTAGTCTGCTCCAGTTCAGCTTTGACTCTCGCTAATTCACCCAACTGCTCATCACTCGTGGCTCTCAGCTCAGCTAAACTAGATAGATGGGATGGGCAGTCCACACAGGGCATGACGACAGTGGCATGAGCATCTTTCAGCTCCAGCTGAGCGCTCTCAAGCTCAGTGGCCAAAACGTCTCTCTTATCTACCCTCTCTATGTACCTGGACTTCAGAGTCATCAGGTCACAAAACAGCACCTCGTAGTTAGGGCACTCACTGCTACCACCCAAGCAAGGGGAAGAAGATAGACTCTCAATCTTGCCATTAGCCATGGCAAGCTCACTCTCAAGCTCATATATCCTCTTCTTAGCCCCTCTAAGCATTTTCTCCCGATACCTCAACTCCTCACGGTTCTCTTCAAGCAATTCAACGACTTCTTGTTCATAGGAGGATACCTTTTCATCGTCGTCGTCATCAAAGTTGTCGGGGGAGTCCTTCTCTTCCTTATCCCCAAGAGCCATTGAGCAGAAGCTCTTGTGGGATCTTCGACTGTGGTGCGAGCGGCTCTTCGGCTTGTCCCCGAGGGCCATGAAGCAGAGGCCCGCTGGATCATCCTTGTCCTTCCCCTTCTTGATCACGATCTCCTCATCGCTTGAGCTCAATGAAGAGGAAGAAGATGATGACATCTTGGAGTAGCTTCTCTCCATCTCGGCGAAGAAGGCCTTGTCTCACTTCTTGTTCTCACGCCGGTAGTCCTTCAGGGCCTTTTGAAAGAATCTCGTCTTTGTCTTGCCCTTTGTGAAGGTGAAGGTGTCGTGCTTGCTGGAGCCGTAGGAGCCACCACTAGTGACCTTCTTTTGATTATTCCGCTTGGGGCAGTCGGCGATGAAGTGACCTAGATCACCACACTTAAAGCATCTGGATTTTTGTGTCGTGTCTTTTGAACATTCGTTTATCATAGACACGATGCACCCGATTGTTAAAAAGACACAGATCATCATCTCCTAACGAATCAAGTTGGTCCTTAGTGATAGACATCAGGGAGAACGCAGCACAACTCAAAGAGGAGTCAGTAGAAGGTGTCGCAAGGGACAGGGTTTTTGAGCAAGAACCAGTGAGATTTGATCTCAACTGGATATTAACCTATATGGCCTTGAGCTTACTGAAAAGCTCTGCGATAGTCAAGGTATCGTAAGAAGTGCTCTAAATGATAGAGGATACCTTGATCCCCAGATCTTAGGGTCCAAGGTATGAAGAACCTTGAGCGCCTGCTCATGATCTAAGACCAGCTGAACTCCATCAGCCTTGTTGGCCCGAAGCTTGTTGATGATCGATTGAAAACGACCAAACAAAGCTTCAACTGATTCACCCGGCTTCTGTGTGAAATTTTCATATTCATGCCGGTAGGTCTGATAGAGCCGAGCCTTGACCTGGGCTGTCCCCTCATGGTGTGCCTGGAGGGTAGCCCAGATCTCTTTAGCAGTGCTGAGATGGCTCACACGCTCAAAATCAGTGGGACCTAGACCAAAAAATAAAATGTTCACAACTTTGTTGTTGTTCTGATGCTGGGCGACTATCTCGGGGAAAGTGCGCTCAGCAACAGGAAGCACAGTAAAAGTTTCATGAACAAAAACATCCTAAATGTCTGAGCTCTAGCTCATGAGATAGGCTCGCATGCGAGTCTTCCAGTAATTGTAGCCAAAAACTTCTAAGGGACGGGACCTTGCTAGAGGAAGTCATGATCACTACCTTGGGTTAGAACCGGTTAAGGTATGGAAAAACCCTAACCAAGCTCTGATACCACTTGTAGGACCGAGAGTAGCAACCAGAGGGGGGTGAATGGGTGCCTTAAAAAAATTCTTTCGAATCAATGGCCTTCTCCCAACACCCAACGCACCTCAACAGATAGTCAGTGGAAACAAACAGATCAAAACAGTGAAAATAATCTAGCCTAAAAACGACTGGTGTCCTAATCGAAAAGACACCAACAAAGTGTTCAAAGGCAGACTAACAAGGCATTTAACTCACAAACATTTCAATCGTCACAGAACTAACCATCAAAGGCATTTAATGCAAATGTACGCAAAACGAGGAGAAAATTTACTGTTCATAGTTGTCTCCTGTTTAGCACACAGCCGAAGCCTGTGTACCTATCCTTCGAAGCCTGCTTTGGCAAGGCCACAGTGAAGGCTGCCTCCGAAGCTCACTTCGGTGTGACCACAGCGAGGCTTTCCTCCAAAGCTCGCTCCAGCGAGGCCCCTGAACACTTTGCAATGCTGAAGCGAGGCCCTTGACCAATGACCGAAGCCTGTATGCCATTTCAGTCGAAGTCCGTGTGCACCGTATAGGGAACAAGTGCTAGTAGTAGTTCTTGGGAAAACACGCGCAAGAAAACAAATGTTCGGAGTAATGCTTCAAGGTAACAGATGGTCAGCAGAGATAGTACCCACATGATGTACGGGAGGAGAAATACCAGGTTCCTACTACTTCATCTTGACGTAGACCAAGAAACAATAGTATATATTCATGGCTCATGCTAATCAAAAGCAGTTAGCGGCACGCAACACATGGCATAGGAAAACTGAAGCAAAAACTATGGCGTGACGCTCGATGGCCTGGAGTAAGAAACTTTGGAGGAAGTAATAAGAACCTGATCGGGGAATCCCTTGAAAGAGCAGTCGATGTGGATCCAGGAAGTTGCGCAAAGAACAGAATGAACAACTATGTGGCGGCGTACAAACCAGGAGAAAATGAGGATGAACTCTGATTTTCAGGTTAAAGTGAGTTAACCCTAACCCTAGGGATTGGGGCCTATTTATAGGCAGCCTAATAAATGGGAAAAGACATATTTACCCTTAGGGTTTAAACAGACACTGAAATAAAAATGGAAAAGACCAAAATGCCCTTAGGATTTTTACAGACTCGACTAACACAGACTTTGGTCCTAAAAGGCAAAATAGTAAAATCCTAAATAAAGATAACTTGTCCTGATGCGGAGCTTTCATAGTAGCTACGGCTTCGCTTCAGAACAGTCGGATCCAAGATCAGCGATCGTCAGTTCTGCACCGAAACCGACAAAGCGTCCACCGTCTTCGCACCGGGTACCCGGATTGGGCCGGCCCGATTCCACGGCTCCCTTAGCCCGACAATCGCTCGCCGCCCGTGTACCTGAGTCAATCCCGGTCAACATACCAGTGGATCTCCTGCCGCTCCTAGCCCATGTACTCGGATTGGGCCGGCCCGACTCCGCGGCCCCTCTGCTTGGTAGTCGCTCGCCTTCTCTTCTCTTCTTCTCTTTGACTTCCGTTGACAATCACTCATCACATCTAGAGCCATGAGGCCAATGATCTTCATCATGGCTCCTCAATCTCCCCCTTGATGAGTGCATTGTCAACACCCTCTTCATCAGCTCTTTAGAACCTGCAAACACATGTGGAAACACGAAAACAAAACACAAGAAGACAGAAAGAAGAAAATAAATAAAATGTTAAACCCTAATGACCAAAATCCAAACAAAAGCCAGAAAACGATCATTATGGTTAAACAAAAATAAAAACTCAAACGAGTGCAATCTCAGAACTATCAACAAGGATATATCCAAAAAGTAAAGGCAAAAGAGACTAAAACTCCCCCTGATATAAATCCCAGAGAAAGCCAAAACTCACCCTAAACTCTTCTAAAAGATCAAGTAATCCAAAATTTCTCCCCCTTGTTGACAATTGGACTCATCAAGTGAGACTAAATGCACTCAAAAGAGACACAAACTCAAACTCCCCCTGAAATGCAACTCCCCCTCAAATTATGCAATGAATGCAACTAGGGTGCAAGTGGAGTGTAAAAAGCATGCTTCTCAGATATGATTGACTGCAGTTACAACATCTAGCAAGTATAGCACAAAATATTGTCTAAGAAACATGGCATGATCAGTGCAATAGATGATATCCAAAGAAAGTTGACATGGCGAGTCATCAACTTATGTTGACGCTTCGTCTTGGAGGCCACCGTGCCTCCAAATATCATGGAGACCGTTCGGACGGGCTCCTGGAAGTCATTCCTCCTAGGAGGGATGTCCCCTTTGTCGTTAGTATCTTCGGGTCTTCTTTCGTCGGTGTCCCAATGACGCTTGTTAGGTCGGAAGGATGCCTCGGCTTCTCTCACCATCTGGTTCTGCAGTTGAAAGTAGTTCCGAGTGGTGTGATTGCCGTTAGGGTGAAGGATGCAATGCTTGTCTAGTAGATCCTTCAAGGCCGTGTCATTTCAGCCTCATGGCTGAGAGCGAGGATTAGCGATCATAATCTCCTTCTCCTTCCTCCTCTTGGGAAGGCGAGGCCAACCATGGTCGGCGCGATCCTTGAAGGTGGGGGATCGGCGAGCCACAGGCAATCGGTGATGCCCCTCCTTCTCCTTCTGGTCTTCGTTGTTGCCATGCGGCTTTTGGAGCATCTGCTCCCGCTCGACGTCTTTGGCGCTAGAGAACTGTTCGATGACAGTGATCATGTGGCTAGGATTAGCTGATGCATACATGATCAAGTGGCAGAATAGATCAGATGGCTTCCTCAAGCCATCCTGGAATGCAGAAATCACATCAGTGTCAGTGATGGTGGTGACGGCGTGGCGCTTCTCGGAGAATTGGTGAATGTACTCCCGTAGAGACTCTCTTTGGTGAACTTGACGTAGGTTGTGCCGAGAGGCGGGGAGCGAGACCAGCCAGTTGATAGCCGAAGCGAATAACATGACTAGGAGGTAGTTGACCATGATGTCTAGATCTCCTCCTGTTGGACGGATGGCGGTGTAGTATAGTCATAGCCATTGAGACGGGTCAGTTTTACCGTCATATGGAGTGATTCTAGTCGGCCGAAAGTGGCATGGCCACTCTGTGGGATCGGAATGGGCGACTAGAGGGGGGTGAATAGGCGCCTCGACAAATTTTTACAATAATAAGATGGCATATCCCAACACACCCAATGTTCCTATAAAATTTGAGAATCCAAATTGATAATGAATAAAAGATTTCAGATGAATTAAAAAATCAGATTTGGTTTTTGAAAGAACTCAAGTTTCAGTTATGGATGACAATTTATTGTAGCAAATCTGAAAATAGAGCAAGCAAGTCAATTCAGCATTGAGGCAATTCTTACATGAAACCTTGTGAAAATTTCTCAATTCAGAGGCCAATACAAACCAATTGAAATCTTAATTCAATTCAGCCATTCTTGTAAGATCAAATAAACAATGTAGACTTAGAATGGCAATAACTAGATAGGGAACAGTATTGCAATCAGACTACCTTCTGAAAAATACCCAGCAGAAAATTCAGATGAGATTCAGTAACAATTGACTTCAGTTCTGAATTTTCAGATGAATCATAGCACAAACTAGATATCTAGTTTAGATTTTGATCTGAACTGAAACTCTATTTAAGACAGATTTTGAACCAGATTTAAGATCATAGAGATAGAGGTTTCAGACTGACATTGTGTACCGAAACAGAACCCACACTTCTGTTAGCAGAAATAAATTGAGTCCAGAAACCTGAACTGAACCAGTATTTTCTGATACAACCTTGAACTGAATTCAGTCTAGAACAACTAGAAACTTAAAATAGCAACTATAGATCATATTTGAATTTCATAATCAACTATCAGACTAAAATCAGATTCATGTACACAAGCAGAAAATCAGAAATGTTATCTAGGCAATTAGCACTTAAGTAATCAGATATGCAATAATATTTTGAACTTGTATTACAGCTTTAAACAGAATGTCAATTCTGTTCAGGAATCATTGAAGTAATATTCATCAGTCAATCAGTTTCAACATTGAAAATTCAGGATCAAACAGTCAAGAACAGTTCCAGCTGAGTAAAACAGTACTGTTTTTATCTCTAGAAAGTTGTATTCAGATTTAGCACATTTTCAGTACAAAATTTCAAATGAGCATTTAAAATTTCTGTAAGCAGTCCACTTAGTTTCTACTGCATGAATACTGCAAGAAGATGATGGATTACAACTGCAATCTAGGACAGATTCTTGACAAGAGATTCTGAACAGTAATAAAATCTAAAGAAACTGATTGAACAGATTCAGGGATATGTGAAGAAGGTGACAACATTAACTTCTATTCTGAACTAGGCACAAATGCAAGAAGAGGAAAACTCCTGATTAGAAAAGCTTGACCAGAAGTTTTCAAGAGCTACAAAGTTTTAGAATATCACTATTCAAATTCAGACAAAACTACTTCAGAAAAATCTCAACAGATGACTGATTCTAAAACAGACAGAACCCAAAAATTGTATTCAAAACTTTGTCTCAAGTGATGCTCGTGTCATGATAACAGTATTCTCTATACTTTCAATTACACTTTCTACCAAAGCAAAGTTGGAACACATATCTTGAAAGTATATCACTACAGCAAAAACTCTTCTCCCATTTAACAAGTATTCAGCAATATGTTGGATAAAGAACAGGAAAATAGATACTATTTCAACTTTTCAGTTTCAGACATCAAACATGATCAACGATTGAAATTAAACTCAAGGGGCTCTTGACCTTGTGGTCTGATCAAAACTTCAGGTAAATTACTTCAGAACAAAAAGCATCTGTGATGTTGTAGAAAATCAAATACAGAAGCATGAACATCAACCTGTAATTCCACTCCTTCTATCCACAAAAAATGTTCTCAGCACACACACTAGTCCTAGAGACTTAGATCATGCACCAACAAGATAGCAAACCAGAAATAGCAAGAATCAAGTTGAAAATCTCATAGCAGTGTTGTAGCAAAACAGATGATACACAAAAACAACAAGTTTAGCCAAAACACTCAGATCAGATGACAAAAGTGATAGTATGCACAAATTCTAAACGATGAACAGTAGTGCCAATTTTCAGGAAAGATGAAAAGAGACATACCTTGTGTTTTTGATGATCAGTACTTCATCTTTTGGTCGACTCCTGTAGCCCAATTGACAGAATCAGCAAACCCGTGGAGATCTGGTGTTGGCCGGTTGAAGAGGAGAAAGGTTCTGGTGTGTTCTTGATTAGGTGCTCAACAACTCTCCACAAAGACAGCCATAAGATATTTTTCTTAAGCCAAAAAGTGGACAGCCAAGCCAACCTTGGGTGAGGATGCCTTTTTATAGGCCCACCCAAGATGGCAGATTTACACATAGACCCTCAACCTTTTCAGTTTTACACAAAAAGACATGAGTCATTTTCAGAATTGTAAATTCTGAAAATTACCCAATAGACCTCTACTAAAATTTTATTACAATTGACTCTACCTCTTTAATATATTTTCAGAAGTTGGAAGTTCTGAAAAAATACTAAGAGTTTACACATTACTCTAAATTACTCAAAACAAAAAGACCCCTAATTATTGTATTTAAAACATTAGAGATGTGACAGTTTTCAGCAAAAACCAACAAAGCCTTCTCGATCGCCGACAAGTGGCACCAATCCGCGAACTCGACCGCAGCAAGTCTCTCCTGCTCTCGATCCAATCGAGCCGCCTAATCACTTGCACTGGTCTCCCTTTCGCTGACTTGACCATCACCCTATCTCGACCATCCGTCCGTCCGTGTCTTTCTCTATCTCCTCGTACACTCCTGAGATCATCTCCAACTTCACCCGGCATCCTTGATCCTCTGGCATCGGGCTCCCCGCTCGACCCTTGATCACCCGCCGCTGACATTTGGTTAGCATCTCCACCCTGCACACATGAGACAAGCCAAACAAGAACCACGATGCACACCGAACACCTCAGCACAATCCATTCATAACCACACATCGAACCCTTCGATGCAATCAAACCATCACTCACTCAATCACTCATCCTTGTCAATCACTCATCACAAAGACAGAAACCATAGTGCAACCCACTTGGTTTCACACACTCGACGTGACACGGCCATGCGGAGAAGGCGAGGAACTCATCGTGATGAAGGCCATGGTAGTCGGTGTGGCCTTCATTCAGGGCCCGTGGTCGTGATCGTTCTGATCGTGATGACTTGGCTTCCCCCGCTCCTATCCTTGTTGACGAAGAAGGAGGTTGTGGGCATTGATGCGGTCGTTGATGATCTGTCAGGTGTCTCCGATGAGCGAGCTTCCTTCGTGCTCACTGGGTCATCCGTGCTCCCTCGGCCTGGACAACCGGGAGTGGTAGCACTGATATGGCAACGGCGGTGGTCGAGAGAGCGGTGGCTCTGCTAGCTGTGCCGCAACGTCTTGGGTCATAGCTCGGGCCCTTTAGAGCTCAAGCGTGTCGGGGAGCGTTGCTAGGGCTCTCTTGATGGCGATGAGCTTGGTGGTAGGTGTCCGGTACATGTCATGACCTTCAAAGACCACGGTGTACGCAGCAGGTCCGTCTTGTCGTTGGACTCCTGATCCTTCTTGAGCCCTAACGCACTGATTGTGCCTGGTGAAGTTTCGCCTCTAGTGTTCTTGGCGGTGGGCGCTGGACTCGGCACCATCGGAATGTTCATCCTCAGAGACAGATCTGGCAATTACCATGACGTCAACCGCGGGAGGCGCCCAAGCGGTCGGTGAGGTTGGTTGACGGCGTCGGTCATTAGTGATCATGAAGAACCGTCGACGTCGAATGGTGCACCCTCTAGAGTTGGCGAAGATGACAAAATCCTCTAGGGTGTCGGAGGACCCCGGTAGACGATCCTTGGAGAGTGTCTTTAGCGGAGTGGTCCGTCACAGAACCTGAGTTGTCGGTGAAGCAGGTGTCATCGACGGCACGGGCGAAGCCTTCGCACGCAATGGAATAGTGGTGGGAACCAGTTGGTTCATGCAGTCGCTGACGAAAGTCAGGCTTCCAAAAGCGAAGATGGAGCCCTAGGGCACCTTGGTGTTGAACTTGCAGACAACGGCCATCGATCCGATCAGCGGGCCACAGATCTCCACCCCTATGCTAGCTGTCATTGTGTGGGAACGGCAAGCCTACAGGGGGTACCCGTAGTGTGATTTGTTGTCGGTGGAGGGGAGGAGTCACAGCTATGGATTCGATGGTTACCCCAACTGAATGGGGCAGGATGCGGACTGAGACAACAAGGGGACAGACACGAGAGAGTTTTTAGATAGGTTCGGGCTTCCCGGAGGATAATAACCCTACTCATGTGTGTGTATGGATGAATGAGGGGTGTCTGTATGAATCAATCCCTCAGTGCTGGTCTCAGCACTATACTATGTGGCGTAGTGCTTGTTGTTGTTCTTTGTGCTAGCTTGTGGTGCTGCCTTGTGTTAGGGCCTCCCCTAATCCTTTTATATGAGAAGGATTGGGGAGTTACAAGAATAATCATGACATTGATAGCCAGTGGAAATAGATGCATAACTACCAACATAACTACCTCTAAATGGCGCTAATGGCTGCCATAGAGATGACAATATTGAGGGTAACCGTCGGCGTTGATTGGAGATAACCATTGGGCGGATGGCCCTAGTCCGACTGTTGGCGTCTCACCACTCGGGTGCATTTTCTCCTGAGTGGGAGGCCTAGCAGACGAGAAATCCTTCGTGGGCTAGCCGGGCCAGTAGTCGGTAACACGAGTGAAACCACTCGGTGGGTACCCTAGATCATATCCCTGACAGCATCCCCCGAGCTATTTTTTGCGTGCACCATGCTCTAAGCGGGTGGGAAGAGCTCCAAGTACCCTTGATGTAGCCATGCTTTCGATCGGTGCACCGCCCAGGTGCACCTACCGAGTGCATCCCCCGAGGCTGAAGTTCCTTCGAAGAATGAGCTTTAGTCTCAAATCATCTTCTTTGGGGGAGTTACCGTTGGAGTAGTTGATTTTGAAACCGTGTGGCCTCCCTATAGGAGAAGTTACCGCACGGGGAGACGACAGTTGGTGATGTTGCTTCACTTGCTTTTTGATTGCTTCATCTTCTAGAGCACGGATGAGGACCTCCTGATAGATCCCTGGGAACCATGCTGATGCGATTGATGGCAAAAAGGCGCTTCTCCAAACCGTTCGCTTTGGTAGTTGCGATGCTTCGGGATGGGGGACCGCTAGGAGGAAAGTTATAAGTAACTTTCCCTGGCGCGCTTGGAAGTAGTACTCCATCTGTTGCTTCATATTCTGATCTCCTGGTGCCTCGCAAAAGTTTCCGGTACTGCAACTATGCGGTTTGTTATCACAAAGCCCGACGGCTCTTTAGTTTGAAACATTTGGCGAGGGCTCCCAGGATTCCAAAGGCGGCGGGCACTCCTCAAAAGCCGGTGGACTGCCCGGAAGAGTTCCACGTTTCCTCCATGGGATAAGAGGCGGTGCAGGCACTGGAGGATCTGGGCGATATCTTGTTGAAAGCCATCTCATCGTGGTGCTAATGGTGCTAATGGCTGCCATAGAAACGACAATATTGAGGGTAACCATTGGCGTTGATTGAAGATAACCGTTGGGCGGATGGCCCCAGTCCGACCGTTGGCGTCTCACCACTCGGTTGCATTTGCTCCCAAGCAGGAGGCCTGGCGGTCGGGAAATCTTTCGTGGGCTGGCCTTGCTAGCAGTCAACGACCCAAGTGAAACCACTCGATGGGGTACCCTAGAGCATATCCCCGACAAGCACACTTTCACTCACTTTACTCTTTTGAAATGCACTTATAGAACTTAAATATCCATATGCACACATGACGAGACCACTCACTCACACAATCTCCTCGTGCAATCACCTCCACTAATTTCTGCATGGCTGCACTAATTCTTGCATCTCCACTAATTCCGCTGCACTAATTCAGCAGGCAATCACTAAATATCCACTAATTCCACTACACTAATTCAACATGCAATCACTCAATTAATTCCTAGATGTATTTAATGACACATTCCAAATAGCACAATGCATGCAACACTTGACATATAATGTACTAATCCTGATAGCACAAAGGTAATACAAGATTATTTCTAACAATCACCCCCTAGTCTTGATTTTTTATTCTTAACACCTCCACACCGAGAATCAAAGTAGTGTAGCTGCATCATCAACATCTATAATGGCAATTCGCACCACTGCCCTAGTCGCTCTCTTCACTTCATCACACTCGTCGACGAAGTGTCTAAATTCGCCACACTTATGACAATCAATATTTGATTTATCAAACTTGTCACGGTACTTCTTTTCACTGTTGTTGCTATCGGAGCCATTTCAACTCATCTTCTCTTGAGAAACTATGGCCTCCCACTTGGCACGCGTTAGGCGTGGCTCGGTGCCAACGAACAACAGTTGCGGTCCTCCTTCCCTGTCACATCTACGCCACCTTGACGACTCCTCAAATGCCCTCAAACGATCGATGGTATATGTAAATGACATCTCTTTCATATCCACCATTGCTCGATGGTGCTGACAATGGGTAGGAACTTGTGCCGAGGATGGAATGTAGGAGTTTTTCAACAACGATGCTTTCCTTCACTTTCGTGACAAGATCGTGTATCTCATTCACTATCGTGGTAACCTTCAAGGAAAAATCATTAATTTTATCAGATTCATCCTTGTACATACCATCAATCTCTCTCTTAAGGGTTTGCACTCATGCTTTCTTGACGCGCTCTTCACCCATGATCATCTCCTTGAGAACATCGCATGCCTCCATTGTTGTCTCCTTCTCAGATATGGCCATCACCATGGCCTTTGGCACAACTTGGACAATGGTGGAGAGAGCCATTTGGTTCATCTTTTCATCTACATGTCCCTTACGCTCTACGACCGACCACACGCCTTGTGCACGTATGAAGATTTTCATCTTCACTGCCCACACATCATAGTTATTCTCTGGTAGCATGGGGTAGCGAAGAGTCACCCCCACTTTTTCACTTGTTGCACCATCGAAGACTCATGGCCACCATAGAGCGACATCACTATAAGCACTCACTCTTGGCTCTGATACCGCTTAATAGAATTTAGAGAGCAACAAGAACAACTCACGCACACACTCTTATTTTTGCAAAGCAAATAACACACGCACACAAGAAGATAATTTGTGTCGCACACCAACACCCTTTCACTCACTTTACTCTTTTGAAATGCACTTACAAGACTTAAATAGCCATACATACACACGACAAGACCACTCACTCACGCAATCTCCTCGTACAATCACCTCCACTGATTTCTATATGGATGCACTAATTCCTGCATCTCCACTAATTCTGCTGTAATAATTCAGCATGCAATCACTCAATTAATTCCTAGATGCACTTAATGACACATTCTAAATAGCACAATACATGTAGCACATGACATATAATGTACTAATCCTGATAACACAAAGGAAATACAAGATTATTTCTAATAGGAGAGTGTAGAGTTATGGACAAATCTGGAGTTGAGGAGGGTAGCCCTTATGTCCTCTATGGCGGCTCGGCTTGGCAGAGGCTGCTACTGCTCGACTCAGGGCCGTTCCTGGGCCAGGGCGAGAGGGGCGACCGCCTAGGGCCCAGGAAAACTAGGGGCCCCCAATTTATATATGAATTTATATATGTGTATATAACATAGTGTTTTATATTTTCTACACCACAGTCTACAACCCAAAAATAGTCCAACGTGCAGCATAACAAATCTACAAATTGAAACTTTGCCTAGCACGATATCGCCCTAGTCTAATATTCCAATGTAGCATGCTAGCAGTCTAGCATGAGCAAATGCTAGCCAGCTAGGCAGCCACGCACTGACGTTTGTCCACCCGTGATATCGCCCAAAATCCTCGCCTGCTCACTCGGCAACCTAAATTCCCCATTTGTCGACTCACGATGGTACGACTCCTTCTATGGCAACGCCACAATGGGCAACGAATAATGGACGAACAAGGCTTTCGTTGCCTCAGCTACTCTACTGAAGCCTAAAGCACTAGTGAGTGGTGACTGGTCCAAATCACATCCTAAATTCTAATGCTAGGACGGTGGATGGTAGCGATGATGGTTATGCCCTCGCGGTGAGCCATGTGAGTGATCTGACTGACAACATGGTAGGATGTCACATTGTCAATTCACCGATGCTCACCTGCCGCAGCTGCCCGTCGCTAATACTCTTGTACGTTTACCCATACAATTCCCCCACCCACTGAAAATAGATCGAAGGACCCCTAATTTTTTTTCGCCTAGGGCCCCTAAAATGCTAGGAACGGCCCTGGCTCGACTTAGCAGTGGTGGTGGCTAGGGCTTCGAAGTTTTGTGTCGGTTTGAGTGAATCAAGAGCTGTTATTTGAGTGAGTCACGACCTGATATAGTGTTGTTTGATTGGGTCATGGATAGAGTATGGATAGAAGAAAGGTACAAAGTTATTTTTTTGTTTTCTCGTGTAGTCCATCACCTAAATGTGAGGTTATTCGCTCTGTTCACCATATAGACCCATTTAATTGTTGTTTCGTTTAGCTAGTTTCCTCTGTGTTTGACCGTTTACATGACATGACTGTTTAATCACAGTTTAGGGGTAAAACTGTGTGGTAGGTTACCGTTTACCATTTACACGTGATGTACACGACCATTTAGTCTATTTAGACGAACACCACAGGTTCGCATGCATCGCATTTCTCTTTGGTAATAATTTACATGGGTGGATCTATGGGTATGGGAGTATTGCCACCTGACATCAATATATTTTGGTATAACCTATTGGGTTATACCAATGAGCCTCATTGTTTGACAACACATTATGACATAATTGACCCATTGTTTGATATGTTGTTCAGTACGTGGACATCACTGACTATTTATGCACATGTTATTATTGGTTTCCTCAAGGGTGGAGTAAGACATTCTAAGAGGTTAGCAAGGGATTGTGCTTTTAGGAGATTAAGTTTCGTTTTCATAGATACTGTAGTGGCATGGTAGCTGCTCATAATTTCTCTAAAAGTCTGAAGCATAAAGTTAATTGTCTCTGGATGGTTATTCTTTATCTGTGTTACCACAAATGCAAGCTATCCTTTATCCGATCTGATAGGAAAGATGATGGTGTTTCCGTTTTCTGTACCAACAACGGTAGAATTAGGCATATCTTTATATACCTAAACAGTAGTTGTGTGCTGATGAAATGACTTAGCTTTATGTAGAGTTGGTACCATTAGATGTGAGAAAATGATGCCTTTCTTGTAGATCTTAGATTCTTAGTTACTGGTGCATAGCCAAAATTGCCACCTGAAAGCAATGTTCAGGAAGAATCATAGGATACTCTCTGAAATACACTGTTTGTCTTAAAAAGACTTTACTTTTTATCTCTTCAAATTTATCCTAAAAAGACTTCATTTTTATGAAGTACTACTCTTCTTTTGTAAATAAAAAAGTTTAAGTTTTTTCCTCTTACCACTAATTTATCAACTTTATCTCAAAAGAAAAGTTTCAGAGAGATTGATGGAGTAGTATATAATTCTGCAATAATTAGGATTATATTACATTTCCAATTATTTTAAACTGTCGCAAAAGAGGTATATATCATTTTCACATTTATGGCTTGCATTGTTGCATAAGGTATTTCCTCTCTGTGAGGCCACCTCCATGCATGCAAAATGCTAAACCAATCTCACCAAGAAACCCTTTCTTTGACATCATCTGTGACTACAATCAGTTTTAAAACCTGCAGATCTGTCTCATTTCCCTCCCAAACAAAAACTGTGACAAGTAACAAGCAAACCAAGAACAGATCAAAACTGACCTATACGCCATGGAAGCAAAAAGAAGTTGCAGTGCACCATCATGCTGGCTGTTCGTGCTAGCACTAGTGGCAGAGTGCTGCCGCATGTCAATGGCGAGCTGCACCTTCACCATATCCAATTACTGCCCCCAGCCAATATGGCCGGCGACGCTGGCCGGCGCCGGCACGCCGCAGCTGTCCACGACGGGGTTCAGGCTCGACCCGGGGCAGAGCGTGCAGGTCCCGGCGCCGACGGGGTGGTCGGGCCGGGTATGGGCGCGCACGGGGTGCGACTTCGATGGCGCCGGCGTAGTCGGCGCGAGCGCGAGCGCTTGCCAGACCGGCGACTGCGGCGGGCGCATTGAGTGCGCTGGCACGGGCTCCACTCCGCCGGCGACGCTGTTCGAGGTCACGCTCGCGAAGGGCGCCGGCGATCGGGACTACTACGACGTGAGCCTCGTCGATGGTTACAACCTCCCTGTCGTTGTCGTCCCGCAGGCGCGGCAGGGCGGCGGTGGCTGCGCCTACACAGGCTGTACGGCCGACCTCAACCGCTGTACGTGTCACGCGACGAAATCATCCATCCCTGCATGCTTGTCGGTATACTGACGTAGAGCAAAACTGTCTGTGTGTGGCAGCGTGTCCCAAGGAGCTGCAGGTGGACGGCGGCAGTGCCGGCGCCGCGGTGGCGTGCCGGAGCGCGTGTGAGGCGTTCGGACAGGACCAGTACTGCTGCAGCGGCGCGTACGCGACGCCGACAACGTGCCGACCGACCGCCTACTCGGCCATCTTCAAGTCGGCGTGCCCGCGAGCGTACAGCTACGCCTACGACGACGGCAGCAGCATCTTCACCTGCAATGCCGTCGACTACACCATCGCCTTCTGCCTCTCTTCCACTACCGGGTAATCAAATCAAGCAATTCTCTCTTCACTTCAATTTAATTAGTAGCATAGCAGCCATTTCTGATCAAAGCACTGAAATGTGCATCTGAACTCTGACACATCACTAACGATCTTACGGATGTGGTGTGCACAGGTTGAACAAGTCCGGTGTCACTCCGCTCAGCACGCCGGCCGCCAACGGACAGAACGTCGCCGGAGGGGACGCTGACAGTACGCCGCTTCCTCCTATTCCGGCTGACAACAATGGTGCCGGAATAAGTAGCTTCCAGCCACCGCCTCCAATTAATGGTGCCGGAAGCGCCAACCAGCCACCTCCGACTGACAACAATGGTGTCGGAGATACCGACCCGCCGCCGTGGATGATGCCCTCGTCGGCGAGCAAGCTATACAACCATCTATGGTTTCTGCTTCTGCTACCTGCATTGCTCCTCTTCCGTTTCTGATCATTCAAGCTGAGGTCTCTTGTAGGATTTTCTGACAGTGACATAGTTCTCAGAACTCTTCTTGTATATATTAGCAGTTGCAAAACCTGTTTCAACAGTCACATGCTACTAATCAAACAAGAGAGTATTCGGATTGTAAAACGCAAAGAAGCAGCCATGCATACTTGACAATGTTAAATAGAATCGGTTACATAACATGTAATCCACCGTCATGGAGGGACAATGATAGGAGCTGGAGGCACAGATTTCTGTAATGGCCAGTATTCCCAGTGGCCATGCTTGTCCTGGGACAAGGAGAAGTGCTTGGGAATCCAAACCTCTCCTTTGTCGCTCCTCTCCTTGTCGAGCCTCCTAGCCGTGTCCTCCACTCGTCGCTTCGCCTCACGAGATCTCTCCCAGTCTTTCGTCAGGATAGCATCGCTCACCTCGCTCCAAACCACTGCAGATTCTGACGGAGACAAGCCCTGCATGCCACACCAACATCGTAATTAAGTTCAGACTGTTAGGTGAGGACTGGAATTGCATGCACGGTCTGAATCTTTGTCTACGTGCTGATGCTGTCACATGAACTCACAGGTTACAACGTAAAAATGCACAAAGTTCAGAGTTTGTGGACACAGAATGATCAGTTTCCCTCGTCAACGAGGATGTGAGAAATCTGTACCTCTTGGTTTCTAACCACGGGGGTCTTGAGGTCGGCAATGGCGCTTCTCGCATCGTACAAGACCGAAACGTTCCCGGTCTGCGCATCCTTCAACGACACAGTCCTGTCCCAGTGTCCATGAATCTCACAGATCGTCTCTTGTGATGCTGAGTGGAATATTTTCCCCTTCACGCACCTTGGATCGCCACTCAGTCCCAGGAAAGTGTGGCTTCTGTAGTAGCACACTTGTGCTTCTAGCCCGGAGTCCTTGCAGACGATGCTGACGGTCCCAGACCACTCCACTGATGGAGACGGCAGCAACCGTATGAGCAGGTTTGGACAGTCTATGTCGTAGTTCTCGCTGAATTTCAAAAGCTTGACATGCCTCTTGCCTTCCACTGTTGCTTCTACACTTGTGCCTTCAGAAATGGAGTAGAGTTTCAGATGATGAGCCCGTGTTATGTCAGGAGCAGTGTTGTGCTGAAAACCTGGAACTTGGGAATGATTTGTTCACCCTGGCATACCATGAAATTTTGGGACGGGGTTTTGGCACCAAACAAGCTCGACGTCGCAGCTATCGTCAGTGGCATGTAGAGCAGACACTGGTGGACGATGCGACACCTGAAAAGATCCCATTTTTCGTCAGAGATTCAGAACTGTAAATCGTTTGTCAGAGTAATAAAGCATCTATCTTCGTATCAGTTTTTTTTTATTCTGCCATTGTCCATAGATAGATTTACCTGCTCAAGAAGGACGTGGAGTGATCCGCTGGAGACGTGGTGTGTCTCTCCGAGGACGGGGTTGTACGGCGCGAGGCCGAAGATCGGAGGCCTCGTCGTCGAGATGCTCCAGCCGACGACCGCCGCGAACCGCTCGAGGCTGTCCTTCCCATTGGCGCACCTTCTCAGGTAATCTTCTCCGATGCAGTAAACTCCTTCCCCGTACAACTGAAGCTGAGATTTCGGCAGGTTGAACGTAGCAGGAAGCTGAAAAATATTCAGATAAGAGATGCATGCATTGATGCATATATGTAATCGGTTGTCATTTTCACAGTGAAGAACTCTATAGACTAGGTAATACCAATGCAAAACATCATGTACTTTATCCTTTTCAAAAAAATAAAAAGTTTCAGAGTTCAAAATTCATCTCAAACATAGCATCATTTTTATCTCCAAAATACTTATAGTACATCTAAACTTGATTAATTGTTATCTACCCAACCATTTTAGAGTCTATACTTACTCACCCTAAGGACACGTTTGGAGGCCACTAATCTTAGCCCATCTGTGTGAAATAAGTTGGAATTGCATGTGTGAAATGGCCCGGAATTGGTGCAGTGGTCTTCAAACAAGAACTAAGGTGAGTGATATACTGATATTGTCATCTTCCTTATGTAAAGAAAATTCAATTGTGTTATGTCAGAGCATCTCCAACCAACTCTTCAATTTTGTCTCTCTATAATTAAAAATAGGGATTTTCCTATTAAGATCGTCTCTTTATTTCTTAAAACACTACATCTAACTTTCTATATTTGACTCCTTATATTTCATCTACCTATATTTTATTAATATTTTATAACTACTAAATTAAGAAAAACGCACACATATAACAACACATGCCAACAAATATACCATATTATAATAAAAGACTTTAGAAAAATATAAAAATATACTGAAAATAATAATATATTGCATATAAAATTATAATAAAAATATAGAAATGTTGAAAAATATGATAACTTAATTTCTTATACATATTATAAAATATTTCGATAGATTATTAATTTTGTTCAATATTTTACAACATATAAATATTTTCTAAATAATAATAAAATGAGATAGGAAGTGATTTTGACTCCTTGACTTTGAGGAGGAGAGTGGCTTGAATAGAAAGGAAGATGAGATGAGTGAAATAGGAAGTTGGTTGGAGAGTGTTTTTAAGGGTATTTTATTAAATAATAGGATGAGAAGTGAGATTAGGGATTGGTTGGAGATGCCATAGACGAAGCGATCAGCCGATCACATCAAAAATTGTGTTTTTTAGGAAAACTCGAGCCCATGCGGTTTAAGCTTTTATGTGCACAGATAGGCAACTCTTGGAGATTGTTAATTTTGTTTCTTCGTAATTAATTTAGCTTTACTCCACACCTACTCATCTCCTCCCATAACTAAGCAAAACTGATTATATATCCTCCTGATCAATTAGTGGAGTTCACTGTACCAGCTAGCTGATCACTCCCCAGAAATCATGCTAGCTGATTTCAGGGTGATTAGTGCTCCTGACTTGAAGTATGTAAACTAATTACTAGTGATTAGTGTCTGTCGAGATTGGAGTTTCACATCATCACATGGATGCACACATTGCTAGGATCAAGATTCAGGAGTGACTCAAGTGCGCAAACTAACGATTATGGTCTTTATAGAAATACTGAAATTATCAGACAGCTCAAGCTGTTATATATTATCAACGCTAATTTAGAGAAAAATAAGTACAATCGGTTGGTGGGGTCTCATTACCTGCAAGTGTGAGAGGTCGGAGCCAGGACGGACGTTGCCGAACAGGCTCAGCACCCGCTGCACCAGGTTCGCCGGCTGGAGCTCCGCCGCGAGGCCACCATCCAGGGACAGCGGCGCCGTCAGCACCGCCGTGGCGGCGCCGGCGCCAGCAGTGGCCGCCTCCTCGCTCGTCACCGAATCAACCTGTATCATATCGATCATTCGATCGGGTCGAATCAGACAGTGAGCTGCAGATATGATAATAATCCGGCCTGGGAGTGCGTTAGTTCGTCCTCACGGGTTCAGAAAAATAGCCAAGTCAGTTGCATGCTCATCAATGCTCCAAATAGGGAAAAATGCAATTAACGTCACGTTTGTTTTAGCTCATAATCATTGTAACCTATAAATATAAATAGTTAGATATTATAATAAACAACAAGCTGATTAAGCTGTTTGGTAATGTTAATTTGAATTATTGTATTTAGATCACAAAATATCATAATGCCATCAAAATAAAATACTGAGATAGGAACAAACTGTGTTACATATATTATAATTCCTCAAACAAATTAGTCAATTGTGATTTACCGTACTATAATATAATAATTGAATAAAAAGCTGCCATGCAGAAGAAAACGTATTCACCGTAGAGAAAGAAATCAAATTCCAAACAGATGAATTCACAAGTGTGAAAAGTATGTGGTTACTGCTACTGCTACTGACGAACACAAGAAAGAATAATAAGAATAGGCACTGCGTGTGAACCTTCCAAATGGAAAGCAAAGAATGAACTAAAATATTAGTACAAGTAGAAGTAGGTGAGAGAATTAAATCTATCTTATTAATGTTATTTTTCCGTTATTCTCTCTTCGTCTCGTAAAGATAATTAGCATGGTAAAAAATAGTTAGAAATCTATCAATGTGTTAGCTTCAATTTTCATACAAGTTGATTACATGGTGTTATTTGTTTAAGCCAAGTCTATTTTAGATGCTCAAAATAAATTATTTGTGGAGTGGAGGCCGTGCTTTCGATGTTCTCTTTTGAAAAGACGAGAGAAATGAATCATTTCTAGGTTAGGTGAAGGTGTGGCCGGCCAATTGGCGAGAACGATCTGATAAATCAAAAGATGGAGAAGTGGAGAAATGGTCAGCGCCGGCCTTGGCTTGCCGCGGCCATGGCCGGCCAATCGGTTAGGAAGTGATACGTTAAAGAAGAAGGAAAAACTCCATTTTTGGCCTGTGATTCGCGGCAATGGAGCTAGTGGGCATCTGCATGTCAACGTCGTCGTCGCCGCCGCCGTAGAAGCATCGATCAAACCGTGACGACACGTACACGCAGGCCACCGCTTGCAGGACGCACACCCTCGCCCCGCCACCCATGTCAATCGAATCTGCTCAAAGCCGCCGCGCGCACAGTTGCACACGACGCCACGGCAACGCGGGCGGCGGCGGCGGCCACCCCGCGACGTGCATCTATCCTAGCTACCAAACCGTCCAAGTATCAAGAAGCGCAGAGCATGCACGCACGTACCATGGACTGTATCCGCAGCGGCGCGAATCTGACGACGGGCTAGCTAGCTGCTCGCCGGCGAGAGCGATGTACCCACGTGCGGTGGTCGCCTCCGATGAGCCTTCCGCCTCTGTCCTCCGCTGCTGCCGGGCGCGCACGCGGGAGGAGGACGCGGACGCTCGCCGAGCGATTGCTTGGCTTAGCGGAGGGTAACCAAAATTACTCCTCTCCTTTCTTTAGCCGCAGCTAGCCTCGGCGCCTTGTTGATTTATAAGCGCGCGCGTCGCGGCCACACCCGCGTCGCGCCACGCCGCGCCACGCCGCGCCGCGTCCGCTTTTTCCTGCCTCTCTCGCGCTCGCCGCGTGAATGGCTCTACGTACACACGCGTGATGGATGACGTGAGATGGCACCACACAACATATTTCACCTCGACAGTCAACAGCCGCAACGAAATTAGAGAGATGAGAGAACAAATGCAGTACCATGCATGCCACGTGTGTGTATCTGTCGACAAAATCCCTTTGAATTTGGGTTTGGATTTTGATTTGGGACATCAATTTGCTTAACCATTTATGGCTTCGCCGCTCTCCAAATTTGGATTTGGATTTAGGACATTATTTTGCTTTATCCTTTATGGTTTCACCGTACCGCTCTCACCGTCATTTAACCTGACATGATATATAGTCTAAATATGTTATTAGCTAATCTGAACACAATCTGACCTTTCCCCACCACTATGCACAAATGCACGAAGCTACATCCTTTATCACTACTCAAACAATATAATCTGATGTGAACACGTGACAATATAATCTGATGTGAACACAGGTGAAACGAAATAACCCTGATGCGCCGCCCCTCTTGATCCATGTTCGTTTAGTACATGTTTCTTAATTTGCAAGGATCGACCCCCTTCAATTTATCATCATTTTGGACCATGAATAAAATGACTTCTACAGCTGAAAATTCAACTCAAGTTTTTTTTCTAACACGCAGAGACTTGGAAATTCTGCTCGATCCATCTACAAAGTGTCGCATCTGCTGATATTGGTCGTCTCTTTTGACTCCCTGGCTAAGCTAATTAAGGTTCTTTTCCAGACAACTTTGATCGGTTTATAATTCAGTTTAAGTTTAACAGTTCAAATGCTTTGAGAAACTTATTGTCTTATTCTGAACAACTTTGGAAAATCTAATCTCATTGTATATGTAACTAGTAAGATACCGTGCAACGAAGCTTATTTTAAATGAAAAATATCTAGAGCATGACAGTTATTGTCTTAATTTACTGATATTCTAAAATGTTTTATAGATATTGCCTCAATTTACTGATATCTGAAATATTTTTACAGATCATATACATGTACTTATGATATCTGATTAAAATGTGTGGACTTAATTAGATCATATCCTCTTCTTCAATTTTTGCTATCTGATTAAATGTTTTCACATTTATTCTTGTGCTAACCAACAGCTGATTGCCATCTCAGATATTGTTAATGTGGCACAAAGTCACCATTGTTCTAATAAGTTTAGCTTCACTTGGTCATATCATATTTCTGTGTAAACTCTTAAACAGTAACGGGCCTCGATATCACGCTATGGCATGTTCTGTCATATTATATTGTACGCAAACAAAAATTGCTTCATGCATAGCAAAGCCAACAAAATGGACAATAATATTCTCTTCCCTCTTGACTCTTAAGCACTAAGACCAATGCAACAATTAAGTAACTAAAAGTTCAGTCGATATAACACATTATTGCCCGGTAGGAATTGTGCCAAAAAAATTCTCGGAAGTTCGGAAGTTCTGATTTGAAATAAAAAATTCTAATTATTTTTTGAATTAGAAATCGAGAGCTGAAATTGAAAGTTACCGATATGGTATCGGAAGTTCCGATAATTTATAATTTACAAAATCGAGAGCTCAAATTGCAAGTTCCGATTTAGAATCGGAAGTTCCAATTATTTCTGATTCAGAGACAGAGAGTTCAAACCATAAGTTCTGATTTAGAATCACTTGATTAGAAGTTCCGATCGGGGTATCAGAAGTTCCGATCTGTTAGGGATTTAATTATGGTTAAAGGCCCACATCTTGGTATTATAAATAGGGAGGAGGTCATGGATATAAGTTTTTAGAAGCCCCAATTGCTACCACCCTAGCCTCCACACCTCTCATTTCCCTTCCTTCTAGATCACAAGAGTTGAGATTGAGATTTCTCCTCAGTTCTCATGTGCGGTGCTAGCACGCCGGCGTGGGAGCATTTCTTCCCTGTACATGTGGACTCTGTAGAGGCGCTGCTCGAATAGCTATGCTCGTGGGCTTCCCATGTGGTAATCACCAGTCTTCATCGATTGGATCGCTGGGGAACTGACGGAGCAAGACGAGGATAAGCGAGGACACGCTTCCCCAGCATCTTCTTCCACTGCACTAGCGCGTCTCGCGTTAGAAGGTATCGATTCATAATCCCTCACACACATGGTTCTAGGGTTTGAGAACGAAATTTTTGAAATTTCAGGTTAGCGTAGCTTCCCCATGTCCCAATAGTGGTAACAGAGTCGATGTGTGTAGTGTTCGATCTAGAACGACCATATATGGAGATACATGGTGAAAAATAGATTAGATCTATTTTCAGTTCGTCGGATTTCGGAAGTTCCGATACTGATCAATAGTTTTCATTGGATTGGAAGATCTGATACTGATCGGAAGTTCCAATGCCAAATATAATTCGATACAGAGAGCAATTTTGCTATCGGAAGTTCCGATGTTGGTTTTTAATTGATACAGAGAGCAATTTGCTGCGGGAAGTTTTGGTGGATCGGAAGTTCTGATGCCAGATCGGAAGTTCTGATCCACACAAAATTGGAAATTTCGGGCCCGTTGAACTTATATTTTTAGATCTAGATATCGCTCACTTGTAGATTCTTCGCCTAACTTTGCTTTGTGGAGAATGTTGTGACTGGTATGGCCTCGTTGAATGTGATGTATGATATGCATTGAATGTAAATTAATTATGGCATGCGTGTCATGATTATTTACAGCCCAAGACTGGTGTACATTCATACGACATGCGTGTCCATTATTGATGCTTTGGCTCATGTAACTAGTATATGTGCTATTTTAATAGGATAGTACAGTTCATGGAGACCGGAAGCACACACTCAATGACGGGAGCCATGGAAATGGAGATCACCATATGAAGGGCTCATACTATGTCACAGTCAACGTGTTGTCTGTGGTGCTTACTTATGTTCATGTCATACTATTTTTGCATGTTTCGTGTGCGCTAGGAAACGTCACCTTGCTAGAATAGTTTTTCCTCAAAAAATTAAGTGTTGATGCTCTTTCCAATAGTTTCACCTACCAAGGATATCGATCATCGATAGTGGGTTTGCCAAAGTAGGGTGCTATCTTTTATCTTGACCCACTAGGGTGGAAGTCGTACTTCCGCACGCGTAATATTGGTTTTCTTAACAAAGCTATCAAAATGGTTTTGGGCTTTGGTGCATGGAGTTGGATGTTGTGCATTGCATGCTACTCCAACAAACAAGAGTCACAGATGATGTGATTAGGAAAGTGTTGCTTACATATGTCACCTAGCTTCTAACATTGATGCCAAAGCTCACTAGGAATTATAATGAATATGAATCTTGTCATACTATTAGTCATTAGAGGGAAAGTGATTGGTTTTAATAGTGATACATCTTTTATTGGATAGAAGATTAACATAGCATAGTGTTGAACCTTGCATTTAATTTTGTAGATCATGGCACCGATTACTACTATTAAGAGCACTTCAATTTTTAATTTGCGATCTATTCTTGAATGAGATAAATTGTCTAGAACAAATTTTATGGATTGACACCGAAACTTGATAATTGTTCTCAAGCAGGAAAAAAATGATTATGTTCTAGAGGAACCCCATCCTGAAGAACTAGGGAAAGATGTCTCTACAGTAGATAAGCATGCTTATGAGAAGCTTGTAGAAACAATTGAGGAAAGAGATGCTTACGATATGATCGTAGGCCTCAAGGGCATATTTCAGAACTAGGCACATGATGAGAGGTACTATGTATATAGTCCTTGTTTGGGAATAGGTTGACAGAAGAAAGCCCAGTTAGTCCTCATGTGATTAGTATGATTGGTTACATTGAGACTTTGGAGAGACTCGATTCTCCACTAGATCCATACTTGGCCATAGACATGATTCTACAGTTGCTCCCCTTGAGCTTCGAGCCGTTCATTATGAATTACAACATGAATGGACTAGAGAAGACACTAGCTGAGTTGCTTGGGATACTTAAAACTAGTGAGGAGAGTATCAAGAAAACTCTCAATCATGTGATGAAGGTTCATGTAGGACAGAAACAGGTGACTAGAGGGAGGGTGAATAGGCGCCTCAACAAATTCTTTCAAAATTGATGGCCTTTTGTAAACACCCAACGCACCTCTAAAGGAACAAGCGGAAGCAAATGAGTTAACACAACAAAATCCCCAAAAAAGCTAGTGCTATCACTCTCCTGTCATATAAGATATGCTGCGATAGTCTAAGAGATCACAAGCACTGAAAATAATCTAGCCTTCAAAAACCAATAGATATCCAGATTGAAAAGACACCCATACAAAGCACACAAGTCAAATTAATAATTACTCGTAGATTAGAAGGACTAAAACATTAACATTTCAACAAGCGCCAGACAGTTTATCAGTCACAAGATACACATCCACATACACAAGTATCTCATATAAAAGAACCGATGAAACTAAACCACATGACAAAAAGCACAATATTGAAAACATTTAATTAGAAAAAATAAATGCAGAAAAATGAATTGTGCATACCTGTATCTACATGTCTAGGGAAACGTCTGCTCAAGTGGAAACAGTGGCGGCGGCTGGTAGCCTATGTGCGAGTACTGTGCATCCCTGTGCGTGTTCCTATGCCAAAAGCCTCGAACAATCTGGTGATCGATGCTCCTCACGAAATCACACGGCAACGACTGATTGGCGACAACACATAGAGACCGACGATCAAGTGGGACCCGTACTCCTAGAAAAATCCACCTTCGCACCAAGTGCTAAGCGCGCCTCTACCAGAAACACCCGGAACAATGACTCTAGAAGAAAAATAGACTTTGGTTTTTATGAGGTGCATAGTGGCTGCCGGTTTTCAAGCATAGTGCGTGAGAAGCTACTGGGTAGTGGCGCTCAAATCAGAATAGGGATAGCCAGCTAAAAATGCTATAAATCTAGAGGAAGAAGACAACTTAAATAAAGTGAACTCAAGATATTTCATTGGAAAGAGTTGGTAGAAACCCTAGGACTACATGGCCTTTAATAGGCAGGGGGAATTTTATACCTACTGCATCAGCTGTAGAGAAGGATATAGGCACATGGGATCACTCGGGCATTTCAGCTGCCGACGAAGAGGTCTTGATATGGCCTACTTCTCGAACATACTCCCTTCATTGTCTTTTTGACATGCTGCTCAGAGTTCCTCCTCCGGAGATGGGAAGAACCACTCTTTTGCCCCAGTCTTTAGCATCCTCTTGTTTTGGAGGTGGCATAACACTGGCCACTGGAGGTTGTCTTGGGGGATCGAAGTTGTCTACACGTACGACAGCCTGCACGGGCTCCAAACGTGCCTCGGGAGGGGCTCGGTCAGTAGTGCCTCGACCAGAGCTCCTTTCGAGGTACTCGCTTCTTAAAGCTAGTATAGACTTGCATGCATCAGTAGCTTGGCTTCGGTTTTCACCGTGAACATAGCAGAAGAAGGCCTGGCCCTTGCCAGCCGGCTTCCCTGGTGGCCTCCAGCCGCTGACCATGTTTCCCGAAGCCTGTGGATTCCTGGGGGAAAATTTTTGTGGAGAAGGAGCGATGTTTAGGACTTCGGAGTGAGGATGCTTCTGCCCTCGATGCTTGTCATGCTGGTTGTCGAAGTTAGGCCCTTGTGAAGGTGTTGAAGTTTTCACCTCGAGCTTTACTTCTTGGACAATTGGTGAAGACGAGGCTGTTCTTCGGAGCCATCCTTCCTCTGATCTAGCATACTCCTCAAAACAAGCCATTAATTATGCTACGGAGGATATATGCTTCCGGTGGAGCTTGTCGAGGAGGCCCGCATGGGTGACTCCTTCTCGAGTTGCATTGACCACGGATGATGGAGACAGTCCTCTTATTCGCGACTTCGTATGAGCGAAGCGCTTAAAGAATTGCCTCAAAGTTTCTCCAGGTTGCTGCTTCACCTGAAAGAGACTTACAGTAGACATAGGAGGCACAAAAGTGCCCTGGAAGTTACTTATGAATTTTTTCCTTAACTGCTTCCAGGTTTTAATTGATCCTAGCTTCAAAGACTAGAACCAACACAAAGCAACTCCTTCAAGCACAAGGGGGAAGCATTTTGCCATTGTATCTCGAACCCCTCCGCTGGCTTCAATTGCTAAAGCATATGAATGAGAGAACTCTCCTGGATCTTCTTCCCTGGAGTACTTATAGAGCTTCAAAGTTTTGAACTTGGGGTCAAAGCGCACCTTTTACAAGTCGGGGTGCAGTGGAGATTCGTTATCAAAGGAAGCATTCTCGGGGGCTTCGGGATAAAAGGAAGGCTCATCATCTTGAGGCACCTCCGGAATGACAGGGGTAGCTTGGGGACGAAGCCTATCTGCAGCTTCCTGCCTCCACCTTGTCACTTCGGCTTGAAGACTGGCCATCTAGGTTGCCACATTGTCAAGGTTGTCTTCATTTCTTCCAGAAGGAGCTTCCGGGTCTTGAGAACTGAACAGGTCAGTTTGGAGTACAGTCAGAGCTACAGGAGAAGCTCCGTCGGTTCTAAGCATAGACAGAGTCCCTAAAGGGGCTTCGTATGCTCGAGGAAGTGTATTCATTTCAGGGGTTTGAGGTGGGGGAACTATAGAAGGTCCTCCGACCTCAACAGTATTCAAAGATCTCACTCCAGAGGTCCTAGGGGACCTCCGAAGGGGACTACCACCTGAGCTCCGTTTAGGAGGCATGGCTCTAGAAAGAAATTGGTAGAGAACGAAGTTTTCGTACTAGGTTCCCCACGGACGACGCCAACTGTTGGTGTAAAAGATTACGCTAACATGTTTAAGAAATTGTATGTGTGACAAACGAAGTGTTTGAAGGAGCGGACTATCTCAAGCCTCCGTGAAGGATAATAGCTCGAAATAGTTCGAAGTTATGTATTGAATATCTGAGTATTCGATGCCTATTACAGGGTGAGAATGGGGGTATTTATAGGTAAAAACTCTAAGGAAAAGACCTTTTTACCCCTCAATTACAACCGAAATAGTGGAAACTATTTCGGTACCCCTAATAGGGCTAAAATGGTAAAAGACTAATTTAATTAGAAAGAAGATAACTCTTCTATCCTTGCTGGCTGTTTTCCACTGCGGAGGTGGAGCCTTCGAAGTGTATCTTCGAACTGGAGTCTGGACAGACCCTCTGGTCTTAACTCTTCGTCAGTACGGAGACAAGTCTTAGACTCCGAACTTATGAGTTGTCTTTGTCTTGTAATCTTGAAGATCCTGGGGATGGAATATTTTCCCCCAACAACGGGTTCATTTTCAATTCGTACTGTCGCATCCTATCAAAAGCAATTTTCAAATCGGCTAGATGGTTTCCCATAGTGTATGATTTGACTACAACATCATCAATGTAAACTTCTAACATAACTCCTAGCAAGTCATGAAAGATCAAGTTCATAGCACGTTGATATGTAGCGCTAGCATTCTTTAAACCAAAAGTCATAACGACCTACTCGAATAAACTGACAAAACTAGGGCATCGAAAGGCTATCTTGTAGATGTCCTCTTCGGCCCTAAAGATTTGATTATAACCAGCAGTGCCATCAAGAAAACTTAGTACCTTGTGTCCTGAAGCGTCGTTGATTAGCATGTCGGCTATCGGCATTGGATACTCGTCCTTCGGAGTGGCCTCGTTTAGATCCATGAAATCAATACAAACTCGTATTTTGTCGCTCCCCTTCTTTTCTATAGGCTCAATGTTAGTGACCCATTCAGCGTACCTGCACAGCCTAATAAATTCGGCATTGAGCAGTCGCTCGACTTCTTCTTTAACTCGGCGATATACTGCTGAATTAAAGCATCGAGGAGATTGTTTATAAGGCCTAAATCCAGATTTGATAGGTAGCCGGTGCTCCACGAGCTCACGGCTTAATCCTGTCATTTCGCTATACTCCCACACGAAACAATTGACATATGACCGAAGCAACTTTATTACCTTGGCTTTCTCATCAGGCTGTAGTTGTTGGTTTACAAAAGTCGGCCTCGGGATGCTACCATCGCCTATGTCAACTTCTTCTAAGGGATCTGCCGACGCGAAACCCTGTCCTAACTTCTCTACTTCGCTAAAGTCTTCGATGACTTTGACAATACCGTTTTTAGTAGACCGATACTGCTCTACACGAGACTTTAGCCAATCTAGATTACTCTTGCTAGACATGACTACTAATTTAGAAATAGCTGTGCTACACCAGCTGGCTTTACAGACACTAGTACAAAACGTCCTCCGGATACGCTAACAAAGTCGTAATCCGAAAGATCTCTACCTGATAGACACTCTACTTTGGTGTGAACAACGTCAATGGACACATCGGCCAATGCCACTTGGGCCAAAGTGTCTGCGGGTATGACTTCTACTTCATCGCCGTCCCATTGAATGAGGCACTGGTGCAAAATAGAAGGAATGCAGCAATTTGCGTGAATCCAGTCGCACCCAAGCAGCACACTGTAGTTACCTTGCACATAGACCATGAAGAACGTTGTTGGCAATGTCTTGTTGCCTACTGTCAACTCCATGGAGAGCACGCCTTTGGCCTCAGAACCCTCGTCGTTGAAGCCGTTAAGCATCAAGTTGGTTTTCTTCAGGTCATCCTCGTCCCTGCCAAGTTTCTTCAATAGCGAGTAAGGCATTAGGTTAACAGTGGCGCCACCGTCCACAAGCATCCAGGAGATCGTCATTCTGTCAATGTGACCCCTGACATAGAGAGGCTTTAGATGGTGAGCCGAGTCCTCATGTTTCTCAAAGATGGCATTGCGTGGGCCGAGGTTCAGCTGAGCGACCTCGGCCTCGTCATGTGGTAGGGCAAACTCGGTGAGTAGCATGACGACGTTGATGTCCATTGCCTAGGGCGTGGGCCCCTTGGAGACGGGCGAATAATCGCCGTCGAGCATGTCGTCTTCGTCGTCTCTCGGACTAGGAGCTGTATTGGTCATCTCAATCGGCTTAACCTTCCATAACTGTCTCGCGGCTAGTCGAGGGCGGATCTCTTCAAAGATAGCGTCTCGCTCATCCTCAGCTTTCTTCTCGCGCATCTCCTGTGCCCATAGGCATTGTAGATGCCTCTTCTATGATTTGGACATACCTGGAGGTGCCCAAGATGGCCATGGCTTGGTACCTGGTGCCACTGTCTGGTTACTATTAATTTTGGCCGAAGTGGTGCTGTCCAGCTCGGCCTCGCATGTTCTATATTCGGAGGGGCCTTCACTGTGGACCCCGGTAATTGGACCGGCCTCGTTCAGCTGGTCAGACCAGGCTCTGGCTTAGGCTTCGGCCGGAGTAGGAGACATACCTCTGCCAGGCTTCGGCGAAGGGGCCTTCGGGATTGGGACTTCCTGAGACCCTACTCTGACTGTGATAGCTTCAGACTCCCTGTCCTTTGCCTCCCCACATCCTTCGACTCTGTTCTGCATGAGTCGGTTCGGAAGTACCACAGACAGCCTGTGGAAGATGCCTCCCTCCGCTGTGTCCGCTTGTCCCTGTCAGCCATAATACTCTGAAGGAAAGCAAGTAATAGTGTTATGTTGCGGAGGTTGCTCCAGTTGTGATACATACGGAGCCCATGGAGTCCCTGCCCATTTGTATGGCGGAGGCATTGGCGGCTCTAGTGGCTTCACCCACTATGAGCCAAACCAGTTACCCGGAGGAGGGCTCGGCAAAGTCGATGGTGTCTCGGACCATATCAACGAAGGGTCCTGCCAGACCAGGGGTACGTTCGGCCAGTATGGGCCGAAGCCTCCCATCGAAGGGTTTGTCCAGAGTGGTGCAGGGATCAGCCATTGGGGGCCGAACTCGCTCTGCATGGGGCCTGGCCACTGGGGTCCAAAGCCACTGCATGGGGGGGTCGGCCACTGAGGTCCGAAGCAACCATAGGGAGTGTTAGGCCATTGTGGCCCGAAGTCACTATGCGAAGGGCCCAGCCGCTGCGGTCCGAAGCCTCCATGCGTAGGGCTCGGCCACTGTGGTCCGAAGCCACCCTCCAAACGCCTTGTCCCCTTTGGCTGACTTAGCCTTTTGGTGTGGGGGTCTGTCTCCCTGGCTTTTCTTTGGTGTTTGTTTAACAACATTCGATAAGTTACCTTCGTCTTCTTACGAGCCCTAGACGAAGGAGATGCGCTAACATTCTGCTTCCATACTCCCACTTTAGGATTTTTAGGTATGAGTGTGCGTGTGCGCGGTTCCCCAACAATCATCGCCTTCCCTTTAGTGGACTCGGCCTGCTCTAGCCAAACCAACACTCTCCTCTTGTCGAGATCGATGGTATTGACGGGGAAGGGGTCTTTGTCTAGCTTCATCTTTGGATTGTGGTCTATCTTCAATCATCCTTCTTCTATGGCCGATTGAACCTGTCGTCGAAAAACATTGTAGTCATTAGTATTATGTGAATGCGAATCATGCCACTTCCAGTATGGATGTTTCTTTAACTCGTCGGCAGATGGAATGACTTGGCCTTTAGGCAATCTGAGAAGCTGGTTCTTCAAGAGGAAGTCAAATATTTTATCACACTTAGTTATATCAAACGAGTATTTGACCTCGCTAGGCCGATTCTTGGTGGGGTACGGCCGTAACTCGGAGCAAGTAACAGGCTTACTCTTAGCGTTCCAAACCCATTCGGCCGCGTACATGTCGGTCGAATCCTCTTCCTCTTCTGATTCCTCCTCGTCGGAGTGTTCCATGACGTGGATTTCAGCTCTAGGCTTGTTAAATGTCTTGATAAACTTTTTATCTTTAGCTCGCCTTCCTAGACCAGAGCCTGTTGCAAGACTTGGCTAACTTCTAAAAAGTGCTGGTTGTCTAGTCTCTCCTTAATCTCAGAACGCAACCCACTAAAAGCTAGATCCGCCAAATCCCTCTCCAAAATATTAAGACTAAAACTTCGGTTTCTGGTATCCCTAAAATGCTTGATATACTCAGAAACGCTCTCGCCAGATTTTTGCCTGACCGACGTCAAGTGTGAAAGCCTAAGTTCTGTTTCACCCGTGTAAAAGTAGTCATGGAATTTTTGTTCTAATTTAGCCCACGTTTGGATGGAGTTCGGCAGGAGTGCCTCAAACTAGGTGAAAGCGGTGCCGGATAGTGTGAGAGAAAATAGTCTAAGCTTTAAAGCGTCCGACCCACTAGCTTCTCCACATTGTGCTAAAAATTGACTAACATGCTCCAGTGTGGTTTTGTTACCCTCACCATCAAACTTGGTGAATTTAGAGACTCTATAGCCGTGAGGGTAAGGTATTGTATCAAAATGATCGAGGTACGGCTTCCGGTAAACCCTAGCTCGACCCCTTGTACGAAGCCTGTGCACTCCCTAAATAGTGCACAGATCCGCTCCTCAATGTCATCCTGACTCGCTGCCTGCGCACGTCTCTCATGCAGGGGTGCGACACACGGTGGGATGTCAGCGTGTCGGTCATGGGTATCTTCCTCATGCGCTAGCTGCACAACGTGTTCAGGTCTACGTGCTTGTGCATGTGGTGCGGGCAGCGTGGGCAAAGCTGGTGCCGATGTAAGTGGAAGCAGCACATGGTGAGCAATGTTGGCTTGGTTGTAAGCATAATGACTCATCTCGACCATGGGTATCGAGGCCGGAGACGTAATGGTTTTTCCAGTACTACCATCAGTTCTGCTGTAAACATGATTTATCGGAGGTATACTAGCAATAGGAGCTGGAGGTATGGCCTCGGCAAAGCCGGACCTTCTAAGTGTCGCCTCTACTTGAGAGCTAACTGCCGAATCTAAACAGTTGGCTAGTGAAGCGCTAATGGCTTGGTCTACTGATGCGACTATCTTTTGCTCAATCTCTAAAGAAGATAAACAAGGCGATACTGGTGTTACCTGGATCCGAGCAAGGTCGGGGATGTTGATGTCGCGCTTGATGAAGCCCGCGCGTGTCTTGACGTAGCTCCCAAGCATGAGGTCCTGAAGTGCCTTCATCTTTGCCTCAATCTCTGCTCAGTCTTCTACGGGAATATCTTCAAGGGTGGGCGTCATGATGTTGTGGTTGTCGATATCCATGCCTCCCATGGGATCCATCGGCGATGTAGATGTAGTAGTCATTGTAGACATATCAGTAGCCGATGTAGATGTAGTTGTCATGTTGGTGCATCCCCTCCATAGTGGAGTAACCAAAAAGTGTGTTGACATGAAAACGTGCCCCCGCACTTGGGTTAGTTCGACGATCCAAAAGTGTGTGGATACTTAGGGACAAGCCTAAGCGTAACACAACACTGACGTCGTGTTTTGACTACCCTTAACCATGGTAAGGGGGTGGAGTCGCCAGGTAATCAGATGACACAGAAATAATCCAATTAGCCGAATGAAATGTATTAAACAGAGAAAAATTAGCAAGCTGAGCGAAGCCTAACTGATTCGAAGTATAGTCCAAAGGGTGTCGTCGAAGGGTACCTTCTGCTTCTGGTGCGAAGTATCCTGCCGAAGGATACCTTCGCCGTTCGGACTGATCTGGCCGAAGATGAACTCCGAACCGTTCTGGACGCGACAATCGCCTTCGAACAGCGTGGTTCGGCGCGAAGTCTCCGATACAGTAGGATATAGAATAATGACTTAGATGCAACGCTCGGGCGTAACTTCGTCTATCGCGAGGTACAAGCATGGAGAAGCCTGTCGTGATGAAGTATGTTGCGCAGTGTGTTGGCGTGTGGGACTCGGTCAAACCGACAACAGCGTGATGGTCCGACACGGGTAGTCGAAGCAGTAGTCTCACCGGAGGGGTGTTTTGGCAACCTCCAAAACCAATCTCTCAGCTTTGGGTACCTCCGGCGAAGTAGCTCCGAACGTGGAAAACCTGCAACAGAGTAGATTCGAAGTACCAATTTGGTCTGATGACTGAATCCTGCTAAGTGTTGCACTAGGGGTGAAGGTAGCAATCTGTTATGCAGATTAGCGGATACTTCACAGGCGAAATAACAAGGTGATAGCAATCTATTACGTAGATTAACGGATACTGCACAAGCGAAGTAACAAGGATTACCACTGTTCTGAAGTGGCCGTCGGAGGGCTTCTAGGCAAACCCACGAAGATTGCAAAAAGTAAAGGTAAAATAAAGGTATGGTTGAAAGCTAGGGATTTATGTTCATTTGTGTTGGGGGTTTCTGAACCGGCCTCACCCTATATTTATAGGGGCTATACTTATAATCTCTAAGTATGATTTGGTATAAATTGGCTTAATCACGCGTAGAAAAGACTTAGTCAAAAATCGGACTCAATCTCTATCTCCGCCCGAAGTGGGCCTTCAGCCAGGCCCGCCAAAGCCCGCTCTTCGGGCTGAAACTTCGGTGTGGTGGGCCTCCAAAGGCTGCAGGCTCGCTGGAAGCTTCCGAAGCCCATAGCTTTGTGGGCCTTCGGCCCTGTAGGGCTTCGGCTCAGCCCAGGACATGTGTATTTTCGGCCCAAATTACCAAAATTGGTATTTTGATAATCTTAACCACTAATGCCATTTTTTGCTATCAACATATATCGGCCGAGTCATCCTCGCTCTTCGATGATTCCTCATCGGAGTGCTCCTTGATGTGCACCTCAGCCTTAGGCTTGTTAAATGTCTTAGTGAATTTTCTACTTTTGGCTCGGCTTTCCTGAACCAGAGCCTTCTGTAGCACCTGACTAACATCAAAGAAATCCTAGCCATCTAGTTTCTCCTTAAGTTCGGAGTGGAGACTGTTGAAAGCTAGGTCGGCAAATTCTCTACCAAAAATGTTCAAAGTAAAACATCGGTTTCTAGTGTCCCTAAAATGCTTAATGTACTCAGAAACACTCTCGTTAGCCTTCTCTCTAACCGATGTCAAGTGTGAAAGTCCTAGCTCAGTCTCCCTAGTATAAAAATAATCATGGAACTTCTACTCCAATTGGGCCCAAGTCTAAATGGAGTTCGGCGGTAACGCCGAAAACCAAGTAAAAGTAGTGCCGGAAAGCGATAGAGAAAATAATCTAAGCTTTAATGCATCCAACCCCCTAGATTCGCTGTATTGCGCTAGGAATTGGCTTATGTGCTCTAGGGTGGTCTTACTACCTTCACCGTCAAATTTTGTAAACTCGGGAACCCTAAAGTTGCATGGGTACGGGATGGTGTCGAAGTAATCAGGGTATGGCTTTTGATAAACCCTAACCCGTCCTCTAGGTGTCCAACCTACAATCTCTCTAAACAGTGTGCGAATCCGCTAATCAAGGTAATCTACGCCTCCTACCTACATGCGTCTCTCATGTGGGGGCGCGACACATAGTGGTATATCATGGTGTCGGCCATGCGGCTCCTCCTCTCATGGTGGCTCACGATACGGGATGTGGTCGGGCCTATGCGAGTGTGTGGGAGCAGGAGGTTCATGCAATGCGGGGAAAGGTAGTATAGGCGCGGGTGGTGGTGTCGCATAATATGTGGCAGGAGCGGTCTGTCCAGCCATAGGGCCGGTCTAATCGAGGGCATAATGGTCGGTCGGATCGGCCTGATGGCCGGTCTGACGCACTGTTGCCGTCTGCTGGCTCTAACACATGCCGGTCTAACCGGCCCAAGGGCCGATCTGACCGACAGGGTCATGCAAGACCTTAGCCATGAATGGCGTAGACAAAGACGTAATAATTTTCCCAGTACTCCCGTAGGTTCTACTGTATATGCGATGAATAGGGGGTACACTAGCTATTAGAGTGGGGGAAGCGGCCTCGAAAAAGCCAAATCTCCTAAACATCACCTCTATTTTCGTCTCCAATTTCGAGTCAACCATAGCCTCTACGCAGTTTGCAACGGTAGCACTAACGGCCTGGTCAACTGTGTTGGCTATCTTTTGCTCGGGGTCCTGTGAGGACATTCGAGGAGGCGATGGTGTTACCTTAGCCCTAGAGAGATCGGGGATGTCGTCGTCGCGCTTGACGAAGCCCCCGCGGGTCTTGGTGAACCAGCCAAGAAAAAGAGTGTGAAGCTCCCTTGTCCTGGCCTCAAGGTATGCTTTATCCTCCTTAGAGAGGTCATCGAGGGTGGGGACGATGATGTTGTTGTCATCAATCTCTGAAATCCCCACCGGATTCATCGGCATCGAGGGTACCTTTGATGTAGAGGTAGTAGGTGTGCCCGTCACCGATGTAGAAATGCTTGGCATGTCTCTCCCCAGCGGAGTTGCCAGAAAGTGTGTTGACATGAAAAGTGCCAAACGCACTAACACCGATCCGATGATCCAAAAGCGTGTGAATACTCAAGAGTAAACCCCTAAGCATAACACAACGCCAACATCGCGTTCTGACGATCCTTAAATAGTGGTAAGGAAATAACGGAGTCGCTAAGCATTCAAATAATATTAATCTAAAATTATCCAATTAACCGATGTGATAGGAATTAAACTCAACTGGTCAGCTAAAGCTTGATTGGGATGACAGAAGACACACAGTCAGACCGGCCTAAAGCTGCCAATCAGACCGATCAGAAGGCGGTGGTCAGACCGGCCTATAAACGGTGGACGGACCGGCGACGCTGTTATACAGTGCGTGGGTCAAATAGAAGGGAAAACAAACCGGCTAAAGTCTAGCTGTCGGACCGCCGTGTGCCAGCAGCAGATGAGGGATCTAGCATGGGCTGGTCGGATTGGGAAATACCCGCCGGTCAGACCGATAGGCCTTGGTAGATAACTTCGGTGCTCCGACGGCCAACTTCAAGATATTAGATAGATCTAAAACTCCTTGGCGAAGAAGATGAAGAAGAACACACTACAAAAACACCAAAAGACTAGGGCTAATTCGGCCAAGAGACCGAATTACCGGTAAAAATCGATAAAAAGATAGAAATCCGTTACGTGGATGAAACGGACGATTCACGAGCGAACCGACAAGGACTTACCGTGATTACGAAGCGGCGGACAGATGGTTTACAACGCAAACCAGCAAAGATGGACGTGCTAAGCTAAACCTAGGGAAAGAAAAGTAGATTGAATCTATTAGGGTTTCTGGGGGGCTTCCTTGAATCAGCCTTGCCTCTATTTATATAAGTTGGTCATGAGTTCATGGGTCTAATCTAAGTTAGACACGGGTTCCAAGTCATTAAAATTAATTAGGGATAAAATACACCCCTGTTGGCGTAAAATATTATGCTAACAGGTTCTCAAAGATTAAGAACTAACAAACGAAGAGTTTGTGAAGCGGATTATTTCAAGACTCCGTATTGGATAATAGCTCGAAGTAGTTCGAAGTTGTGTATTGAATATCTGAATATTCGATGCCTATTACAAGGTGAGAATGGGGGGATTTATAGGTAAAAACTTTAAGGAAAAGACCTTTTTACCCCTCAGTTACAACCGACATAGTGGAAACTATTTCGGTACCCCTAATAGGGCTAAAATGGTAAAAGACTAATTTAATCAGAGAGAAGATAAATCTTCTGTCCTTGCTGGTAGTTTTCTACTACGGATATTGAGCCTTCGAAGTGTATCTTCGAACAGGAGTCCGGACAGATCCTCCGGACTTAATCCTATGCTAGGTCGGAGACAAGTCTTGGACTTCGGTTTCATGAAGTGTCTTTGTCTTGTAACCTTGAAGATCCTGGGGATGAAGTATTTTCCCCCCAACAGTAGCCCCTCGAATACGCAAGAAATATTTTCATGCTCAGGGACTTAGCGAAATTTACCATTCTTTGAAGCATTCAGAGATTTGCAATCTTTGAATCAGCTTCCATGTGAAGGTACTTGTCGAAGCAGCTTTGAAAACAATCCTTGCGAAGTTGAAATAACCGTTAGACTCATAGAAATAGCCGTTACCCCTTTTCTCGGAAGGAGTTACATCGCCTCTTCATTTTTGGAGATATGAATTCTCACGAAGAGCCATGATAAATTGTAACGGTAAAGAAGACAGAAAGATGCATATGAACGGTACACTGCCTGTGAACACAAACTATAAATAGGAGGGTAAGAGTGCGTTTGGAATACTTTACCAACTGCTCCCGCATTTTCCCCCTTTCTGTTTCCTGAGCCCGAACTTGAACTCCATCCTTTCTCATGGCGAAAACTAGCCACAAAGCCCCCGTCCCTACTTTGACCTTAGCCAGGCAGCAAGCAATGGCGGCAGCAGCAGCAGCGGCGCCTTCGGGCAACCCTCGTCCGGCTGGTCCTTATGATGTCCTCCCGGCGTTGGCCAAGTACATGGACCAGTCATACAGCCTGGGACCGTCAACTTGCTCAAAGAAGCCCATTGCGGTGGCGATAGCGGGGAAGACGGGTCTGGGGATCAAGATTCACCAACCCGTTAAGGAAGCAATTCCTACGCCATGGGCCAGAGGTGGTTGTATTCGAAGCTTTTTTCAAAGCGGGATTAGGGCTTCCGGCAGTGGATTTTCTCTCTAAGGTATTGGGTTTGTTCCATGTTACTCTACCCCAACTGTCACCCAATGCCATTGCATGCCTAGCCATCTTCGAGTGGGCGATGCGAGCCGAAGGTTGCGAGGGGAGAGTAGAGATCTTCACAGCACTTCACAAAGCCTCTGCCAGCCGAAGACTTACCAAGGAACCGAAGGAGAGAAGATGGTGATTGCTTTTGGCAGCATCAACTTCCGGCTTCGAGATGAATACGAAACTCGGTTTCCAACGATGGCCATCAATGCCAGATGGTACACAGATTGGGTCCTTCGCTGGTTCTATGCCGAAGTAGGAGCGGACAACGCCTTGGCTGGACCCCTCAAACATATCTTCTACTGGAGGGAAGCAGAGGTTCATCCGGACCCGGGCCAGCTCGAAGCTCGCCTTAGACTGTTGCAAGCCATAAGTCGTCACATGAGCATGCAAGACTTAGCAGAGGAGTTCATTGGACTCCGAATTGCGTCTCTGATGGCCAGCTAGCCGATAAACTTTGAAGAGAACCCGAAGGGTGGACTCTGAGAAATCTATTCAAGTGCTGCAGGTAACCTCGAATGCCCTGCAAAATGTTTTACATGCAGTATTGATCTTATAAAAATGATTTAACTGAAAGGAAATATTATCTTTCAGCTCCACGCGCCACCCTCACTCCGAAGCAAATTGTCCAGACATCGGAGAAGATCCTCGGAGCTCCTACGCTCACCGAAAAGGAGTGGAGGGTGAAGTTGGTTAGCAGCTGGGAGCGATTCAACCGTGTATGGAGCGTACTCGGAGTTGAATCTCCCAGTCTTCCGGACTGGGACATCTCCGATCAAGATCCCAAGAAGAGGAAGGCTGAAGAAGGGACTTCAGCGCCAGGCAAGACACTTGTGAAAAAAGTGGCCCAGAAACCGAAGGCCCTTGCCCCTTCTAAATCCCCTACTTTGTCTTTGGAGTCATCTGAAGATGAAGCAAACATACAAATGGGAAGGGAGTTCGAAGCCCTTCTAATAGGTGAGGAGGAATCACGAATGGGAGCTGAAGTCCCCGCTCAAGACGAAGTGGTGGCGGCGCCCGTTGATGGAGACAACCTCGAGCAGGCAGAGACTGAGAACGTCCTGCCTGGTCAAGTAGAAGCCCTTGCTGCGGGAGAAGGCGTAGTTGAGACTACGGATGCCCAAGTCTCATCTCCGGACGAAGTGATAGCTGCAGTTGTGGGAGAAGTTTTGGCAGCTGATCCTTTGGTTCAAAGCCCGGAGTCCGAAGAGGACTTCGGTCAGATGTTCGAGCCTCCGAGCAGTCCAGTGCTCATTCGGTAGAAGAATGTCGAAGGTAGATTTTAGCAAAGTACCTTCTCTTTTTTCTTCTTTCTCTGTCCTACAAAATTTATGCAATATCGTATACTTTTGGTCTTCCTAGGATCGGTTCCCATGGAGGTGACCCCAACTACAGAGGTTGTGCCGAAGGCTGTCATGTCTCCAAAGCCAATTCCTGAAGTGGCTATGAAGATGGGTCCTGGAAAAGGTAAAGGTAAAGGAGAACCTTTGCCTGCTCCTGTTCCAGGGTGGACCCCGTCAAAGTCTACGGATGGAGGCCAAGCCACGGAGGGAGGTCAATCCATGGAAGCCTCCGAAGATGCCTCGCTACGCTCCAGCCCTTCTCCGAACGAAGACGACCAGAGTGCATTGTTGAGGCTCCACCTCCTAGCTCCTTTTCTGGAGCAGAGGACTGGACTTCGGACTTTGCTAGAGCCTCTGGCTCGGGCTACTCACGAAGTTGGGGAGACTGACTTGGTTTCCATTCTTGGGGAAGCTGAGGGGTCGGAGCTAGACGCAACTTTGGAGCGGGCATCCTACCAGGTACGAAGTATCTGCAACAATAGAATTAGTTCAAACATATGTAAATAATTTACTTACATTGCTCTTTTTCTTCCTTCGCGACAAATAGTCCTAGCTCAAGCTGCAGCTGTATCACATGAGCGAGAGTGCAACTGGCTCAAGGAGAAAGTAACAGCTCTTCAAGGGAGACTTGTTAGCTCCGAGATTCGGACCTCTTGCTTGGAAGAAATGGTGGCCGCAGAACGAAATGTTAGGATTAGCTTGGAGGCTGCCAACAAGGAGCTTGAGGCTGAACGAGTTGTGCTTCAGGCTGAAGTGGAAAAGCTACGGGGAGAGGAGGCAACTGCAGGAGTTGAACTGGTCAAGCTCCGAGAAGAGCAACTGAAGTTGACGGAGGAAGCCAACAACCTGCTTGGACAAAAGAATTCACTGATGACAGAGGTAGCTAGGCTCTCTTCTCTAACAGACGAGCTGTCTTCGTCAAAGAATGCTTTGTCTGAAGACAAGATAAAGTGTGAGAAAGTGGCTTTGGACACCATGGACACTCTTCGGGGTGTCTTAGAGTACTTTGGCACTTCTTGTGCTTCATCTTCGACTGGTGATGACTCTCTACTGCGGAGATTGAAAATGATCCAAGCAGCAGCGAAGACCATGAAGACAGCGGGTACTCGGTATGGAGAGATCTCCGGCCAAGTAGCTGCTCTCGGAGTGCTTCATTACTACGAAGATCTAGGGCTATCCATTGCACCGGAGCCTGAAGTAGCCCCGGTCAACTTTGGTGATGAACGCCTCCTGACTCCCTCCATTGAAGTAGTCGTGGCTTGGGAGACCTTTCAACCATCTTGGAGAGCTGAAGGCCGATCTGCTATCAACACATGGATTGATGAAGGGCTTCGTCAAAAACAAGCATGGTTACAGCCTTCGAGCAACAAGCCTCCTTCGGACCCAAAGGTTTATCTCTCCTTAGGATCCCAATTATGCTTTTATTCTTTTTTGAATGAAAAGACTTATTTGGAAATGTTTTTAGGCTTTTCAACCTTTTTTGGATGAGCTCGAAGTGTTAGAGAATAACGAAGAACTCCGCCTGCAATTGGCCACCTTCGAAGCTCTAAGACCTCACATGCGTCCTCGATTTTCAATTCCTCGGGGGAGCTCTGGGGAAGTTATACCCGATATATATATAAGGAAATAATATCTTATAATTAAAAGGAGGAAAAGGAAGTTAGTTTAGAAACTTCATCTTCGGAGGATGTCGAATGGTCCAATGAAGAAAATGCTAATAAAGAGCAATTTGAAAAGAACTCTGAACGACTTTGAAGCTGGGAAAGAAGCCCCGAACGACTTCGGACCTGGACTGAACTTTAGCAAGAACAAAAAGACTTCTGATCTTCGAAAGAAGGGAAGAGGGTTAAGCGCAAAGTCCTAACAACTCCAGGCTCCGGTACTAGTCGCCTTCAAAGTCGTGCTGATTTTGATAGTAGTTCTAGGGATCGAAGAGGTCTTCGTTTCCTTCTTAGTATAGATACATATTTTTCATGATGTAATGTAATCTGTTTGAATAATATAAACTAAAAAGTTTCAAAATTGTCTCACTACTTCCTAGCCCCTTTGGGTGTAAGCATCTCCGAAATTTGATCGAAGGTGGTTATGCACAACGAAGATAACGTTAGTTAGGAGTAATTTTTGGAGGCTCAGAGCCCCTTATCATATTATAGATTAAGGACTAAGTGCAAAAATGGTCACTAAATACCTCGAAAATATCTTCGACTCTAATAATTTGGATTCTGAAAACTGGTAACTTAGTACCTTTTTATTTTTGAATGTGGTCACTTCGGACTGCTTTTTAGACACATTAGAATCCGATTACAATGGTCACTTTGGACTCTTTTTACAGACGTTTTCAAGCTATTAGCTCGGAGTCTGTTTTGTTTGGTCTCCTTCGACTCTTTTTATGGATGCTATCAAACCGGTGGTTTGGAATCCGCTTTTGTGGTCTCCTTGGATTCTTTTTACGGATGCTTTCAAGCCGGAGCTTGGAATCCGTATCATTTGGTCTCTTTGGACTCTTTTTACGGATGCTTTCAAGCCGGTGGCTTGGAATCCACTTTTTTGTGTCTTTCCCACCTCGTCGGAAGCTTCGAACCAATGGTTCGAAGTCTGTAAAATTGGTTCAAATGAATGACACTTCCTTCGCAACCGACTCCGTTCTTCTAATGCATCCACTAGAAGTAGGGAATGTTTGAGAAATAGGCATTATCTGAACCATGAGCTTTATTTATTCAGAAGGTATTTACAAATGATTACAAGGAGCCCCTATGCAAAATATCGCTTAAGGTGCTCCGCATGCCAGGCATGCTTTAATTCTTCACCTTCTAAATTAGCTAACCTAAAAGAACCCGGGCGTCCTGAACGAAGGATGATATATGGACCTTTCCACTTATTTCCTAACTTCCCTGGGACTATGATGCTTCACAAAACTAAATGACCTAGTTTAAGTTCATTAAGTTTAATCTTCGGATCATACCAAGCCTTCGTCTGATGTTGATACTTCGTCAAATTTGCAACAAGTCGAAGCCTTGTTTCTTCCGTTAGATCCAATGAGGCTTGTCTTTCATCTTCTTTTTCAGGTTCGATGGTGCAAAGAGATCCTCCTTTAAGCTCCGTCGGCGTCATGGCTTCATCTCCGAATAGTAATCTCAAAGGAGTAAAACCTGTTGACCTTGCTTGAGTGGTCTGAATGGACCATAGAATCTTCGGGAGCTCTTCGGTCCATAGCCCCTTTGCCAATCCTACTATCCTTCAATTTAGGCCTGACAAAATGTTACCATTAGCTCGCTCGATGGCTCCATTAGATTGAGGATGACGAACAGCTGCAAAACACATGTCTATGCAAAGACCTTCGCAGAACTCTCTGAATGGTTTGACATCAAGTTTGAGGCTTCTATTGACACGAAAATGCGCCAAACATACTGACATCGATCCGACGATCCAAAAGTGTGTGGATACTTAGGAGTAAACCCCTAAGCATAACACAATGCCGACGTCGCATTCCGACGATCCTTAAACAGTGGTAAGGAAATAACGGAGTTGTCGGGCAATCAAACAAGTATTTAGAAATAATGTTCAATTAATCCGAAGTGTTGGAAAAAGTAATTAAATTAAACCAGCCAAGCAGCCGATTTAAACCTGACATAACATAATCAGTCAGACCGGCCTAGCAAGGCCAGTCAGACCATCGAGTGTTGGACGGCTTGGTCAAACTGAACGCCCACCGTCGGTCAGACCGAATAGGCTGACAGTGGCTAATTTACACTTACCGGCATGGGAATGACAGATTTGGCACAAGTCGGTCAGACCGACCAGGCAACGTCGGTCAGAAACGGGGAGTTGTCGCCTCGCGTTGCTGGCACGCCTGATGATGAATCCAGCACACGTTGGTCAGACCGACCAGGCAACATCGGTCAGACCGACAATGCCATATCAAAACGTCCAGAGTCTCTAGCGACCATCTTACCATGGATAACTTGCAACCAAAGTTCTTGGTGAAGAAGATGAGGTGGAAACTGAGAAACCAAGGGTTGGTTTCGGTGTTTTGTGATGAGTGATTGACAGGCTTTTTACCCTCTGTTCGAAGGGTACCTCCGAAGGGTGTTCGGAGGTTGGACCTCCGAAGTGTGTTCGGAGGTGGTGTCACCGAAGTGTGTTCGGTGTTTGCTTGCTGCAGCTGTGCAGCGGAGTGTGCTCGTCGGAGGGGTCCGACAGTACGCAATGACTGGGTTCGTACCGAAGGGTTCGGTACTTTGTGCGGTACACCGGAGTGTGTACCGGAGGTTGCTAACCCGGAGAGGTCTCCGGAGTACTGGACACACTTGTCTGTTTGTCTGTGGTGCGCAGGGACTTCGGAGGCGACGGACGAACGTAGCAGGTGAACCTGGGTCAAGCGGGAGGCTTGATGCCAGGGGAGCGGGGAGCTCCGTCACGGTGGCTGCGAAGGTGGTCCGGGTCGGTCCTCGGGTCGAGATGTGCCAGGTGAAGGCAGAGAGTGCGAAGCGTGGCTCCGGCTGAAGGTACTCCGAGACAAAGTCCTCGGAGGTGAGGCACTTCGAAGGTACTCCGAATGGAGTGACTTCGGAGTTGGTGGATCAAGTCCTCTGCGGAGGCAAGGAGTTCGAAGTGTGCTCCGGAAGGAGACACTCGAAGGTGCCCAACGAAGGTCTCAGAAGTCGAAGCGCATCGAAGGCATGGTCCGGGTGAGGCTTGTCGAGGAGTGTGCTCGGGGAGAGACACTGCGACGAAGTGCTCATGGAATGCTTCATGCGGAGGCCTTGGACGAAGGAGGGAATTCGAAGGGTGGTACTCCGAAGGTGGGGCTTCGGAGTGAGGATGACTTGAGGTACTTCGGCCTGCATGGCTTCGGTACACGGACTGATGGAGTTCGAGCTGGGTGAAGCTGTGAAGCCGTGGTGGTCCACTCCGAAGGTGTTGGTGCGAAGGCCCAAGGGCTTTGACGGCTTCGGCTCAAAACCGTCACTGTATCGGAGACTGACTTCGGTGGAGCGAAGGCCATTTGGCTTCAGGCTTCTCACCGAAGCTACCGCACCCTCGCGTGCGATGGGAGGCTGCAGAAAGTCAAAGACTGCAAAGGCTGACACTGTCTGTTCTGTAAAAGGCTGACACTGTCCCCTCTGCAAAGCTGACAGAGAAGCCTCCAAAATAAAGGTGGACTACCTTTTGTACCCCTTAGTTTTGTAGAGTCAAAATCAATGTAAACCCTAGGGGTAGTGTAGTCATTTCCTTTGGGTAAACTGTGGGCTATAAATATGGGGGCTCGGTAGGTAACATTTAACACATTGAGCATTTACTGTTGAGCTCCTGTAGCCACACTTCGATTGTAATACATCCAGAGAGTTCATTTTCTGTGTTCCTTGTTCAAGCGGCGAAGCCCTGTTTCTTGTGCTTTTGCTTGAGCTCGCTTGGCATACCTCGCCTGTAGTAGTGCACCGAAGCCAGTTGAGGCGAAGGTTGTTTTTCGTGCGAGGTGTGTTTTGTCAGTGTGCGTTCGCTCTGTGTAACACGAGGCGAGACCTCGCTGCTTACTAGCGTAGCCCTGACCGAGGCCCGTTTTGCTTCTTGTGTCGAAGCCCTTAGTTTTTGTCCGGTTGTGTGCGTGTAGACCTTCGTGTACGAAGCCCAGCACCAGTTGCTGCCGCCAAGTACTTGGTCGTAGTCCTCAGAGGACTGTCCACTTTTGCGAAGGGTGAAGTGCGAAGCCTGCTCGAAGCACCCTGTGTGCGGAGCCTGCACTGACTTAGCAGAGTAGGTTTTCGAGAGTTGTAAGTGGAGCGAAGTCTTCTTGGCTTCAAACTTTTGCTCCTCCGAAGCCTGTGTTCGAAGGTGTCGAAATACCTCCGAACCAGACCTTCGAAGGTAGTGTTCGAAGCCTGTTCCGCAGAAGACAGAACTGAACCGAAGGCTAAGTTTTTTAGCCCGAAATTTTAAAAGCTCCCATTCACCCCCCCCTCTGGTCGCCGTTTCCGGTCCAACAATTGGTATCAGAGCAGGTTAAGATCACCAGTTGACCTTAACCGGTTTTGTGATCTGTTGGCGACATGGATAGAGGCAGTAAAATTCCTCTGTTCGATGGGACTGACTTTGCATACTGGAAGGTGCGCATGGAGGCTTACTTGTTAAGCCAAGGAAATGCAATTTGGGAGATTGTGGACTCACAATACTCCATCCCTGAGACTCGCACCTCTCAGACTGAGAAGGATCAGTATAATGCCAACTCCAAGGCAAGAAATATACTGTTCATCGGTTTGAGTAGAAGTGAGTTCGATAGGGTGCATCACCTTAGGACTGCTAGGGAGATTTGGACAACGCTCACTGTCTTTCATGAGGGCTCTACTCAGATTAAGGCCAGGCGCCAAAGCACCTACAATCAACAGTATCAGCTGTTTGTGCAGGCACCTGGTGAATCTATAGATGCCATGTTTTCTCGCTTTGACGCGATAGTGAGTAACTTGCGCTCCAACGAGACGCTTGCTTACAGTGATCACGATAGGGCTATCAAGCTTCTCTATGCTCTTGACCGTAGCATATGGGAAGTAAAGATATCCAGCATTGAGGAGTCCACAGGCTATGACATCTTAACCTGTGATGAACTCTTTAGCAAGCTAAAGTCCACAGAGATTGCCAAGGCATCTCTTGCTGTGCACAGAAGCTCTTTGCCACAGCCATTGGCATTGGTTTCTAGCACTAGCCGTGGCACCACTGCAGAACCAAGCACATCTGGTACTTGTGTTTTTGCAGATGGTTTTGCTTTGTCCTCCCTGGTCTCCGTCACAAAGGAGCAGGTGGACACTCTAGCTGATGATGAGCTTGCTCTCATTGCCCGGAGGTTCACCCGTTTTCATCATGAGAGACGGGATCAGAGGAGAAGTGGTTTTACTGGTTGCTATGAATGTGGCGACACCTCTCATATTAAGGCCAATTGCCCCAAGCTCAAGAAGAGAGATGAGAGTGAGCGCCCCAAATACCACAAGAAGGAGAGGAAACCCTTTGTGAAGGGCAAGCGCGGCAAGATGGCTAAGAAAGTAGCCAAGGCCGCTTCCAGAGCCTTTGTTGCTGCTCTCAGCGACATCGACACATCCTCAACTGAGGAGTCGAGCTCTGAGGAGGAGGAGTCCCCAAGGAAGGAGGACAAGAAGGACAAAAAGGGACGTGACTTCACCGGCCTTTGCTTCATGGCCGACAGCGATCACAGCGGCGATGAGCTTGACTCATCTGAGGTAAACCTATCATCTGACCAGCTTCTAATTAAATTAGATGAGCTGAATGAAGTAGTGCTTGGTCAGGATAGATTACTTGTGCAAGCCGCTAGAGAAAGAAAAGACCTTAGACTTAGGCTAGAAACTATTTCTACTGAATATGCCATGCTTAAGTCTAAATTTGATGATGCTGAATGTGAATCCTGTTCTGTTGTCATGAGTGAGCTTGCTCAGTTGCGTTCTGTTCATGCTCAAACTCTTTCTGAGCTTGAGACTGCACAGAAGCAGCTTTTGGAGGTGGATTCTAGACCTCATGATATTATTGATTGCATGAACTGCTCTTTATTACGCGATAGCATTAATTTACGTGATAAGCATGTTCATGATTTAGAGGCTAGATTGGAGAGGGCCGGTAGTTCTAAGGATGTGCAACCTGTTTGTGACACCTGCATCACCCTTAAGGACCAGCTAGGCACTGTTAGAGAGCGAGCTGAAAACCTCATGTCTGAAAATGAATACCTCCTTTCCGTGGTTAATAAATGCACTGAGGGAAAGGGTAGGATGGATCTGCTCTTGGCCAAGACCAAGTTGTGTGCTGACAGAGCAGGGGTAGCTCTAGGTTTGGGTTTTGAGAGGATACCTTCAGACAGTAAGACCAAAACTGTTTTCACCTCTCCCACTACCCTAGAGAAAGAGAGAGCTCTGTTAGACACCCCTCTAGCCAAAAAGCCTACACATCCACCAAAGAAAACCACTCCTCCTGCCAAGAAAAATCCTCCCAAGAAAACCACTCAGAGAAAACCCAAGGAGCCTGTGAGAGTTGCTCCTATGACCCATGAGAGTGCCCCCAGGAGAGTTTTTCACTGTTCCTACTGTCAGCGGGCGGGTCATTTGGTTGGGTTCTGTTTTCGTCGCATCAAGGATGAGCGACGCGCACAGGCGATGAGTTACCAGGACATGCATTACCCATCTTTAGGTATGCATGAGTCTGAGATGTACTATCGTCCTGCTTTTGAGGCTCCTCGTGCTTCTCGGAGAGGTTTTGCTCCTCGAGGTCTTCACCATGTTCCATATGGTGGTAGACCTCGGGCTAGCAGATTTGTACCTCGTCAGAGTAGGAGACCTCGACATGTTGTTCGTTCACAGCATGTAGGTAGACCTCGCACTTTGCATTATTCTGATTATTATGTGCGTAGACCGTCTACTTTTACTGCGCCTACTACTCGTGTCACTCAGTGCTGGATGCCTCGTCATTATTTCACTCACCCCAGCACTGAGCGATCGAGACATTCTTATCGTGTGTAGGCGACAGATCGAGGCTTGGAGGGCACGTGGATCATGGACTCCGGTTGTTCGCGCCACATGACCGGAGATGCAGCTTGGTTCTCCAGCCTCACCACAACCAAGCAAAAGGAACATATCACCTTCGGAAACAATCGAAGGAGTAGAGTGAAAGGTAAAGGTGTGGTAAGAATTAATTCGAACTTCACTCTCAAAGATGTTGCTTTGGTTGAAAACCTGGGATACAATTTGCTGTCTGTATCTCAGTTGCTTGATGAGGGCTTCGAAGTGCGATTTCATCGCGATACTTCACAAGTGCTCAATTCTGATGGCGTTGTGGTGTGTAAGATCTTTAGAGTTGGGAGAGTTTTTGGAGCAGATTTTTCAGAGTCATCTGGATCTTCTCATTGTCTTGTTGCACATTCGACCTCTGAGCTTTGGAAGTGGCATAGGAGACTAGGGCATATGAGCTTTGAGTTGCTCGCTCGTCTGAGCGCCCTAGGTCTGATCCGAGGATTGCCCAAGCTCAAGTTTGAGAAGAATTTAGTTTGCGCTCCTTGTCGACATGGTAAAATGATTGCCGCTTCACATTCGCCAGTCACCACAGTGATGACTGAACAACCCGGAGAACTTCTCCATATGGACACTGTAGGTCCTTCTCGGGTTAGTTCTTTAGGCGGGAAGTGGTATGTTCTAGTAATTGTCGACGATTTCTCTCGCTACTCTTGGGTCTTCTTTCTTGCCAGCAAGGATGAAGTGTTTTCACACTTTCGGAGCTTGGCTTTGAGACTTTTCACTGAACTCCCTGGTGCATTAAAATTCATTCGAAGCGATAATGGCACCGAGTTCAAAAATAGTCTCTTTGTTGACTTTTGCATGGAGCATGGCATAGAACATCAATTCTCTGCTCCGCGGGTTCCTCAACAGAACGGTGTTATTGAGAGGAAAAACCGCACTTTGGTTGAGATGGCTAGGACGATGCTTGATGAGCATAGGACTCCTAGAAAATTCTGGGCTGAGGCCATGAACACTGCTTGCTACATCTCAAACCGAATTTTCTTGCGCTCAATTTTAAATTTGACATCTTATGAACTGCGTTTTGGGAGACAGCCCAAGGTTACTCATCTTCGAGTTTTTGGCTGTCGCTGCTTCATCCGAAAACGTGGAAATTTGGATAAATTTGAGTCGCGATCTTCTGACGGGATCTTTTTGGGCTATACTACTCATGGTCATTCCTATCGTGTTTATAACTTGGAAACTAACACTGTCATCGAGTCATGTGATGTGACTTTTGATGAATCAACCCCCTCTGTTAGTTCAGCTTTTGAACAGGCAAATGAACACGACATGGAACAGACATTATTCGAAGAAGAAGATCCCGAAGAATTCGAGGATGAACCCCTACTTCCCTCAACACCAACCCCCGAAGCTGACCCCGCTTCTACTACTTCGGCACGAGGTCCCGAAGCGACTACCTCAACATCGGTCATCTTGGACCACTCCAACGCACAAGTTGAGGGGGAGACTGCATCCCGCCGCGAGGCTCCACATCATGTTCAAAGGATGCACCCTCCCGAGCAGATCATTGGTGAGCTTGATCAAAGGGTAACTCGTTCTCATGCCCATTTCACTAATGCTGCTTTTGTTGCTTCTTTCGAGCCTTTAGATGTTAGTCATGCACTTTCTGATTCTAGTTGGATCAATGCCATGCATGAGGAACTTGAAAATTTTGAGAGAAACCAAGTCTGGACTTTAGTTGATCCTCCACCAAATGTTCATTTCATTGGTACAAAATGGATTTTCAAAAATAAACAAGGGGAGGATGGGACAATTGTTAGAAACAAGGCTAGACTTGTAGCTCAGGGCTTTTCTCAACTAGAAGGGATTGATTTTACTGAAACTTTTGCACCTGTTGCTCGCCTTGAGGCCATTAGGATTTTGCTTGCCTTTGCGACATCTCGGGGATTCAAACTCTATCAAATGGATGTCAAAAGTGCTTTTCTTATTGGCTTCATAGGTGAGGATGTTTATGTAAAACAACCCCCTGGTTTTGAAAACCCCAAGTACCCACATAAAGTCCTTAAACTTCATAAGGCTCTTTATGGACTCAAGCAGGCCCCTCGGGCTTGGTATGACAGACTTAAGTCTTTTCTGCTTGAGCGAGGGTATTTGATGGGCTCTGTTGATAAAACTTTGTTTACTCTCAAGCATGGCAAAGATTTCCTTCTAGTACAGATTTATGTGGATGATATCATCTTTGGTGGCTCTTCTCATGCTTTGGTTGCCGAGTTTGCAGATACCATGAGCAGGGAGTTTGAAATGTCAATGATGGGTGAACTCACCTTTTTCCTTGGTTTGCAAATCAAGCAAAGCAAACAAGGTACTTTTGTCCACCAGACGAAGTACACCAAGGACCTGCTCAAGAAGTTCGACATGTTCGATGCGAAGCCCCTCGCCACTCCAATGGCTACATCTGTAGCATTGGACCCTGACGAAGATGGAGAAGCCGTAGATCAGAAGGAGTTCCGAAGCATGATCGGCTCCCTCCTCTACTTGACTGCCACGAGGCCGGACATACACTTCGCTGTGTGTCTGTGCGCTCGTTTTCAGGCTTCACCACGAGCTTCGCACCGCCAAGCGGTTAAGCACATTCTAAGGTATCTCAAACATACCCTTGAATTTGGCATATGGTATTCAGCGTCTTCATCTTTATGTCTTCGAGGTTATTCCGATGCGGACTTTGCTGGGTGTAGAATTGATAGGAAGAGTACCTCTGGTACTTGTCATTTTCTGGGTACTTCACTGGTTTGCTGGTCTTCCCGCAAACAGTCTAATGTTGCACAATCGACGGCTAAGGCCGAATATGTTGCTGCAGCTAGCTGTTGCTCTCAGATTTTGTGGATGGTTTCCACTTTGCGGGATTTCGGGTTAGATTATAAGAGTGTTCCACTTTTCTGTGATAACACTAGTGCTATTTGTATTGCAAACAACCCAGTTCAGCACTCCAGAACCAAACACATTGATGTACGGTATCACTTTCTTAGAGATCACAATGAGAAGGGTGATATTGAACTTCAATATGTTGATACCCAACACCAGCTTGCCGACATTTTTACAAAACCCCTCGATGCTTCTCGATTTGCTTACTTGCGTGGGGAACTTGGCATTTGTCACCCTTACGGCATTTTGTGAGGGGGAGCTGTTTTAGATGGATGTGCCTTTGCTAATTGTGTTGAAATTGCATTTACATCTGTTGCACTTAAATGCCTGCTTATAATTCATGAAATCATGTCAGCTCAGCTCTTGTTAATTCATCTGGAACATTCATGTGCTGGTGCTTTATTTTCAAAATCAAAACGTGCTCACTGCTTAGTCTTGAGTCTAGCATGTTTAGGCATGACTGCTTTAGCTATCTTTTATCTGCTTGATAGCAAGACACTGTTCATTGGATGCTAAAAATTGCAACTTGACAAATTGTTCTACATTTTCATGGATATTTATAAAGAGCCAAACAATTGGTTCACTAAGTTAAAATCAAAATCTCCATGATTTGCATGATTTAAGTGAAAAGATCCAGGTGGGTTTGTTTGTCGCACTACTCTATTCTAGACTGCTTACCATTGCACATCGGTCTGAACTGGAATAGCGTAGTGTATGCCAAAATCTATGCCTTAAGCTTCTTATGGCTTTCATGCCTAGGCTTGGCCAGATTGGAAAGTATAAGGTGGACAAACAAATAACCCCTGGCACTAAGAATAGAACAACAAAATTCATTGATTATCAAGTTTGCTTTTCAAGCTCCCTTTGAACTGGACTTGTCTGTCTAGAGTAGAAATTGACTAGCTTTGAGCAGTCCTTTCTCTTACTTGTCTAGTTTCCTTGACTAAGTGGTGATGTTTTTATTTAACAAATGTTCAAATCACATGCTTCATCCTGCTTTTAGAGAAAATTAATATGAGCTGAGCCCATGATCATTGGTGTTACTGTTGGCATATTTTTGCTTCATATGTCTTTGCAATTCTGCTCATTTCGAAGCTTTGCATCTTTTACATGCTCCTTGATGCTTGCATTGCCAAAGGGGGAGAAATTCCTCAAGGGGGAGAGATTTGCTTCGTTCTCTGCCGCAAGGGGGTATAATTTAAATTTCAAAGAGGGAGAAAATTTGACATAAAGGGGGAGAATATTTTTTTATTGCTAAAGGGAAAATTTAACTCAGGGGGAGTTTTTATTGCCGAAGGGGCTTTTCACTCTTGTGAGAAAGGGGGAGGAAAATTCTTTTATCAAGTGACATGATTTGGCTCTTTTCTGAGTTTTTATGGTCACTTGTGTGCTGAAAATTTTTACATTTTCTTGAACTTGGATTTGGTTGTCAATGCACTCATCAAGGGGGAGATTGAGAAACCAAGGGTTGGTTTCGGTGTTTTGTGATGAGTGATTGACAGGCTTTTTACCCTCTGTTCGAAGGGTACCTCCGAAGGGTGTTCGGAGGTTGGACCTCCGAAGTGTGTTCGGAGGTGGTGTCACCGAAGTGTGTTCGGTGTTTGCTTGCTGCAGCTGTGCAGCGGAGTGTGCTCGTCGGAGGGGTCTGACAGTACGCAATGACTGGGTTCGTACCGAAGGGTTCGGTACTTTGTGCGGTACACCGGAGTGTGTACCGGAGGTTGCTAACCCGGAGAGGTCTCCGGAGTACTGGACACACTTGTCTGTTTGTCTGTGGTGCGCAGGGACTTCGGAGGCGACGGACGAACGTAGCAGGTGAACCTGGGTCAAGCGGGAGGCTTGATGCCAGGGGAGCGGGGAGCTCCGTCACGGTGGCTGCGAAGGTGGTCCGGGTCGGTCCTCGGGTCGAGACGTGCCAGGTGAAGGCAGAGAGTGCGAAGCGTGGCTCCGGCTGAAGGTACTCCGAGACAAAGTCCTCGGAGGTGAGGCACTTCGAAGGTACTCCGAATGGAGTGACTTCGGAGTTGGTGGATCAAGTCCTCTGCGGAGGCAAGGAGTTCGAAGTGTGCTCCGGAAGGAGACACTCGAAGGTGCCCAACGAAGATCTCAGAAGTCGAGGCGCATCGAAGGCATGGTCCGGGTGAGGCTTGTCGAGGAGTGTGCTCGGGGAGAGACACTGCGACGAAGTGCTCATGGAATGCTTCATGCGGAGGCCTTGGACGAAGGAGGGAATTCGAAGGGTGGTACTCCGAAGGTGGGGCTTCGGAGTGAGGATGACTTGAGGTACTTCGGCCTGCATGGCTTCGGTACACGGACTGACGGAGTTCGAGCTGGGTGAAGCTGCGAAGCTGTGGTGGTCCACTCCGAAGGTGTTGGTGCGAAGGCCCAAGGGCTTTGATGGCTTCGGCTCAAAACCGTCACTGTATCGGAGACTGACTTCGGTGGAGCGAAGGCCATTTGGCTTCAGGCTTCTCACCGAAGCTACCGCACCCTCGCGTGCGATGGGAGGCTGCAGAAAGTCAAAGACTGCAAAGGCTTACACTGTTTGTTCTGTAAAAGGCTGACACTGTCCCCTCTGCAAAGCTGACAGAGAAGCCTCCAAAATAAAGGTGGACTACCTTTTGTACCCCTTAGTTCTGTAGAGTCAAAATCAATGTAAACCCTAGGGGTAGTGTAGTCATTTCCTTTGGGTGAACTGTGGGCTATAAATATGGGGGCTCGGTAGGTAACATTTAACACATTGAGCATTTACTGTTGAGCTCCTGTAGCCACACTTCGATTGTAATACATCTAGAGAGTTCATTTTCTGTGTTCCTTGTTCAAGCGGCGAAGCCCTGTTTCTTGTGCTTTTGCTTGAGCTCGCTTGGCATACCTCGCCTGTAGTAGTGCACCGAAGCCAGTTGAGGCGAAGGTTGTTTTTCGTGCGAGGTGTGTTTTGTCAGTGTGCGTTCGCTCTGTGTAACACGAGGCGAGACCTCGCTGCTTACTAGCGTAGCCCTGACCGAGGCCCGTTTTGCTTCTTGTGTCGAAGCCCTTAGTTTTTGTCCGGTTTTGTGCGTGTAGACCTTCATGTACGAAGCCCAGCACCAGTTGCTGCCGCCAAGTACTTGGTCGTAGTCCTCAGAGGACTGTCCACTCTTGCGAAGGGTGAAGTGCGAAGCCTGCTCGAAGCACCCTGTGTGCGGAGCCTGCACTGACTTAGCAGAGTAGGTTTTCGAGGGTTGTAAGTGGAGCGAAGTCTTCTTGGCTTCGAACTTTTGCTCCTCCGAAGCCTGTGTTCGAAGGTGTCGAAATACCTCAGAACCAGACCTTCGGAGGTAGTGTTCGAAGCCTGTTCCGCAGAAGACAGAACTGAACCGAAGGCTAAGTTTTTTAGCCCGAAATTTTAAAAGCTCCCATTCACCCCCCCTCTGGTCGCCGTTTCCGGTCCAACAGAAACACTGTAAGAACTCCAAAAAACAAGAGGCAATTCGGCCAAGAGACCGAATTACCGGTAAAAATTGATAAAATGATAGAAATCCGTTACGTGGATGAAACGGACGATTCACAAGTGAACCGATAACGACTTATCGTGAATACGACACGGCGGACAGATGGTTTACAGTGCAAACCAGCAAAGATGGACGTTACTTGGCTAATCCTAGGCCAAAGAAAGTAAATTGAATGTAAATGTGATTCAAGGTAGATAATAGATTGGATATATTAGGGTTTTGGGGGGGTCTCCTTGAATTAGACTTGCCTCTATTTACAGAGGTTGGTCATGAGTGCCTGGGCTCTAAACGGACTTAGACACGGGTTCGAAGTCATCAATAATTAATTAGAGATAAAATAGATTCAGAATCAGCTAATCTGAATCGGATACAGAGTAGGGGATTTCAACCTGCTCTTTAAGGCAGAAGACAAAAGTAGGGGCTAGGTGAATACGACCCTGATTAACCTTTTTCGGACAACAATTAATAATCTTTCTCTTAAGCAAATCCCCTTAAGGGAAGGCGCTTTACTTGGAGCAGCAATACCCATCACCGCACTCTTACTAAGATTGGCCACTTTTTTGCCTCCACCGATTGGTTGGAAGATCACCAATGTGTTCTGATGGTGTTGTCCTCAACTGTTTCTGACCATGCCCCGCTCCTGCTGTCGCTACTTTCACCTCCAGTACAGCGCCTGTGTTTCCGCTTTGAGAGCTATTGGTTCCTGCTAGAAGATTTCCCCGAAGTTGTGCAGCACTCCTTGCAGCAACCAATCCTACGTGAGGTAAACCTGCTGCTAGCCTTCCACATCAAGCTGAAATGGCTAGCAGCAAAATTGAAACAATGGAACTCACAAAGGATATGGAATTATTCTCTGCGCTTTCATATTGCCAATGTGGTCATCTCGCTTCTTGACAAAGCATAGGAACATAGGCTGCTAACCTCGATTGAGAGGGACCTAAAGGACTCCTAGCGAGCCACACTGCTCAGGCCGGCGGCTATCCAAAGGACCAAATGGAAGCAGCGATCGAGGATCTCTTGGTTAAATCACGGTGACACAAACTCAAAATTTTTTCACCTAAAATGAACAGTCGAAACGCTAAAAATTTCATTTTAGTCCTTGAGGAGGACGACACCCTGTTCTCCGACCACTCAGAGAAGGCCTGGATCCTGCTGAATTTTTTGCGAGGCGCCTGGGATCTCACAACCCTAGGAATGCCTCCCGTAACACCCCAAAATTTTAAAGGTAAAAATAAATTATTAAATATAACTTCTCTGGAAAAGAATTATTTTTGATTTTCAATAAAGCTGAAAATGTCCAAATAAATAAAAATCTATAGAAATAATCATAATCTTGACCTAAGAAAATTTAATTATGTTCTTCAGGCCAAGATATATTTTTTGAGAATTTTTACAAATTTTTATAGCCTTTGCAAGTATCTCATAATTTTTAAACTATTTTCAGCAATTATTTTTATTCAGAAATGAATTATAAACAGTAGTGGGCCGCTTCCCCCTTTTCTCCCTACTCGGCCAGCCAGCCCGTTTACCTCCGCACCCTCTCACTGATAAGTGGAGCCCACCTGTCGGCGCCATCTGCCTCGTGCCCGATCCCTGGCACACCTGTTGGCGCCAACCATTGCGCCCTCGCCTCCGTTCATCGCTGACAGTGGCCCGGCCCTGTTAGGTTCTTCTTCCTCGCACCACCGTCGCCCCCGATATCTCTGGCCGAATCCCTTGTTCTTCGATCCACCTCCGCCGTGGGCCTAGCCTCGGTTTAACACCGGGATATTACTCACCTTAACGTCGGTGATCGTTTCCCCCTCAGATCCCCTCACATTAAGCCCCACGACGCCATAATTACTCACGTTAAGCCTTGGCGGAGTTAACCCTCCCTCTCGGCTTTCACTGCACTCGGCCCCTCTCATTCACTATCGGCGCCCTATATAAACCCCCTCAGCACACCGCGTCCAACCCACCCCGTAATTGCTATTCTTCACCAGACCGGAGCGCTAGCGTAGCTATTTTGCGTCGCCCCTCTATTCCTCCTCTAGCCATCGCTCGCCGTCGTCGGAGCCCATACCCATCACCGTCGACCACCTCTTCGTGACCCTCGTTGCCTCCCCGACCCCGGCCACTACTCCACACGAGCTCATCGCCACCAGAACCACATCACCGACGAGCACCCGAAGTTTCATGAGGAGCCATGTTGAAGAGCGTGAGCCTTATGGCTCCAGATGTGATGAGTGATTGTCAACGAAAGTCAAAGAGGAGACGTGAAGAGAAGATGAGACCTGCCGTGTCTAGGCCACGTGTGACTCAGGTACACCGGCGGCGAGCGACTGCCGGGTAGAGGGGCTGCAGAGTCGGGCCAGCCCAATCTGAGTATATGGGCTAGGAGCGGCAGAGGATCCACTGGTCTATTGACCGGGATTGACTCAGGTACATGGGCGGCGAGCGATTGCCGGGCTGAGGGAGCTTCGGAATCGGGCCAGCCCAATCTGGGTACCCGGTGTGAAGACGATGGACACTTTGTCAGTTTCGGCACAAAACTAACGACCGCTGATTATCTTTATTTAGGATTTTATTATTTTACCTTTAGGCCCACAGTCTATGTTATTTGAGTCAGTAAAAAACCATATGGGCATTTCGGTCATTTCCAAATATATTTCCAGCGTCTGTGTAATTTACCCTAGGGGTAAATTTGTCTTTTTCCCTTTTGTTGGGTTGCCTATAAATAGGCCCCAACCCCCTAGGATTAGGGTTAACTCATTTGCAATTAAAAATTCCGAGTTCAATTTTTCCCCACGTTTTCTCTGGCCGCCGCCGCAATCGTTCGCCTCTAATTTTTCTAATCGTCGACGATTTTTCTTCGGAGGGGACGCGTGAGGCGTTAGGACGTGTAGGTGCAGCAGTCCCACGGGTGGCGTGAGAGCAGCAGCTCTGCTCGGCCCGTGTGCAGGCGAGGAGCCCAAGGGCTCGGCTCAGACGGCATGCAAGTGAAGCAGTCCTACGGGCGGCATGAGAGCAGCAGCTCTGCTCGGCTGTCTGCTCAAGGAAGCTGCAGGGCAGCTGAGTGGTAGGCGCATGTTTCCATGTGTGGTGTGACGCTTGGTGCTGGACGTTGAAGGCAACAGTACAGCAGGCAGACTCGGTTGCCTAGGCACTCCTTGCGTCATCTGGAAGGCTTCTGCAGTACGGCTCGGCGCGGGAAGCAGCACGCGAATGCCTACGCACGCGGCAGCTTTTTGGGCCTAGGGCTGTCTGCCGGAGCAGGCGCACACTGCAATCGATCACGCACGGCGCTTATAATCTATTCGGCTTAATGCCTGAACAGAAGGAAAAAAGTGAGTTTGTTCCTCGTTTCTTTGTTTACTCACAGTAATTTTAGTTAAGAGCCCTCAATACGCACGTAGTAACAATTATATTTAATGAATATTCTGAGATAGACTCAATTACAGCTAGCACACGTTAATGCTAGAGTTTTTCTTTTCCTCGAATAGCATGCCTAAGTTACAGTTTTAGTTGTTGGCCGATTTGATATTGCACTACACTTGCATTATATTTCTTGATAAGATTTAATTACTGAAAATGCTTTACTTTCAGACTGCACTAAATATGTTCACTGATGTATCTCTGTATCCTTAGTGCATGTTGAATCATGTGTGAGCACATTTAAATCATATGTATTTATTTTATCTGATTAGATTCATGAGTATTGTAGATGATTTTATTTGTGCTATTTGAAATGCATGTGAGTTGAATGCGCTGTTGATATGTTTTTTAAACATTGTGTTAGTGTCTTTTCGATTAGGACACCAGTTGTTTTTAGGCTAGATTATTTTAGTACATGTGATCTGTTTTGCTTCTGCTGTTTGTTTGTCGAGGTGCGTTGGGTGTTGGGAGAAGGTCATTGATTGGAAAGAATTTTTTGGGCGCCCATTCACCCCCCTCTGGTCGCTACTTTCGGTCCTACAAGTGGTATCAGAGCTTGGTTAGGGTTTTTTCATACCTTAACCGGTTCTAACCCCAGGTAGTGATCATGACTTCCTCTGGTAAGGTCTCGTCCCTTGAAGCTTTTGGCTACACTTATTGGAAGACTCGCATGTGAGCCTATCTCATGAGCCAGAGCTCGAACATTTGGGATATTTGTGTTCACGCTACTTTTTCTATGCTTCCTGTTGCTGAGCACACTTCTCCTAATATAATCACCCATCAGAACAATAGCAAAGTTGTGAACATTTTATTTTCTGGTTTAGGTCCAAGTGAGTTTGAGTGAGTTAGTCATCTCGACACTGCTCGAGAGATCTGGGCTACCCTCCAGGCACATCATGAGGGGACAACTCAGGTCAAGGCTAGGCTCTATCAGACCTACCGGTGTGAGTATGAAAATTTCTCACAGAAGTCGGGTGAGACTGTTGAAGCTTCATTTAGTCGTTTTTAGTCTATCATTAACAAGCTTCGGGCCAACAAGGCCGATCGTGATTAGCTGGTCTCAGATCATGAACAAGCGCTCAAGGTTCTTCATACCTTGGACCCTAAGATCTAGGAGATCAAGGTATCCTCTATTGTTGAAAGCGCTTCCTATGATACCGTAACTGTCGCAGAGCTTTTCAGTAAGCTCAAGGCCTCAGAGGTTGATATCCAGTTGAGATCAAATCTCACTGGTTCTGGCTCAAAAATCCTGGCCCTTGCGACACCTTCTGCTGATCCTACTGCTTTGAGTTGTGCTGCGTTTTCTTTGATGTTTATCTCTGAGGACCAGCTTGATTCGCTATGAGATGATGATCTGTGTTTGTTTAACAATCAGGTGCATCGTGTCTATGATAAACAAATGTTCAAAAGACACTGCACAAAATCCGGATGCTTTGAGTGTGGTGATCCCGGTCATTTCATTGCCGACTGCCCCAAGCGAAAGAGTTACAAGAATGGAACCAGCGATAGCTCCTATGACTCTGGCAAGCACGACAGCTCCACCTTCACGGAGGGTAGGCCCAAGACGAGGTTCTTTCGAAAGGCCCTAAAGGACTACCGGCGCGAGAACAAGAAGTGAGACAAGGCCTTCTTCGCCGAGATGGAGAGAAGCTATCCAAGACGTCATTGTCTTCTTCCTCATCTTCAAGCTCAAGTGATGAAGAGATCGTGATCAAGAAGGGGAAGGACAAGGACGATTCGGCGGGCCTCTTCTTCATGGCCTTCGGGGACAAGCCAAAGAGTCACTCGCGTCACAGCCTAAGATCCCACAAGAGCTTCTGTTCAATGGCTCTTGGGGATAAGGAAGAAAAGGGCTCCTCCGACAACTCCGATGACGACGACGATGGAAATGTATCTTCCTATGAACAAGAAATCATTAATTTGCTAGAAGAGAACTATCAGGAGTTGAGGTATCGGGAGAAACTGCTTAGATGGGCTAAGAAAAGGATAGATGAGCTTGTTAGTGAGAGTGAGAGCTGAGCTGGAGCAAACTAAGCTAGATCTTGAGACCTTGTCAGTTCCACCCACTGTTTGTGAGAACTGCTTGTCCTTGAGATTGGAACTGATCAAGCTAAAAGCTGAGAAGTCTGTCCAAGTTGATAGAGAGTGTGAGATCTGCTTATCTCAGGTGGAGGTGCTAGCTTCCTTGAGAGAGGAGCTAGTTGATGCTCAGAATGAGAACTTTTACCTCCGTCAGATCCTGAGTTGGGTGAATGCCAGAGAGCCACAACTCGGCATTATGATCTAGCAGTTCAAGAGGAATGATGGGTTTGGGGTAGGTTACACCTACACAAAGGCTGATTTTGAGAGTGCCATTGTAGGACCGAAAGTAGCGACCAAAGGGGGGTGAATGGGCGCCTAAAAAATCTTGCTAAACTATGTGCTAATCCCCAACACCCAATCAAACTTAGCTAGACAAATAATTTTAGCGAAGCAAATTTCAGGAATTAAAATGGTTTAGCCTAAAAATAACGGTGTCCTAATTAAAATGATACTAAAGATAAACTAAATAGAAATACTGCAGTAAATAAACTTGGTACTAGAAATATTTAATAACGTACACAAAATATCTAAATATATTAATAGAATATTCAGATTGCGGTCTAAAAATAAAATACTAATCAACTAAATAAAAACATGGATCCAGAAATTAATTCAAAAATAAATCTAAAATATTTCATGTAAATCTAGAATAAAAATATTGATGCAACTAATAATATATAATTTTTTATATATAAGAAGATTAAAGATACCGAAATAAATAATATGAGATGACTAAAAAATTTAACAGATTAAAATGTTACCTACAAAATTATTATTTTCAGACTAATTAAAAGATAGATAACTAACAGATTTAATCTAACTAGCTAACAAATAGGAGATTAAGAAACCGCTTACCTGCATCGCTGTTGAGTCACCGTACGTCACAAAAGATCCGATGCTCGTTTACCATGCGCTCTGCTTCCTTGCGCCGAGCACTGCGCCGGACTCCATTGCCCAGCCACCGTGCACTGCTGCTACTTGTTTTGCGTGGAAAAGAAACAAGTCATGCCGTTTAAAAAAAACATGGGGCCCGCACCTGCAATGAGCTGCACCAATTTCTGAAAATTGCACGGAAGTCACGTGATGCTACAGTGCATTGCGTTGTGGATCTTTTCCTGCCGCGCACGTGAGAAGACCTCGGCTGCTGGATGATCTGCGCTGCGTGCCTGCTTTTCGTGCTGCTGCTTGCCTCGGATGAAGAGAGGGCGCGGTCGCGTGAAATCAGAGAAAGAAGAATCACCCGCGGCGAAGAAAAATATTGGTGGCGGCGAAAATTTGGACTGTAGATTGATCTATTGGAAAACAGTCATCTATCCCTAGGGGGATAGATGACTCTAAAATAAACTTAAAAATATTCTTAAAAAAATCACCTGACTCAAAACGAATATTCTAAACTTAAAAACTAAATATTAATATCCTAAAAACGAATTAATCATAGATTGTCAGTTTTACGCCGAAACTGACAAAGCGTCCACCGTCTTCGCAACAGGTACCCGGATTGGACCGACCCAACCCCGCAGCTTCCTCAGCCCGGCAATTGCTCGCCGCCCGTGTACCTGAGTCAAACCCAGTCAACAGACCGGTGGATCCTATGCCGCTCCTAGCCATGTACCCGGATTAGGCCAGCCCGACTCCGCGGCTCCTCTGCCCGACCGTCGCTCACTGCCCATGTACCTGAGTCACATGCGCCTCAGACTCGGCAGGTCTTCATCTCTCCCTTCCTTTGACTTCCGTTGATAATCACTCATCATATCTGGAATATCAAAACCATATTCTTCAACATGGTTTCTCAATCTCCCCCTTGATGAGTGCATTGTCAACACCCTTTTCAGCTCATCTCGAGAACCTGCAAAACATGTGGAAATAGAAAAACAAAGACAAAAGAAAATAGAAGAAAGAAAATAAAAGTTTAACCCTAATGACCAAAAGCCAAACAAACGCACGAAAACGGTCATTATAGTTAACCAAAAATAAAACCTCAAAAACAAGTGCAGATCTAAATCCTAGAGAAAGCCAAAAATATATCGAAAATTTCTCCCCCTTGTTGACAATTGGACTCATCAAGTGAGACTAAATGCACTCTAAAGAGAGAAACACAAACTCCCCCTGAAATGCAGCTCCCCCTTGAAATATGCTATGAATGCAGATGGGGTGCATGTGGAGTGTGAAAAGCATGATTCTTAGATATGATTGACTGCTATTACAACGCCTAACAGGTATAGCAAAAGATATACTGTCTAAGATACATGACATGATCAGTGCAACAGATGATATCTAAAGAGGGTCATTAGCACGCATTTTTCGATTTTTGCAAACAAAAGCATCACCACATTTTCTAGTTGACAAGCAAAGTAAAGCATGAGATGCAAGAGCTAACTGATATCTACCGCAAAACAAAGTGCTTCAGCAAACTTGTCATCGTTTTAAATTTTTCAGACTTTTTCTTTTTCTTTATATTTTTTATTTCTGCCAGGGGTTATTTGCATGTCAAACCTTATGCTAACCGACCAAGTCAAGCCTAGGCCAGAACTGGACCATCAGAAGCTTAAGACATTGGTCTTGGCATACACTACGCCGTCCTAGTTCATACCAAAGTGCTATGGTAAGCAGTCCAGAACAATGTAATGCGACAAAGCAAACCCATCTGGATCTTTTCTAATAATCATAAAAATGCATAAATTTTTCATTTTTCTGAATTTTTTTTTATCATTTTTATAACACATTTTTCATATTTAAAGCATATAGATGTCCAAGTTGCATATCTGCATCTAAGTAAGTATCTAGCTACAAGGCATGTAAAAGATAGCAAAAGCAGTCAGCATACACATGCTAGTTACCAGAAGCAATGGTGATCATTTTTCAATTTTAAAACATAAAAGGCATGCATATGACAAATATCAGATATATTTGTGAACTGAAACAGAACATGATCATCGACATGTAATCAAAAGCATATACTGGCTAGAGTAAGTAAAGCAGATTAATCATATAGCAGAAGCAAGCTCAAAATGTGTCACGCCCCGATTTAATAAACCAGGACCTTTATTGAAATTCCATAGAAAATCAATAAACCAAGATGTTCATCATGCGACCACGTACAAAATACGAGCAATCATTCACGGTTCGTAGACCGTATTAATACAAAAGTGAATAAAGGTGAAGAGAAACTAATAAAATAAAGGTTCCTAGATGAACGCCTCCTTCCAGTCTCGCCTTGACTGGGTCGCTACTCCAGACCTTCATCCTCCTCGTAGTAGACGGACTCTGGTGGTGTAAGTCAACGGGGGTGAGTACAAACGTACTCAGCAAGCCACCGAATGCAAATATAAATGCAAAGTAATAACAAGGGGGATAGTGGCTAATTTTGCGGAAAAGCATAATTGTAAAGCATTAAATGTGATCAATTTTATTAGTACTGAAATGTAAACATGTGTATGCATCATCATCTTCTAACTCGAGGGGTACAGCCAGCCCCACCTCGCTCAATAGTCCTTACATGCCATGAATAACTCAACCATTCAAACAATAGTAAACTAACTGCGAGTAGTCACACAACCCGCCCTTGACCGTGGGCTTGGCTTTTCAAAAAGATTAAATTACTCTGATCAGAGATGTACCACTGTACCCACAAGGCACGCACTCATCACCTACACCAAAGTGTAACGAGATGACCCATACCACGGGAACTCGTGCCAAAACCTTCCATATGGTTCGCCTCGACTCAATAGCACCCTCTTATAGGTTTCATATGGTGTCCCGACGCATCGGAGCCCCACCATACCCCCCCTTGAGCCACGTCGGTACAAGTCACCCATAGGTTGCCCCTTGCCCCCTCCACTATGGTGCATCGAGTCGGATTGTTCCATACTTCCAGTTAGGACTTACCCATTAGACTTGTGGTTGGTACAGAAGTGCTTTGCAACAGATCCCGCAGACCGGTCCTTATAGTGCCACGGGTGCGACCAACCAATGCCCGAGCTTGCACCCGGAACCCACCATACTTATAACATAGCCAACTCCAACAGAGTCCAGAGACGAGAATAACGGGGAAATTCATATAATAGAATCCAGCTATCTATGACTCATTCTTTTTATCCTATAGCAGTTGTGCCGGTACATTGGGCACTAGCTAATAATTTTGTAGTAGAATGACAAGGAGTTAAGGCTCAATAAGCATGGCTTGGGTTTGCACACAAGGACGGGGATCTAATAAATATAAGTGTAAGGCTTGATATTTGACTAATGCAATATTAACCTATGGGTTATAGCGATAATTTATTTAAAACATGGGCTCAATGATGATCAACTATTGCCACAGGGGTGGTCGATGACTTGCCTTGCTCAGCAAATGGGGATGGAGGAACCTCAGGGTAGAACTCCGGCTCCTCGACGAACTCGTAGTCTTCTCGATACGGAAAAATAAACAATACATTCAATAAACAGATAAAAATCCACCAAATAATAAACATACATGTTTATGGGTTTTATTATGTGAAATAATGTTTTAATATTCTGAAGTTTGGTGTAAAAAAGTAAAACTTATCTTTTAAGGTTTTTCCTAATTTATTTTCTCAATTAATAATTTTAACCCTAAGGGATTTTTATTCATTTAATTTCTAAGATTATTTTGTGCCAAAGTAACATACTGTTTTTATGGCATTAATGTGTGGAGAATAAAATACTGAATTTAATAAAATTGGAATGGTGAAATTTGGAGTTAAAATGAGCAAGTTATGAATTTTCAAAGTTTAAATCGATTTCTGGAATTTTATTTAAACAGAAAATAGGATTTAGTCCACGGTGAGCCAGGCTCACGGTGGACCCCGGTACTGTGCGCGTGGACCGGCTGATCCAGAGCCATTGGATCCGGATCTGGCGGCCAGGCGCGAGGCGGGAGGGGTTAAATGAAAATGGACGGCCCCAGATTAAATCGTGCAAACCGGCATGACGTGGACGCACGAGATCACTCAGAGGGTTTAAGTGGTGATTGACGGCTGTGATCGCACGGTACCGCTTTGACCAGATCCGAGGACCCGGATTAAATCCCGAAGGGTTCTAATCGTAGCCCTCTAATCACGATCGGACTACCACTGTGCGATCCGGCACGGCACGGGCGTAAGGGGCACGTACCCCCTTCGTCTCCAGCGACGGCGGACTCGGGTGCGACGGCGACGGCGGCGGCGAGTGCCTAGGGGCCTAGGTTTTGGCTAAAATGGAAAGAGGAGAGGACGGTGAACACGAAGGTACCTGCGGCAGCGATGATGCTCAACGGATGGTGACAGGCGGCGAGGGGTAGACGGGGAGACTGTTCGGGTGCTCGACGGCGACGGCGATCCGATAGTGCCCACGGCCAACGGAGGTGAGGCCGGTGATGGGTGGGAGGTGGCGATCACAAAGGTGTCGACGGCGAGGGCAGCAGAGGCTTGAGTCGCCGGCGAGGGCTCGCTGGAGTTGAAACAGAGAGGGAGCCTGAAAATGGGAACGGGGCGCTCTGTTCTCGCTCGGGCTTGGGCTACGACGGTGTGGGCAGAGGGCGGCGTCCACTGGGGTTTAAATAGGGGCTTGCCGGCGTCTAGATGGCAAGGAACCGAAGGGGTTCCCGCGAACTTCGGCGAGAGCTTCCAAGCTTCGGCCATGCTTCCATACACGGTAACACGCGTCGGCCATAGATGGAAGGAGGTCATCGGCGGTCGGGGAAAGAGATCCGAGGTGGATCTAGGCGAAGGCGAGCGGCCGGAGGGGAAAACAGAAAGGGATCGCCAGAAAAAAGGAAAGGGGAGGGAGGGATTCCATCGAAGACGATGGATCCGACAGGTGGGCTCCACCTGTCAGTGGGCGGACGGGAAGAAGAGCGCCGAAAGGCGGGGCTGAGCGGTCAGAGGGAGAGGGACATGTGAGTGAGGCTGCCCGGTGGGGCCGAGCGGGGCACGGGCAGGAGAGGAGAGAGGGGGCGCGAGCACCGACAGGTGGGCCCCGCTTGTCAGTGACGCGCGGTTGGACTAGGCCGGGCTTGGGGCACTTTGAGGGTTGAGGCCCAATAAGATTAAAAATGGTTTTCTGATTAAAATAAATCCAGTAAATCATATATTTGATTAAGGGTTGAATCTCTGTTGATAAAAATTTGTAAAAATTCCTGAAATTATGTTTTGGCCTCTAGTTTATCTCATAAAATTTTCAAGTTCAGATTTTGAATATTTCTCCCTGTTTGGCTT